>CM060311.1:13924826-13937326 GCA_030674185.1 Monoplex corrugatus
TGGTGAGGGAGAGGAGAAACGGGGCGCCATCTATGATGTCTTTTTCATGGACTACGGCAATTCTGAGACTGTCACAATAAACAAGTGAGTGTAGGCTGTTTGGTGCATGCATGTGTGTGTGTGTGTGTGTGTGTGTCTGTTTGTGTTGTGTGTGTGTGTGTGTGTGTGTGTGTGTGTGTCTGTGTTTGTGTGTGTGAGTGTGTGTGTGTGTGAGTGTGTGTGTCTGTGTGGTGTGTGTGTGTGAGTGTGTGTGTGAGTGTGTGTGTATCTGTGTTTGTGTGTGTGAGTGTGTGTGTGTGTGTGTGTGTGAGAGAGAGAATGTCTGTGTGTTTATGTGTATGTTCTTGTGTGTGTGTGCATGCATGTGTGTGTGTGTGTGTGTGTGAGTGTGTACACGCACGCGTGTGTGTGTGATGTGCATGTGTGTGTTGTGCGCGCGTGCGTGCGCGTGTGTGTGTGTGTGTGTATATGTGTGTTTGTGTCGGATTTTGGGTTGATTTTGTCTTGTGTTGTTGTAGTGGTGTTAATTGTGGTGGTGATTGTGGTGGTTTTTTTCTTTTGTTTTAATGCCTTACGTGTTGTATTGGTGGATGTGATTGGTGCAGGTTACGGCCAATGAAAAAGAAGTTTGAAAGCCAGCCGGTCTTTGCTTATGAGTGCAAGCTGTTTAACGTTTTGCCTGCAAACAGGGTAAGTACCATTTGTATAGCTGGTGTATGATGTACAAACTGATGGGTTATGACAGTGAGGGTTAGGGCTAGAATTTAATGTTTTGTCTGCAAACAGGGTAAGTACCTCTTGTGAGGAGTTATGAGAGCTGATGAGTTATGATGATGAGGGTTAGGGTTAGAATATGTTTTGTCTGCAGACAAGGTAAGTACAGTTTGTATAGCTGATGAGTTATGATGGTAAGGGTTGGGGTTAGAAAATGTTTTGCCTGCAGACAGGGTAAGTACAATTTATATAGTTGATGAGTTATGATGGTGAGGGTTAGGGTTAGAATATGTTTTGCCTGCAAACAGGGTAGGTACAATTTGTATAGCTTTGTATAGTTTAGAACGAAACATTTTGTCCATAGACAGGGTAAGTACCACTTGTATAGTTGGTGTATTGTATATAGACTGATGGGTTATGATGTTGAGGGTCAGGGTTACAATATAATGTGTTGTCAGCAGACAGATGAAGTAGCACTTGTATAGCTGTTGTGTTGTCAATACAATCTAATGACGTATGATGTTGAAGGTTAGGGTTATAATATAATGTCTTGTTAGCAGATAGATGAAGTAGCACTTGTATAGCTGTTGTATTGTCAATACAGTCTACCAAGATCTTGCCAGTGCTTAGAGTTTTGCGCTGGCTTAGGGAGTGAACCAGATAATTGTTAGTAGATTTGGATGGAGCGCATATGGAATTGTCCAAGTGCAGTTAATCCCCTTGAACAAACTCCAAATAAACAATACAATCTCATGGCTTGTGATGTTGAGGGTGCGAACCGGAATATAATGTTTCTCTAGCAGACAGAGTAAATACCATTTGTATAGTTATCATCTGTATGATCTGATGGGTTATGATGTTGAGGGTTAGGGTTAGAGTATAATGTTTTGCAATATTTACAGGGCAAATACCACTTGTATAGCTGTTGTATCATGTATAGGCAGATGGGTTATGATGTTGAGCGACAGGGTTATGGTTAGAGTATAGTGTTTTGCCAGCAGACAGTTACTGGTAAGAACCACTTGTATAGCTGGCATGTTATATGTACACAGATGGGTTATGACGTTGAGGGACAGGGTTATGGTTGCAACTGGGTTTAAAGTTTGGGTTACAGGCTGCCATGCCAACTTACTCAAGGATCAAGAATCTAGAAATAAACTTACATCTGTGTTAGCCCTCTGGTCGTGGCATAATCTTGCGACTGCAGAACTTTGAACTTTGGCTTTTTGTCATGTTTTGCATGGGGATGACATGTTGAAATGCTTGTCTGTAGGAGACAGGAACCATGGTTCCATTAGAATTACCATCATTATGGAACGTGAGATTGAGTTTGAATTCATGCACAACCTGTAGCCCTTATTATGACCTTGCTTGACTTGTTTGGCCTGGAGGTAGAGTTACCATCTTTGAGTCATGTTGCTTGGGTTCAAGTCGGAATAAAAAACAAGTAAGAGAACTGTGTGTGATCACCTGTCTACCCAGCTAAGGATGGGTACCTGACCTTGTTCAGAATTAGAGGATGTATAACAGAGGGGGAGAGGAGATGCACACCACCCTAATAATGCTGGCAAGGAGGAAATTGACGTCTTTACCACCTGACTTTCCTTTGACTTTGTTTTTAGGTACAACCTTTTCCTTGATTTATCCATGGTGCAGGTTAGTGGTTGTGTCAGGACAACCTTTGTTTAACCTTAGTGAAGGACAGTGACTGTTTAAGGACAACCTTTGTTTAACCTTAGTGAAGTACTGGCTGTATGAGGACAGCCTTTGTTTAACCTTAGTGAAGGACAGTGACTGTTTAAGGACAGCCTTTGTTTAACCTTAGTGAAGGACAGTGAATGTTTAAGGACAACTTTTGTTTAACCTTAGTGAAGGACTGACTGTTTAAGGACAACCTTTGTTTAACCTTAGTGAAGGAAAGTGACTGTTTAAGGACAACCTTTGTTTAACATTAGTGAAGGACAGTGACTGTTTAAGGACAACTTTTCTTTAACCTTAATGAAGGACAGTGACTGTTTAAGGACAACCTTTGTTTAACCTTAGTGAAGGACAGTGACTGTTTAAGGACAACTTTTCTTTAACCTTAGTGAAGGACAGTGACTGTTTAAGGACAACCTTTGTTTAACATTAGTGAAGGACAGTGACTGTTTAAGGACAACTTTTCTTTAACCTTAGTGAAGGACAGTGACTGTTTAAGGACAACCTTTGTTTAACATTAGTGAAGGACAGTGACTGTTTAAGGACAACTTTTCTTTAACCTTAGTGAAGGACAGTGACTGTTTAAGGACAGCCTTTGTTTAACCTTAGTGAAGGACTGGCTGTGTAAGGACAGCCTTTGTTTAACTTTAGTGAAAGACAGTGACTGTTTAAGGACAGCCTTTGTTTAACCTTAATCAAGGACTGTTTAAAGACAGCCTTTGTTTAACCTTAGTGAAGGACAGTGACTGTTTAAGGACAACCTTTGTTTAACCTTAGTGAAGGACAGTGACTGTTTAAGGACAACCTTTGTTTAACCTTAGTGAAGGACAGTGAGTGTTTATGGACTGCCTTTGTTTAACCTTAGTGAAGGACAGTGAGTGTTTATAGACAGCCTTTGTTTAACCTTAGTGAAGGACAGTGACTGTTTAAGGACAGCCTTTGTTTAACCTTAGTGAAGGACAGTGACTAAGGACAGCCTTTGTTTAACCTTAGTGAAGGACAGTGACTGTTTAAGGACAGCCTTTGTTTAACCTTAGTGAAGGACAGTGACTAAGGACAGCCTTTGTTTAACCTTAGTGTAGGACAGTGACTGTTTAAGGACAGCCTTTGTTTAACCTTAGTGAAGGACAGTGTTTAAGGACAGCCTTTGTTTAACCTTAGTGTAGGACAGTGACTGTTTAAGGACAGCCTTTGTTTAACCTTAGTGAAGGACAGTGACTAAGGACAGCCTTTGTTTAACATTAGTGAAGGATAGTGACTGTTAAGGACAGCCTTTGTTTAACCCTAGTGAAGGACAGTGACTGTTTATGGACGACCTTAGTGTTGCACAGTGTTTAAGGACAGCCTTTGTTTAACCTTAGTGAAGGACAGTGTTTAAGGACAGCCTTTGTTTAACCTTAGTGTAGGACAGTGACTAAGAACAGCCTTTGTTTAACCTTAGTGAAGGACAGTGACTGTTTAAGGACAGCCTTTGTTTAACCTTAGTGAAGGACAGTGTTTAAGGACAGCCTTTGTTTAATCTTAGTGAAGGACAGTGTTTAAGGACAGCCTTTGTTTAACCTTAGTGAAGGACAGTGACTGTTTAAGGACAGCCTTTGTTTAACCTTAGTGAAGGACAGTGTTTAAGGACAGCCTTTGTTTAACCTTAGTGTAGGACAGTGACTGAGGACAGCCTTTGTTTAACCTTAGTGAAGGACAGTGACTAAGGACAGCCTTTGTTTAACCTTAGTGAAGGACGGTGACTGTTTATGGACAACCTTTGTTTAACATTAGTGAAGGACAGTGACTGTTTAAGGACAACCTTTGTTTAACATTAGTGAAGGACAGTGACTGTTTAAGGATGACCTTTGTTTAACATTAGTGAAGGATAGTGACTGTTAAGGACAGCCTTTGTTTAACCCTAGTGAAGGACAGTGACTGTTTATGGACGACCTTTGTTTAACATTAGTGAAGGACAGTGACTGTTTAAGGACAAGCTTTGTTTAACATTAGTGAAGGACAGTGACTGTTAAGGACAGCCTTTGCTTAACCCTAGTGAAGGACAGTGACTGTTTATGGACGACCTTTGTTTAATCTTAGTGAAGGACAATGACTGTTTAAGGACAACCTTTATCTTTATTTAACTTCAGTGAATTACAGTGATGACACTGTCAATGATATGTTCAGAACAAAGGCTGGACGCTGCAGTCGGTGAATGTGATAGTGGAGATGACCAGCTTTGGTACCATTCTCATGAAGGTCAGTCTGCCCTTCCTTTTTTGTTGTTTTGTTTTTGTTGCATTTGTGGGCTGCTGCTCCCATGTTCACTGAATGATAATTATATTTAAATAAAGGCAACAGTACTATTGATGATGATCGCAATGATCATTATTGTTATTGTTGTTTAAAGCCCAGCCGATTGTGTAGAGCCATATCAGGGCTATAACTGCTTCAAAACATACAAAACTTCAACAGGAAAAAAAAAAGTATAGAAAATTAAGTATACATACCAATGCATCCATGCATATAATCTAAGGACATGCCCCTAGCATTGACAACTCCCTCTAGTTTATCGTACAGGGGATTTAAAAAACACACTTGCATACACATTTCAGCATACCTAAGGACACCAAAACATATATAAAAATGGGCCTAAATTACCTGAAATTGCTTCCGCATATCTCGCCTTCCTAGAGCCAGAGATGATGATGATGTTAAAGTAGTGGCAGCAGTACTACTGATGATATTGAGATTCATGGCAGCGACAATGATTCTAAAACCCATGATGATCATGATGATTTTAAAACACACAATGCTACTGCTGATAGTGATGGTAATGGCAGTGATGATAATGACTGAAAAAATATGCAGTGCTACTGTCGATGTTGATAAAGATGATAATGGCTGTGATAATGATGTTGTTGAGGACAAGAACGATGATGGGTGATGCTGCAGGTGATGGAGAGTGGAGAAGGTGCCCTAGGGGTGGATCTGATCAAACAAGAGACGTTCAGCCAGTGTGTGGACGACCGTCCTGTGTGTGTCAGCGACACCCTGGTCTTTTTGGAGCTGGCCGTGTTTAGTAAACACCCTTGTGCCAGTCCTGGTACGTGTGTGTGTGTGTGTTGTGGTGTGTGTGTGTGTGTGTGTGTGTGTGTGTGTGTGTGTGTGTGTGTGTGTGTATGTGTCAGTGACACCCTGGTCATTTTGGAGCTGGCCTTGTTTAGTAAACACCCTTCTGCCAGTCCTGGTATGTGTGTGTGTGTGTGTGTGTGTGTGTTTATGTGTGTGTGTGTGTGTGAGTGTGTGTGTGTGTGTGTGTGTGTGTGTGTGTGTGTGTGTGTGTGAGAGAGAGAGAGAGAGAGAGAGAGAGAGAGAGAGAGAGAGAGAGACACCCTGGTCTTTTTGGAGCTTGCCGTGTTTAGTAAACACCCTTCTGCCAGTCCTGGTATGTGTGTGTGTGTGTGTGTGTGTGTGTGTATGTGTATGTGTGTTTATATGTGTGTGTGTTGTGTGTATTAGTGTGAGTGTGTGTGTTTGTGTGTTTTCTCTCTGTGTGTGTGTGAAAGAGAGAGAGAGAGAGAGTGCGTTTGTGTATGAGAGAGTATGTGCGTGTGTTTGTGTTTGTGTATGTGTGTGTGTGTGTGTGTTTTTGTGTATGAGTGTGTTTTGTGTTTTGTGTGTGTGTGTGTGTGTGTGTGTGTGTGTGTGTGTGTGTGGTGTGTGTTGGGTATACGTGTCCATATGAGTAAGTTTGTGATGTGAAGTGTTACATCTACGTCCCAGGCTGTCCAAGGAAAGACTTCATCACCTTACCCACTGTGTCAGAGGGGTGTATCACTGACATCGGCATCAATTGTGTGGACAGTCCATCTGCCTTCTTTGCCCAGGTTGGTCACTGTGATGTTTTTTGTATTGTGTATTGACAGTCATCATCATCATCATTGTCATTATATCATCATCATCATCATCATCATCATCATCATCGTCATCGTCATCATTATCATCTTCATCTGTTTATTGTCATTATGTGGACACTCCATCTGCCTTCTATACCCAGGTCGGTCAGCTGTGATGTTTTTTGTATTGTGTGTTGACCGTCATCATCATCATCATCGTCGTCATTATCATCATCATCGTCATCATCATCATCATCAACTGTTTATTGTCATTGTGTGGACACTCCATCTGCCTTCTATACCCAGGTCGGTCAGCTGCAGTGTTTTATGTTTTGTGTTTTGACGGTCATCATCATCATCATCACCGTTATCATCATCATCGTCATCGTCGTCGTCGTCATCATCATCATCATCACCATCGTCGTCGTCGTCATCATCATCATCATCATCATCATCATCATCATCATCATCATCATCATCATTATCAACTGTAATTGTCATTGTGCGGACTCTCCATCTACCTTCTCTGCCCAGGTCGGTCAGCTGCAGTGTTTTATGTATTGTGTTTTGACAGTCATCATCATCATCATCATCATCATCGTTGTCATCGTCATCATCATCGTCATCATCATCGTCAACTGTTTATTGTCATTGTGTGGACTCTCCATCTGCCTTCTATGCGCAGGTTGGTCAGCTGCAGTGCCATTTGTCTGTCTGTATGTCCGTCTGTCTGTCTGTCTTTGATTCTTCCTTTGATCCTTCCTTTTTTCCCTTGTTTTTTTGTTGTTGGTGTTTTAAAGTATACTTTACCATTTCTTTTTGTTGTTGGTGTTTTAAAGTATACTTTACCATTTCTTTTTGTTGTTGGTGTTTTAAAGTATACTTTACCAATTGTTTTTCGACAGTACAAATATTGTTGGTGTTTTTAGGTTGCTGTAACTAAAATCATTTTGTTTCAGGATATAGAGGGTTGTGAGTGTGAAAACAGAAGTCAGAAGTTTTTAAGAATGCAGGGTCTGGAGAAATGTGTTATTTTTGTTTTGTTTTTGATTTTTGTTTTTGTTTTTGTTTTCCATGTGATTGGTTTATTGGATTGTGAATCTAGTCTGCAGAAAAGGTCATTTTACATTTTCATATGACTGGGTGATTCAGAATGCTGTGTCTGGAGAAATGTGTCTGATTTTGTCATGTGACTGGTTGATTCAGAATGCTGTGTCTGGAGAAACGTCTGATTTTATCATGTGACCGGGCGATTCAGAATGCTGTGTCTGGAGAAATGTCCTATTTTATCATGTGACCGGCGATTCAGAATGCCGTGTGTCTGGAGAAACGTCTGATTTTATCATGTGACCAGGCAATTCAGAATGCTGTGTCTGGAGAAACGTCTGATTTTATCATGTGACCAGGTAATTCAGAACGCTGTGTCTGGAGAAACGTCTGATTTTATCATGTGACCGAGGCGATTCGATCAGAATGCTGTGTCTGGAGAAACGTCTGATTTTATCATGTGACCAGGCGATTCAGAATGCTGTGTCTGGAGAAACATCTGATTTTATCATGTGACCAGGCGATTCAGAATGCTGTGTCTGGAGAAACGTCTGATTTTATCATGTGACCAGGCAATTCAGAATGCTGTGTCCATTGACAAATGGTTTTATTCAGATGCAGACCAACTCAGCCAGCACGTACATGCAGAAACAGCTGATGAACATGCAGGACACGTACAGCACACATGACAAACGACATCGATACACCATCTTCTGCCCCAAGAAGGGTGAGAAATAGTCATGCTTTACCTTTTTTGTGTACTTCATCCACATTCTGTGTGCTCTACATCACCACTTTAGTGAACTTCATCAGCATTGTGTGAGTGTTCTGCATCACCGGGTCTGCATATTTCATCAGCATTTTGTGCGTCTTACTTCACCAGCCCTGTGTCCTTAATTAGCATTGCATCTTCACTTTTGTGTACTTCATCAGCATTTTGTGTGTCCTATAACACCAGCTCTGTGTACTTCAGCAGCATTTGGTGTGTCTTATAACACCAATTTTGAGTGCTTCATCATTTTGTGAGTACTACATCATCAGGCTTTTGTGGTTTTATATGTATTATCATTCTTCTTCCTCTACTTCTTTTTATAGTTATTATCATCATCACTATTATTATCATTAGTAGTTTTGTGTTTGTTTGTTTGTTTGTTTGTTTGTTTGTATCTGTGTATGTGTGTGTTTGCGTGTGTATGTGTGTGTATGAACTAATTAATGTAAAGCGCAGTGAGTCCTTAACTATGTGTGGGAGAATAGCGCTATACAAATGTGATTTAGTAGTAGTAGTAATATTATTGTTACTATTATTATTATTATTATAATTATTATACTATTATTATTATTGTTATTGTTATTGTTATTATTATCATCATCAGCGCAACATTCTGGGCAATGTTTTTTTCCAGACATGTGTGCATGTTGTTTTTCGCTTTGTGCAGGTGTTAGTTGCTACACACACTGCATACTTTGCATTCTATACATGTGTGTGTGTATGCATGCTGGGTGTTTTGGGTGTTTCTGTAAGTTCCTGAACAATGCGATGATTTACAGAATCATTATCATGCATATTTGGTGGCTTGCATACATATACACACAATGAGGGTTCAGTGTTAGTAGGTTGACACTTACATTGATGTAGCAGATGAGAATAATCTCCACTTGTATTCACTGGATCCTATTGAGGTAGAATTGAATTCACACGTTCTGATTGAGAGTCCAGTCTCAGATCGCTTTGTTTATAGGTGTTTGTGTGTTTTGTATGGAGTCTCTAAAGTTTCGTGGACAGGGAAAAATGTGTGTGTGTGTGTGTGTGTGTGTGTGTGTGTGTGTGTGTGTGTGTGTGTGTGTGTGTGTGTGTGTGCACATGAGCATGCTCATGAATGTGTATGTGTATGTTTTTTCAGACATGATATGCGCTGCCAAATACCACAGAGACAACAGGTGGTACCGGGCGCGCATCATGGGGTTGCCGGGTCAGGGGCAGGTACAGGTGTACTTTGTGGACTTTGGCAACACAGAGATTGTGGACCACACAGACGTCTGCAAGATCCTGCAGGACTATGTCAAGTTCCCACAACAGGTCTGACTGTTGTCTGGTGTTGTAGTGTTGTAGTTGTTTTCTGTGGTGTGGTTGTTGTAGGACATGACAAGTTCCCACAACAGGTCTGACTGTTGTCTGGTGTTGTCATGTTGTAGTTGTTTTCTGTGTTGTGGTTGTTGTAGGACATGACAAGTTCCCACAACAGGTCTGATTGTTGTCTGGTGTTGTCATGTTGTAGTTGTTTTCTGTGGTGTGGTTGTTGTAGGACATGACAAGTTCCCACAACAGGTCTGACTGTTGTCTGGTGTTGTCATGTTGTAGTTGTTTTCTGTGTTGTGGTTGTTGTAGGACATGACAAGTTCCCACAACAGGTCTGACTGTTGTCTGGTGCTGTCATGTTGTAGTTGTTTTCTGTGGTGTGGTTGTTGTAGGACATGACAAGTTCTCCAACAGGTTTGACTATTGTCTGGCACTGTGGTGTTATAGTGGTACTGTAGTGGTTTTTCTATGTTATGGTTGTGTGGGACGTTGGTGCAGTCTGCTGGTATTGGTAGATCAGATGTGGTTTCATCCATTGCCTTTTTGATTTTTTGTGTGACTTAAATGGTACTTTGCAGGAGGAGAGACACATTTCAGTATAAAATAGCCCATGTTGTCTCAATGACAGATTGGTCAGAAGAGAAACAAACCCCATGTGTTTGGTATCACCTTCAGATCTTGTCAGCATGTCGAGCATAAGTACAGGCCTATCGACTTATGTCGTGATCATTTGGGTCGTACCCATCATGTAACATCTGTAGGACCTGTCAGTCTATATGGAATTTATCCTCAGTTCAGGGATGACTTCTTGAGAAAGTGAAACTGAAATGCTGAATATTTGTGTGTTGTTGACCATTTCAGGTTTGTACTATCGGGGAAAGTTTGTAGTGGTAGGGTTGACATGTATTTGCCTTGTAATGACAGGGTTGACATGTATTTATGTCTGTTGATCTATAGCACTGATGTTTTGTGAAGTACTTTGAGCTCAGGTGAAATGAAGCACTGTGTATATGTGTATATATATATGTCTATGTATCTATATCTCTCTATATATATGTATATATAAATGTATATGTATGTGTGTATATATGTATGTATTAGTTGTTCTTACTACTCTTATTATGTTGATTTTCATGTTTATCTTTCTGTATTCTTCATTTCATTATGATCAAACATATGCTGACTGTCAACAGGCCTTCAGGTGTTGCCTGGTGGATGTTGAGCCCACAGATAATGGACACTGGTCCCAGGAGGTGAGACATGACCTGTAATAATTAAATAGTTTGACCTTACAACAGGTAGCTAATAAGGTGAGACATGACCTGTAATAATTAAATAGTTTGACCTTACAACAGGTAGCTAATAAGGTGAGACATAACGTGTGATGATTAAATAGTTTGACCTTACAACAGGTAGCTAATAAGGTGAGACATAACGTGTGATGATTAAATAGTTTGACCTTACAACAGGTAGCTAATAAGGTGAGACATAACGTGTGATGATTAAATAGTTTGACCTTACAACAGGTAGCTAATAAGGTGAGACATAACGTGTGATGATTAAATAGTTTGACCTTACAACAGGTAGCTAATAAGGTGAGACATGACCTGTAATAATTAAATAGTTTGACCTTACAACAGGTAGCTAATAAGGTGAGACATAACGTGTGATGATTAAATCTGTTGTCATTTCATCAGATAACTAGTAAGGACAGACGTAATGTGTCATGATTAACCTTTTGACTCCCGCACCCTATCACCAACTGCAAAAACTTAACCCTTTGACTTCCACACCCTATCCACCAGCTGCAAAAATTTAGCCCTTTGACTTCCACACCCTATCCACCAACTGCAAAAATTTAATCCTTTGACTTCCACACCCTATCCACCAACTGCAAAAATTTAACCCTTTGACTTCCACACCTTATCCATCAACTTCCTGCCTTTGACTTGCACCCTATCCACCTGCTTCCTGCAGGAAGCTGATGGATAGTGTGCAGAAGTCAAAAGGTTAAGCATTTGCTTTGTTGGCATAGACGACAATGCAGGATGCTGGTGGACAGGGTGTAGGAGTCAAAGTCTGGTCTCTTGTCCTATTTTTCTAATAAGATGACTGTGGGTGTACTACTGTAAATGACTAATCTGGTGTAAGTGGAATTGTGTGTGGTCTTGTTTAACCCTTTTACTCCCTCACCCTATCCACAGCGTCCGCCTTGGCAGTCACTGCAAAACAGAAACTTAAACCTTTCGCTTTCCCATCTTGTCTGCCAACTTCTTGCTGTGTCAATCATCATAGCAGAGATGAAGCTTAACCCTTTGACTCTCACCATGTCCATCAGCTTCTTGCTCTGTCATCATAGCAGAGATGATGCTTAACCCTTTGACTCTCACCATATCCACCAGTTTTCTGCATTATCGATCATTAGAGCAAAGCAAAAACTTATGTTTTTGCATTTAGTGGATAGGGTGAGGATCGAAAGGGTTAAGTGTTTGCTGACAGCTGGTGGATAGGATAAGGGAATCAAAAGGATGAACAGAGTTGAGTGTCTGGTTGTGATGAATCGCGAAGCAGTGTTCAGGTAATTCTAACAACGACAACAACATCAGCAACAATAATAATAGTAGTAGTAGTAATGATAATGAAGATGGTAATAATGATAATAATAATAATGAGAACAACAACAATAATAATGATAATGATAGTGATGATGATAGTAATAACAACAACAACAGCAACAATGATAGTGATGATGATGATGATGATGATGATGATGATGATGATGATGATGATGATAATTCAGTTGGAACTGTGTTGCAGGCATTGGAGTGGTTCAGAAAAACAGCAGACTTACAGTTTGGTCAGATGAGAATTGTTGGACCTCGTGAGTTGACATCCGGCTTGTACTGTCTGCCTGCCTGCCTGCCTGCCTCTGTCTCTGTCTGTCTGTCTATGTGTCTTGTCTGTCTTTCTGTACATGTTTGCGTGTCTGTGTTTATCTGTTCATCTGTTAGGCACTCATATTCAGGCTGTTTACTAAAGGAAACCAATCTGAAAAATAATTAAAAAGACCTTCTTAGGTCTGG
>CM060311.1:13939826-13957326 GCA_030674185.1 Monoplex corrugatus
ATTTTGTCTTTTAAAACCCCTCCCTTATCCATCTTGTCTTTTAAAACCCTTCCCTTATCCATGTTGTCTTTTAAAAAACCCTCCCTTATCCATTTTGTCTTTTAAAACCCCTCCCTTATCCATCTTGTCTTTTAAAAACCCTCCCTTATCCGTCTATCTTTTAAAAAAACCTCCCTTATCCATCTTGTCTTTTAAAATCCGTCCCTTATCCATGTTGTCTTTTTAAAAACCTTATCCGTCTTATCTTTTAAAAAACCCTCCCTTTTCCATCTTGTCTTTTAAAAACCCTCCCTTATCCATCTTGTCTTTTAAAAAACCCTCCCTTATCCATCTTGTCTTGTAAAAAAAACCTTATCCATCTTGTCTTTTAAAACCCTTCCTTATCCGTCTTGTCTTTTAAAACCCTCCCTTATCCATCTTGTCTTTTAAAACCCTCCCTTATCCATCTTGTCTTGTAAAACCCTCCCTTATCCATCTTGTCTTGTAAAAAGCCCTTCCTTATCCGTCTTGTCTTTTAAAACCCTCCCTTATTCATCTTGTCTTTTAAAAATCCCTTCCTTATCCATCTTATCTTTTAAGAAAGCCCTCTATTTATCAATCTTGTTCAGTAAAACTCCTTTGTATCTGTCCTGTTTTATAGAACCCTCCCTTATCCATCTTGTGTTCTAAAAAGGAGGTTGACAGCGGAAAGAAGGAAAGAAAGGAACAAAAGAGGAAGAGGGAAGAAAAAAAAAACTGGTGTTTGGCAGACCTGAAAGTCTTCTTCCATTCCCTGAACCAGTATGGTTGTTTGGGGACTTAGGGGACATTTATCAATAATAAAAATTGCCTTTATCCTCCATTTACACCTCACCTTCCCCCACCAACCTCTGTCCTATGTGTGTACTGTAACCACCTCTTTGATAGAACAGAGTTTGCTGTTTATGTATGTCACAGGCTGTATCGTCATTGTCTTTATCCTCCAGCTACACCTCCCCTTCCCCCATCAACCTCCACCCTGTGTGTAACCATCTCTTTGATAAAACAGAGTTCACTGTTTATATATGTCACAGGGGTTATCGCCATTGTCTTTATCCTCCTGCTACACCTCCCCTTCCCCATCACCCTCTGTCCTGTGTGTAACCATCTCTCCTTTCCCCATAGGGATGCTAGGGGCTCTTTCAGTATAAGTAGTTACTACTTCTGGAAATTCTGTGCTAGAAATTTCCTCTTTTCTGTCACTCTCTTTGTTTCTTTCTTCCTCTTTGCTTTCTGTCATTTCTTCCTATCATTTTCTGTCTTGCTGGTCCATTCACCTGTATGTGTTTGATAAAGTCTTATGTACTTCCTCTTAGGATTGATAATTGGGAATATGTGTTAAGTGCATTTTTGGCTCTAGGATATGAGATATACGGAAGCAATTTTAGGTAATTTAGGCCTATTTTTATGTATGTTTTAGTATCCATAGTTAAGTTTGAATTTGTATTCAGGTATGTTTTTTAAATCCCCTGTGTGATAAATTGGATGGAGTGGTCAACGCCAGGGGCAGCTCCATAGATTATGTGCATGAATGCATTGATATGTGTACTAATTTTCCTTTCCTTTTTAACCTGTTGAAGTGTTGTGTGTATTGAAATGGTTATAGCCCTGATATGGCTCTACACAGACAGCTGGGCTTTAAACAACAATAACAATAACAACATAAATAACAATAACCATTTCTCCCCCTCAAAACAGAAACGTACACCACCGCGCAAAACTTTCCCATCACCTCAGAAAGTGGACAAGTCATTGCCGAGAAAGACGCAGCATGCAGGACCGTCACGCCGAACAAAACACGCAACACGCCTACAAGAATGGAGGAGGAGGAGGAGGAGATGAGGAATAACCGTGTGGGGGTGGAGGTGATAATCAGTGGGTATAAGTCCCCAGGTCACTTCCACATGCAGCTGCAGGAAGCACAGTCAGATCTGCTCAGGTCTGTCCAGCTCTATATTTATTTGTTTATTTATTTATTTGTTTATGATATGATTTGAGACATAAGCACTACATGGCAGCTCCTTAAAGAACTTCTTCTGACACGTCCCTCCTGATGCAATTTTCCAGGTTTTACAAGAGATCAGTAGATTTCACCTGAAATGATTGTACATCTGAGTATGTTTTTCTTTAATTGCATTTTAGACTTGCAAGGTTAATGGTGAGCGTGGTTTTTAACTGTGGTCTTTTATCTGAACCTGATGGGTTTTTGGTATTTTTTGACGTAGTGTTAGCCCTGATATGGCTCTAGTAGTTGGCTGGGCTATAAGCAATATGAACTTGAGTTTTATTTATTTATTTACTGTCCTGTCTTATGCTACACTTTTGTGGCATTAGCCCCATGCCACTCATTTCTACCCTTCAACATGTCACTTAATCCAGTAGAAGTCACTATTCAAGGAAGTCTGTAGAAGTCAATGATGTCAGTCTGCTGTAGGGTCACCCATCAAAGTAGGCTCTGCAGGGTCACTTTTTTAGAGCACAGCAGTGCCTGTTGTGATTCAACATAGTCAGAACATCATCAGCAAAGCCTTCTGTTGAGGACAGCATTGCTAAATCATGGAGCCTGACTGCGGGAGTGTCCTCTGTTGGTGTAATCATTTGGCTAGGTGACTTGTAAAGTCCTGTACTCATAGTGTCACTGTCTGAATACTTTGTAGTGTCACTGTCTGAATACTTTGTAGTGTCACTGTCTGAATACTTTGTAGTGTCACTGTCTGAATACTTTGTAGTGTCACTGTCTGAGTACTTTGTAGTGTCACTGTCTGAATACCTTGTAGTGTCACTATCTGAATACTTTGTAGTGTCATTGTCTGGATACATTGTACTGTCACTGTCTGAATACTTTGTACTGTCACTGTTTGAATACTTTGTACTGTCACTGTCTGGATACTTTGTAGTGTCACTGTCTGAATACTTTGTAGTGTCACTGAATACTTTGTAGTGTCATTGTCTGGATACATTGTACTGTTACTGTCTGAATACTTTGTACTGTCACTGTCTGAATACTTTGTAGTGTCACTGTCTGAATACTTTGTAGTGTCATTGTCTGGATACATTGTACTGTCACTGTCTGAATACTTTGTACTGTCACTGTCTGAATACTTTGTACTGTCACTGTCTGGATACATTGTACTGTCATTGTCTGAATACTTTGTACTGTCATTGTCTGAATACTTTGTACTGTCACTGTCTGAATACTTTGTACTGTCACTGTCTGGATACATTGTACTGTCATTGTCTGAATATTTTGTACTGTCATTGTCTAAATACTTTGTACTGTCATTGTCTGAATACTTTGTACTGTCATTGTCTGAATACTTTGTACTGTCACTGTCTGAATACTTTGTACTGTCATTGTCTGAATACTTTGTACTGTCACTGTCTGAATACTTTGTACTGTCACTGTCTGAATACTTTGTAGTGTCACTGTCTGAATACTTTGTAGTGTCATTGTCTGAATACTTTGTGTGTCACTGTCTGAATACTTTGTA
Organism: Monoplex corrugatus; assembly: GCA_030674185.1. Taxonomy (NCBI): domain Eukaryota; kingdom Metazoa; phylum Mollusca; class Gastropoda; order Littorinimorpha; family Ranellidae; genus Monoplex; species Monoplex corrugatus. Next base: position 13,943,336 of record CM060311.1, read on the forward strand.
GTGTCACTGAATACTTTGTAGTGTCACTGTCTGAATACTTTGTAGTGTCACTGAATACTTTGTAGTGTCACTGTCTGAATACTTTGTAGTGTCACTGCTGAATACTTTGTAATGTCACTGTCTGGATACATTGTAGTGTCACTGTCTGGATACATTGTACTGTCACTGTCTGAATACTTTGTAGTGTCACTGTCTGGATACTTTGTAGTGTCACTGTCTGGATTCATTGTAGTGTCACTGTCTGGATACATTGTAGTGTCACTGTCTGAATACATTGTACTGTCACTGTCTGGATACATTGTAGTGTCACTGTCTGGATACTTTGTAGTGTCACTGTCTGGATACATTGTAGTGTCACTGTCTGGATACTTTGTAGTGTCACTGTCTGGATACATTGTAGTGTCACTGTCTGGATACATTGTACTGTCACTGTCTGAATACTTTATAGTGTCACTGTCTGAATACTTTTGTAGTGTCACTGTCTGGATACATTTGTAGTGTCACTGTCTGGATACATTGTACTGTCACTGTCTGAATACTTTATAGTGTCACTGTCTGGATACATTGTAGTGTCACTGTCTGGATACATTGTACTGTCACTGTCTGAATACTTTATAGTGTCACTGTCTGGATACTTTGTAGTGTCACTGTCTGGATACTTTGTAGTGTCACTGTCTGGATACATTGTAGTGTCACTGTCTGGATACATTGTACTGTCACTGTCTGAATACTTTATAGTGTCACTGTCTGAATACTTTGTAGTGTCACTGAATACTTCGTAGTGTCACTGTCTGGATACATTGTAGTGTCACTGTCTGGATACTTTGTAGTGTCACTGTCTGGATACATTGTAGTGTCACTGTCTGGATACATTATAGTGTCACTGTCTGGATACATTGTAGTGTCACTGTCTGGATACATTGTAGTGTCACTGTCTGAATACTTCATAGTGTCACTGTCTGGATACATTGTAGTGTCACTGTCTGGATACTTTGTAGTGTCACTGTCTGGATACATTGTAGTGTCACTGTCTGAATACTTCATAGTGTCACTGTCTGGATACATTGTAGTGTCACTGTCTGGATACATTGTAGTGTCACTGTCTGGATACATTGTAGTGTCACTGTCTGGATACTTTGTAGTGTCACTGTCTGGATACATTGTAGTGTCACTGTCTGAATACTTCATAGTGTCACTGTCTGGATACATTGTAGTGTCACTGTCTGGATACATTGTAGTGTCACTGTCTGGATACATTGTAGTGTCACTGTCTGGATACATTGTAGTGTCACTGTCTGGATACATTGTAGTGTCACTGTCTGGATACATTGTAGTGTCACTGTCTGGATACATTGTAGTGTCACTGTCTGGATACTTCATAGTGTCACTGTCTGAATACTTCATAGTGTCACTGTCTGGATACTTCATAGTGTCACTGTCTGGATACATTGTAGTGTCACCTTCTGAATATCTTGCACCAACACTGTCTGAATACTTTGTACCATCACTGTCTGAATACTTCGTAGTGTCACTGTCTGAATACTTTTGTCTGATGACAGACCTGACAAATCATGGTCAGTGTTTCTTACCATGTTTCTATGTATGTAGTCTGATGACAGAACTAAAATCACAGTCTGTTGTGTGTGTGTGTGTGTGTGTGTGTGTGTGTGTGTGTGTGTGTGTGTGTGTGTGTGTGTGTGTGTGTGCACAGTCTAATGACAGAACTGGCATGGTACGAGACAACACCCCCAACAGACCGGGCATGGAAGGTGGGAGAGTTCTGCATGGCCAGATATTCTAAAGACAGCAAGTGGTACCGAGCCCAAATCACAAAGCAGCTGGAAGAAGACACTTACCAGGTAAACAGTTACTGGTGAGGATAATGATTATCTTTTTAAACAGGCCAACAGCACGAAACACCTGGAGGAAGATGTATCAGATAAACAGTTACTGGTGAGGTTAATGATTATCTTTTTAAACAGGCCAACATCACCAACACCCTCACCACCCCCACCCCCACCCCTGTCTTCATGGGGATGCTGGGGGCGCTTCAGTATAAATAGTATCCCCACACTTTTGGAAATTCTGTGCTAGAAATTTCCTCCATTCTGTCACTCTCTTTGTTTCTGCCTTGTTCCTTTGCTTGCTATCATCTCTGCCTTTCTCATTTTCTGCTTTGATGGTCCATTCACTTAATGTCTGTCATACTTTCTGTCTAGTATGATTGATAGTTGGGTACATGTATTAACTGCACTTTAGGTCTGAGGAAATGTGAACTGTTTAGTGGCAGGTTTAGGTACCAAGGTCAGTTTTTATCTTTTTTTTGTGTGTGTGTGCTTATGCTTATGAATGTGTATTCAGGTTTGTTTTTCTTTTAATTTCCCTGGTGGTAACTTTAGTGGAATGGCCAGTGCCAGGGGCTTATCGTTAGATTATTTACGTGAATGCGTAGGTGTATGTACTTAACTTTCTTTTCCAGGTTTTCTTTTTTCCAGAGTCGTCAGTGTGTTTTAATATGCGTGTTTTGTTTAAAATGATTATAGCCTGATATGGCTGTGAACAGTTGGTTCATCTCAAAGATGATTTGTATGGAGAGCTTAACCCTTTCACTGCCAAAGTGTAAATAAAAAGGTGAATCGCCTGTGCCATGGAGTTTTAAACGACTTGACTTAAAATAAAAAAAAATCATATCTCTTATTCAGCCCAGAAAACTCCACAACACTGTACATTTTCTTGTTCAGTATACTTTCCAACACACCAGGAGCAGCAGTACTTTCGTTTTTACGATCGCCAGTGCTAGTAATGTCACTCTGACTCTTCTTATCTGGGTCAAGTCCGACTTCAGACATCAACACCGAAATATCGCCTGCATGCGCCAAATGATCGTCATTTTCACTCTTATCAACAGACTGCAAATCAGAATTAATAATAATAATAATAATAATTACAATATTTATATAGCGCAAAATCTTGATAAAATCAAATCTAAGCGCTGAAACACACACACACGCACGCACGCACACACACGCACGCATGCCCGCACACACACGCACACACACACACGCACACACACCACACACACACACACACACACACACACACACACACACACACACACACACACACACACACACAACACACACACACACACACAACGACTATAAATGGAGAGAAAGAATAAAAACAATGGAAAATTATAGAGAGCATATTATATACAATTATATATTGCAATGCGATTCCCCTCCAAGTGGAGACAGGCTGCAGAGGGGATTGAGTGAGGTCAGGATTTTATGCAGAGGAGAAAAGGTGAGTTTTGAGAGCGGACTTGAAGGAGACAAAAGTAGGTTGCTGATGGACTGAGAGAGGAAGTTTGTTCCAGGAGAGCGGACCAGAAAACAGAGAAGGCTCGTGGACCATAGGTATTGAGCTTAGTGTGTGGAAAGCGAAAAGTCAGAGGATCGGAGGCAGAGCGGAGGGTACGTGAGGGAACATAGATCTCAAGTAGGCTTGACAGGTAATCGGGGGCTGCGTTATTGAGGCTTTTGTAGCACATGGTGTCTAGTTTGTACTGTATGTGCTTTGATACAGGGAGCCAGTGAAGTTGTGCCAGGAGAGGAGATATGTGGTCAGCTTTTTTCTTTTTGAGTACAAGGCGTGCAGCATTGTTTTGAATGCGCTGTAGGATGTGAGTGGTGGAGGCAGGAAGACCGGACAGGAGTGAATTGCAATAGTCAATGCGAGACATTATGAAGGAGAGAACGAGTTTTGCAGTTGTTTCCACAGAGAGATACTTCCTGATCAGGCTTATACGATGGAGGTGATAGTAGCAAGATCTGGCAGTTTGAGAAACAAAGTTGTTCATGGAGAGGGTAGAGTCAATGCAGACACCAAGGTTTTTAGCTGAATCAGAAATTGGGACTGATGTGTTACATAATGGGAGAGAAAGAGGAGGCAGCTGAGAAAGTTTCTGACTGGTGCCAATGAGGATAGCTTCTGTCTTGTCATCATTTAGCTGAAGTTTGTTGTATGTCATCCAGTTTTGATGTCCGAGTAACACTCAGTGGTGCGAGTCAGGAGGCGCTGTATATTGTCAGGTGAGTCACTGTCTTGAAGTTGGGTGTCATCAGCATAGAAGTGGTGTTTTATAAAGTGGGAGTTGATGATGGTGGACAGGGGGGAGGTGTAAAGAGTGAAAAGAACAGGGCCAAGGACAGATCCTTGTGGAACACCACAGGTCAGGTATGCAGGTTGAGAGTAAGTGCCATTGATGAGAACAGTTTGTTTTCTGTTTGATAGATAAGAAGTGAACCAGGAGAGAGCAATGTCAGAGATGCCAAAAGTATGATGAAGTCTAGAAAGGAGAATACCATGATCAATGGTATCAAAGGCTGCAGACAGATCAAGGAGTGTGAGGAGAGAGACTTTGCCAGTATCAGTTGCAAGGAGGAGATTGTTGAGAATGTGTAGCAAGGCAGTTTCAGTGCTATGGCACTGGCGGTAGGCTGACTGGAAAGGATTGAGGAGATTATTGGCAGACAGGTGAGAGTTCAGTTGGTTGAGGACAACTTTTTCAAGCAGTTTTGACAAGAAAGAGAGATTAGAGATAGGCCGGTAATTTTTCAGTTCATTTGGGTCTAAATTGTATTTCTTGAGGAGAGGGTGAACAATAGCAGACTTGAAAGAATCTGGGACAGTTCCAGTTTGAAGAGAAGTGTTGATGATGTCAGTGATGAATGGGAGGAGCGTAGGGAGACAGTCAGAGTAGAGAGGACCCGGAAGAGGATCCAGTTCGCAGGTTTTGAACGACATGGATCTGATTGTGTTGAGAATTTCTTCTTGTGAGACTGGGGTAAGAGTAGTAAGAGGTGTGCCAGAGAAGGAAGGGTCAGGTGGGCATGGTTGACAGGGTGTCCTGTCAAGCCTGCATAAGTTGTTTTTCGAGTGTTGAAGCGAGTCCGTCTGCCATTGTTTACACTCGCTGAATAGTAATCAGCTGTAGGGAGTCACATATTCAACCACATGGGCAGAAAAGACCGTAAAACGTCACATATACATAATTAGCATCTATGTATAAAGGGAATAATGAAGTTTCTGTTGATATCTCATATGTCATTGAAAGCGTTGGGTTTTTTTGGTTAAAAATAGGAAAAGTCGCCGACCGAATATTCGGTCGGTTGCACTGAAGGCATATGTTTCTTCTGACCGAATATTCAGTCAGAAGCACAGAACAGGTTAATTAAACAAGGATTCTGTGACCAGGGAAGGCCAAGAAACTGATGTAAGATACTCTGAAGGCCAACATCATGAACTGTGGCGCCAGTTGGGAAAACACTACCCACAACAGAGTAAGCTGACATTAACTCTTTGAAGACGCGCCCTAAAATGGCTGCTGAAACTCTTGAGACGCACAGTTTTTGGTACTTTTTAAAAAATTATGGAGAATATCCAACGACAATAAAGCTATCATATTATATATGTTTTAAAAGGTCATTATGTCTACTTGTAACTGTGCAGACCGCTTGCTTATGCATGCTTTCATTTTTTTCTGGTTTTCCATTGAAAAAGACATGCAAATAGCAAGAAAAGAAAAAGTTCTGGATGTACACACACATGACTTATCAAACTGCTGCTTGTAATCCATTAAATATCCATGTCACAAACTGCACTTAACATGTCACAGGATATACATTCTTCACTGGAAGTCACTATGAGTTCTGCTTTTATGAATATTTTGTCCCAAAAATGATTGAATACAGGCGTAGAATCTTTTGACTGTTCGATATTCCGTTGTTTCGGGTACCACAAAAACAAGCCAAAAATAGAGTTCCAACAGTCTTCTATGGTCGAAGGGAAAGAAATCTACTTAGAAAAATGGTTAAACTCTGTGTCAGTATAATCTCCCTCGTTATAGTGTGCAGTCTCGGTAAAAAAAAACTCATAACATCTCCGCAGCTGTAGCTGCGGAGTGTCACAGTCAAGACATGTATAGCTGCGGAGTGTCGCCAACGAGTTAACATGTGCACAGGATACAGTCGCATTTGAACAGCACAGAACAGCTGCTGTTCAACAGAAGAGGCACTGGCAGAAGCAAAACTTAACTCTTTGACTCCTCCACCCTGTCTACCACCATCCGACATTGTCAACCATGCTAATAAAGCAAAAACTTAACCATTTGACGCCCTCACCCTATCCAACAGCTGTATGCAGGAAGCTGGTGGATAGGGTGGGGGAGTCAAAGGGTTAAGTTTTTGCAGTTGGTGGATAGGCTTGTGGGAGTCAAAGGGTTAAGGCTGCAAGACACCTGTCAATACATTATGTATAAAAGAAAATGTGGCTCTAGGACTGGTCTTCTCTCCTACATCAAAACCCCATACCAAGTGATAAAAGACCAGTGTGTCTACTGTGTAGTATGCCTGCATGAATGTCTTGTTTGTGTGTGTACAGGTGATGTTGGTGTGTATGTATGTATGTACAGGTTATGTTGGTGTGTATGTATGTACGTACAGGTTATGTTGGTGTGTATGTATGTACGTACAGGTTATGTTGGTGTGTATGTATGTACGTACAGGTGATGTTGGTGTGTATGTATGTACGTACAGGTTATGTTGGTGTGTATGTATGTACGTACAGGTGATGTTGGTGTGTATGTATATACATACAGGTGATGTTGGTGTGTGTGTACATACAGGTGATATTGGTGTGTATATACATACAGGTGATGTTGGTGTGTATATACATACAGGTGATGTTGGTGTGTATATACATACAGGTGATATTGGTGTGTATATACATACAGGTGATGTTGGTGTGTATATACATACAGGTGATATTGGTGTGTATATACATACAGGTGATGTTGGTGTGTATGTACGTACAGGTGATGTTGGTGTGTATATACATACAGGTGATATTGGTGTGTATATACATACAGGTGATATTGGTGTGTATATACATACAGGTGATGTTGGTGTGTATATACATACAGGTGATATTGGTGTGTATATACATACAGGTGATGTTGGTGTGTATATACATACAGGTGATGTTGGTGTGTATGTACATACAGGTGATGTTGGTGTGTATGTACGTACAGGTGATATTGGTGTGTATATACATACAGGTGATGTTGGTGTGTATATACATACAGGTGATGTTGGTGTGTATATACATACAGTGATGTTGGTGTGTATGTACATACAGGTGATGTTGGTGTGTAAGTACAAACATGTGATGTTTGGTGTGTATATACATACAGGTGATATTGGTGTGTATGTACATACATGTGATTTTTTTGTGGATGCACGCACATAAGATGATGTTGGTGTGTATGTACATACAGGTGATGTTGGTGTGTATGTACGTACAGGTGATGTTGGTGTGTATGTACGTACAGGTGATGTTGGTGTGTATGTACGTACAGGTGATGTTGGTGTGTGTGTGTGCGTACAGGTGATGTTGGTGTGTATTTACATACAGGTGATGTTGGTGTGTGTGTGCGTACAGGTGATATTGGTGTGTATGTACATACAGGTGATGTTGGTGTGTATGTACGTACAGGTGATATTGGTGTGTATGTACATATAGGTGATGTTGGTGTGTATGTACATACAGGTGATGTTGGTGTGTATGTACATACAGGTGATGTTGGTGTGTATGTACATACAGGTGATGTTGGTGTGTATGTACATACAGGTGATGTTGGTGTGTATGTACATACAGGTGATGTTGGTGTGTATGTACATACAGGTGATGTTGGTGTGTATGTACATACAGGTGATGTTGGTGTGTATGTACATACAGGTGATGTTGGTGTGTGTGTACATACAAGTGATGTTGGTGTGTATGTACATACAGTGATGTTGGTGTGTATGTACATACAGGTGATGTTGGTGTGTATATACGTACAGGTGATGTTGGTGTGTATGTACATACATATTGGTGTGTATGTACGTACAGGTGATGTTGGTGTGTATGTACATACAGGTGATGTTGGTGTGTATATACGTACAGGTGATGTTGGTGTGTATGTACATACAGGTGATGTTGGTGTGTATATACGTACAGGTGATGTTGGTGTGTGTGTACATACAGGTGATATTGGTGTGTATGTACATACAGGTGATGTTGGTGTGTATATACGTACAGGTGATGTTGGTGTGTATATACGTACAGGTGATGTTGGTGTGTGTGTACATACAGGTGATGTTGGTGTGTATATACGTACAGGTGATGTTGGTGTGTATATACGTACAGGTGATGTTGGTGTGTATGTACATACAGGTGATGTTGGTGTGTATATACGTACAGGTGATGTTGGTGTGTGTGTACATACAGGTGATATTGGTGTGTATCTACATACAGGTGATGTTGGTGGACTATGGTACTGTGGACATTTTGGCGGCCAGTGAACTGCGGATGATGAAGAAGGCCCACGCCTCAAAGAAATGTTTTGCTGAACGCTGTTATCTGGCAGGACTACTGCCTACCGGGCCCTTCGGTCCCGACAAGTGGTCTGCCGCTGCCATCGACTTTATGGCTGATGAGATCTGCTCCAAACGTCTCTTCCTGAAATTGGAGGTAAGTCCATCGCTGTCGGCTTTAAAAGCTTTGACAATGACAAGCCATGAGCTAAACATCTCTTGCTGAAACTGGGGATGGGTCAGTGTCATTGTCTTAACCCTTGTACTTCCTCATCCCATCCACCAGCTTTCTGTATTGTCTGCCATGATGATGATCTGCAAAGTGCCACATGGCGTTGGCAATCATGGCCTTCCATATGCATCTATCCCTTGTTGCTGCAAGCACATCTTCCGCCCTCTCTGTCCTCACCCACTCTGCAAGTCTGTCCAATATTTTTTCCCTGGGTCGACCTGGTGCTCTCCCTCCAGCCTTCCCTGTTGTGACCTGGTGCTGTAATTCCCCTTTCCTCAGAAAATGGCCTTTAAATATTGCCTGTCTTTTCCTAATCTTCCTTATGAATGATCTTCGTGTGTCTGCCTCCGTCAAGACAGTCTCGTTTGTTGTCTTTGCTGTCCATGGAACTCTCAACATTCTTCTTAGAAACCATATCTCAGCTGCCTCAATCTTGTTCTGGCTTTGCTTGTTGACTGTCCACACCTCACAGCCATATAACATTATCGGTTCTCTATAGCATTCAAGAACTCTCTTCCTGATATTAATTGATAGATAGGCATTTGTTGGTAAGAATGCTTTTTGTCTTCTTGAATGCTGTTTTGGCTTGGCCGATTCTGCTGGCTATTTCTGATGTGCATCTGTCCTCTGGTGAGATGATCGTTCCCAGATATTTAAACTTATCAAACCTGTCTCAAGGTTGTGCCATTGCTGTTATTTTACGAGGGGATTTCATGTTTTTTTTACTGATTAGCATGACTTCAGTCTTCTTGCTCTTTAGCTCCATCCCTTTGCTTTTGCTTTCTGTTTGTATTATGTTCACAAGGTTTTGTAGGTCCCTTTCATTTTCTGCAATTAGCGTGGTGTTATCTGTGTATCAAATGGTTTTTTTTTATCATTTTTCCTCCAAACTTTAATCCAGGGTATTCTTCTAGGTTTCTCATGATGTTTTCGCTGTAAAGTGAAAACAGATCTGGTGACAAAACACATCCTTGCCTGACTCCTCTTTTGATATTTTGGAAAGAGCTTATATCGTTTTCTGTTCTCATTGCAGCTGTGTGTTCCCAATACATATTTCTGATTATTCGTAGATCTTTTCCATCAATATTGAGTCTTTCTAGTTGGTTGATCAACTCATCATGCCTTACCCGATCAAAAGCCTTGGTATAATCAACAAAGCATAAATATAAATCCTTATTCAACTCGATTGACCTCTCTATGATAGTTCTTAGGATGTACATGGCATTAATAGTTCCTTTCCCTTCGACAAATCCACACTGTTCTTCTGCTATTTCTCTTTTGATTCTATTTCTTGTCCGCATCATGATTTTTCTTAATAGGAATTTTGTTGCATGACTCATCAAGCTGATTGTGCAATGGAGTTTACATTCTATAGCCCCTGTTTTCTTTTCATTTAGGAAGACTGTTATTTTTTCTATGCCAAATTCCTCCAGGGCTTCAATCATCTCTGTAGTAATATTGTCTGGTCCTGGGACTTTTCCTGGTTTCATCTTTTTCAGAGCTGCTCCAACTTTATTATTTGTTATGGGTGGTCCTTCAGCGTTCTTTCTTATAATGTGTTCTTCGTTTCTATCATCTTCAAAAAAGGTTTTTAATGTACTGTCCCCATCTATCTAATATTTTGTCTTTTTCCATGATAAGCATACCGTCTTTTGATTTTAAATAACCTGTTGATGTGCATGTCTTTTTCTTGTGAACAATTTCTTTAATTCTTCTATACATACCCTGAGGACCCATTTTGTGTCGTCTTCTATTTCTTTGCATTTTGTTTTCAGCCAAGCTTCCTTGCGTCGTTGCACCTATTCCTGATTTCTTTGTTTATCTTCCTGTATGTTTCCTCCTTTCCCTTCCTCCATTCTTCCATCAAGCCTAGAATTTCTTTTGTCATCCAGTTTTTTTTTTCTTTTTTCTGCTTTTCTGTCTAGGGATTTCTTCTCAGGCTTCATTGATCGAAATCCAAAACAAGTGTGGCTGCCTGCATTCAAGCAAACAGGAACCAGAAAAAACACGAAAGAAGAATACGAACGCACATTTAATACAACAAGACAAGACATGCGCAAATTTTCAGCCAACTGGCCTTTGTCAAGCGTAAGATTACAAACAAACAAACACCAGATACTAAAATTCTGAGAAAAAGACTGAAACTTCCCTGCTGCTGTGTTGGCAGAAAATTTGCGCCTGTCTAGTCTTGTTGTATTAAATACGCATTCATATTCTTCTTTCGTGTTTTCACTGGTTCCTTTTCATTTATCGAGTTTCTCAACTTTGTCCATTGTTCCTCACTGTCTCCAACGTCTTCCAGAGCACTGAATTTGTTTTGAACATGTACGTTAAATTTTTTTGTATCCTTCATCTGTCTTTAACTCTGTCGATACGACGGAACGCTATAGCATTCGTGACATAAGGCAAGGTTTCGTACGATGCAATGTGATAGCGGTTTTGATAATTAAAATTTTTCGACGCTTCCCTCGTGATGTGGCATACCAACGAAGCTACAGTGGTCACTGCAAATGTGTCAAGGGTCAAGTGGACAGTTACTTCATGAGTTTCCGTAGCAATACACTCGTCGGGAAACGATTGACTTCGGCACCCAACATGACTTGCTAATCTGCATTCATGTCGAAAATGGCGTCGCAGGCAAGTACAAGTTTTGGAGCAAAGTAGATTGTGACGGCAGCGTTTTACTGCTGCTGAAGTGATGGAAGTGCTTCAGACTGAAGGATTGGACATCGAGGAGTATGATGAAGATGATGGTGAAAGTGTTTCAAGTGATGGAAGCTGCCAGCAAGAAGGTACTGATAGTGACGCAGTTTCAGATGACAGTGAAGTGGGAAAGGGAGGTGGGCGTACACGTCACAAGAGGAGAGCGGTCAGTGGGTTATGTACAGTGAGTCACATGTCTGATGAAGATTTCTTTGACTTTCTTACGCGTGACTGGCTCGAAGATTTTAGTTTTTCCCCCACTTTGCCTCCGTTCTCTGGCTCTTGTGGCTGCATGTCCCAGCTGAGTGTCACCCCCCCCCCATTGATTTCTTCAATCAGTTTGTGACAGAAGACTTTCTAAATTGTATTGTCAATAAACAGATATGCATAAGAGAACTGAGTGACAAACAGAATGAGACTTCTCCTGCCCCCGCCACCCATCCCCAGTGGCAGGAACTGTGGGAAGTGCCATGTGTGTAGTGCTGGCAGCAGGAGGCACCTGGAGGTTCAACTGCGGCAAACCCCCAACTGGTGTAAAAAGTGTGGGGTTGCCCTCTGTGACAAACTTTGCTAGCCCAACAAGATTATTACCTGCTTCCAACTGTATCACTCAGTGCAGAACTACACTGATTATTAGGAAAACAGTGCATAGAGACTGAAGCATCCGGTGCTCCTTTTTTTCCAAATTCCCCTGTGTAACAATTTGTAACATTTATTTACATAATGTTACTAATAATTTTTTTTTCACCCTGAGCAAAGTCTACTTTATTCTTGTTCTTTTGTGCATACAAAGACCTCACCTGTGACTGTGTGTTCATGGAGCTGATCAAAGTGTGTGATTGTACGGTGATCCTGACCACAAAATTTGGGGTATTTTCAACATGGCACATGAAGAAGAAATATTCAAGAAAGAACTTCAATATTTTGGCATGAACTAACCCAGCATGTAAATATTCAGATCTGTAAGTTTCATTTTGTTCCTTTATGTTTTGTATTTTTTTGATTTTTTTCCTAACCCTTCAAAATGGGCTGTCTGTGGAGAAAAGCAAGGGGAAAAACTCTCCATCCTGAGTGAGTTAAGAGTCCAAGATTTAGTTTGATGTTGCTTTTGGTCTGTTTCCTTTTCCTTAATTTCAGCCTAAATCTTCCCATCACAGGATTGTGGTCACTGTTGCAGTCTGTGCGTGGTAGTGTTTTTGCTGTCAGCAAAGATTTTCTAAGTCTTTTTTTTTATCAGGATGTAGTCAGTCTGATTTTTGGTATTATCTCCTGGACTCATCCAAGTCCATTTTCTTCTTTTGTGCTGCTCAAACCAGGTGTTTCCTATTTTGAACTGATTCATCTGTGCCCATTCTACAGGTTTCCCTCCCCTTTCATTTCGTGTACCAAGGCCATGAGATCCAACTATATCCTCCACCCTCTCCTGTCCACTTTAGCATTGAAATCTCCCATTATTATTGTAACTTCTTGTGATTTACATTGAGCCATGATGGCAAAGCAAAACACCCTGTCCTCCAACTTCCTGCATTGTCAGCCATGATAGCAAAGCAAAAATTTAACCCTTGGGCTCCCTGTCCACCAGCTTCATGCAGGAGCAGAGTGATCTGATCGTGGAACTGTCATGTGTAGATGACAGGTAAAGTGTTGTACATGTACACAAAGGGAACTGTCAGGTGTAGATAACAGGGAAAGTGTTGTACATGTACACAAAGGGAACTGTCAGGTGTAGATAACAGGGAAAATGTACATGTACACAAAGGGAACTGTCAGGTGTAGATAACAGGGAAAGTGTACATGTACACAAAGGGAACTGTCAGGTGTAGATAACAGGGAAAGTGTTGTACATGTACACAAAGGGAACTGTCAGGTGTAGATAACAGGGAAAGTGTTGTACATGTACACAAAGGGAACTGTCAGGTGTAGATAACAGGTAAAGTGTGTACATTTACACATAGGGAACTGTCAGGTGTAGATAACAGGTAAAGTGTTGTACATGTACATGTAGGGAACTGTCAGGTGTAGATAACAGGTAAAGTGTAGTACATTTACATGTAGGGAACTGTCAGGTGTAGATAACAGGTAAAGTGTAGTACATTTACACGTAGGAAACTGTCAGGTGTAGATAACAGGTAAAATGTAAAATGTACATATAGGGAACTGTCAGGTGTAGATAACAGGTAAAATGTGATATGTACATATAGGGAACGTCAGTGTAATAACAGGTAAGTGTAGTACATTTCATAGGGAATGTCAGGTGTAATAACAGTAAGTGTAGTACATGTACACGTAGGGAACTGTCAGGTGTACATAACAGGTAAAGTGTAGTACATTTACATGTAGGGAACTGTCAGGTGTAGATAACAGGTAAAGTGTAGTACATTACATGTAGGGAACTGTCAGTGTAGATAACAGGTAAATGTTGTACATGTACATGCATAGGGAACTGTCAGGTGTAGATAACAGGTAAAGTGTAGTACATTTACATGTAGGGAACTGTCAAGTGTAGATAACAGGTAAAATGTTGTACATGTACACATAGGGAACTGTCAGGTGTAGATAACAGGTAAAGTGTAGTACATTTACATGTAAGGAACTGTCAGGTGTAGATAACAGGTAAAATGTTGTACATGTACATA
>CM060311.1:13962326-14057326 GCA_030674185.1 Monoplex corrugatus
GACAGGATACCTGATGACTGATGAAGGTTGTGTCAGATAGGAAGATATAGGGGACAGGTTTACCTGATGACTGATGAAGGTTGTGGTCAGATAGGGAGATATAGGGGACAAGATACCTGATGACTGATGAAGGTTGTAGTCAGATAGGGAGATATAGGGGACAAGATACCTGATGACTGATGAAGGTTGTGGTCACTATGGGAGATATGGGGGACAGGATACCTGATGACTGATGAAGGTTGTAGTCAGATAGGGAGATATAGGGGACAAGATACCTGATGACTGATGAAGGTTGTAGTCAGATAGGGAGATATGGGGGACAGGATACCTGGTGACTGATGTAGGTTGTAGTCAGATAGGGAGATATGGGGGACAGGATACCTGATGACTGATGAAGGTTGTGATCAGATAGAGAGATATGGGGGACAGGATACCTGATGACTGATGAAGGTTGTGATCAGATAGGGAGATATAGGGGACAAGATACCTGATGACTGATGAAGGTTGTAGTCAGATAGGGAGATATGGGGCGACAGGATAACCTGATGACTGATGAAGGTTGTAGTCAGATAGGGAGATATGGGGGACAGATACCTGATGACTGATGAAGGTTGTAGTCAGATAGGAGATATGGGGGACAGGATACCTGATGACTGATGAAGGTTGTGGTCAGATAGGGAGATATGGGGGACAAGATACCTGATGACTGATGAAGGTTGTGGTCAGATAGGGAGATATGGGGGACAGGATACCTGATGACTGATAAAGGGTGCTATGCATTATCCTGGTTTCACATTTTCTACAGATGTGTTGTTTTGTACAGATAGGCCCAGGTAGGTGCTACTGATCAGCCTCATGATAAGCTGTGTGTATATTAACTGCAATTTTAGCACACAAAAAATAGAAAATAAAAAAAAATAAATACCCAATCATGTTTTAAGTCTTTTTTCTGTCTAGTTTTTATTTTTCAGTCATTCTGTCAACAGTTTTATCTTTTTTCTTTCAGCAAGTCTGTTCAACTGTGTCTTTCCAGATAAAAATATCTGCTTGGGATGTTTGATATTGTGACATATATACAGTGATGCCGAGGTGTTCAGTTTGCATGTATTGGGACAGGCACTTAGTTCCTGTTTTGCAGTATTGGTTGCCTGTCAGACTGTTTGACCTGAAGTTTTAATTGACTTGCGTGTTTGTTTGTTTGTGTGTGAGTGTTATGTGTGTGTGTGTGTTTTGTATGCGTGTGTATTTGTGTATGTGTGTGTGTGTGTTGTGTGTGTATGTGTGTGTATGTGTTTGTGTGTGTGTGTATACTATATATATATTGTGTGTGTGTGTGTGTGTGTGTGTGTGTGTGTGTGTTGTGTGTGTGTGTGTGTGTGTGTGTGTGTGTGACTTTCAGAGGAAAAGAATGAAGAGATACTGCGTCAGATAGACAGTTACGCCAGGACAGGCGCTCCTAAAGGTCAGCTGAAGGTCAAAGTTGGTCAGAATTGTCTGGCACACTTTAACACGGACAACGCCTGGTACCGTGCTCGTGTCTTGGACATTAGCCAGAGCAGTGTCAAGGTCAGTAGGGTTCAAAGGTCAGATTGACTTTTGAATGTAGAGCAGTTTGTTTATGTTTTATATGTTAGAATAGTTTGTTTATTATATATTTTAGATGTGTGGGTAATGACAAAAAGGTGTGTTAGAGAGGGTGGGTCGTGTGTGTGTGTGTGTGTGGTGTGTGTGTGTGTGTGTGGTGTGTGTGGTGTGTGTGTGTGGTTAGTGGACATACAGGTGTGTTGGAGAGAGTGGTGTGTGTGTGTGACTGCAGGTAGTGACATACAGGTGTGATGGAGAGAGTGGTGTGGTGTGTGTGTGTGTGTGGTGGGTAGTGACACACAGGTGTGTTGGAGAGAGTGTGTGTGTGTGTTGTGTGTGATGGTGTGTTTGTGGTAGTGACATACAGGTAGTGTTGGGGAGGGTAGATGAGAGTGTGTGTGTGGGGGGGGGTTAGTGACATAAGTGTGTTGTGGAGGGTGGCGTGTGTGTGTGTGTTGTGTGTGTTAGTGTGTGTGTGTGTGTGTAGGTAGTGACATAGTGGCAGCAAGACATGGGTTATGTCTGTGGGGGCAGGCACCTGAAAAATTGCACATCAGAAATGAAGAGCAAAAACTTCAGCATACTAAACATTTTAGGTATCACACAGTGCATGTTCTGAAGATGGAAAAGTAAAGTGGACAGAAAAACTGAGACTAGTTCAAAAGGCACACACTGTGAGCTACTTACTTCCATCCATCCAAAACATATGGAAATAAAAACCACTGTTACCGGTACAGTCTTTGTACTCTGACTTACAAATGCTAGATATGGACATGAAACAAAATGTTTGAGAGAAAGATCACAGTCCGTGAAATGAGGTGAAATGAGACTTCACATAAGAGCAGCAGGCAAGACCGTAAGAGAAATGATTAGAAAAGGTGAGATCTAAGAGACGGATGGAATAGCTCCTGTCAACAATTACATCACATTAACGTGGATCAAGTGGTGTGGCCATTGACCAGGATGCCAGTCAACCAGCCAGCCCTTCAAGCTTTCAACTCCTTATGCCAGTCAACCAGCCAGCACTTCCAGCTTACAACATCAGATGCCAGCCAGCCCTTCAAGCTTTCAACTCCATATGCCAGTCAACCAGCCAGCCCTTCCAGCTTACAACATCAGATGCCAGTCAACCAGTCAGCCCTTCAGCTTCAACTCCATATGCCAGTCAACCAGCCAGCCCTTCCAGCTTACAACATCAGATGCCAGTCAACCAGCCAGCCCTTCCAGCTTAAACCTGATGCCAGTGAACTCTCAGCCCTTCCAGCTTACAACACCAGCTGCCAGTCAACCAGTCAGCCTTTCCAGCTTACAACTCCATGTGCCAGTCAACCAGCCAGCCCTTCCAGCTTACAACACCAGATGCCAGTCAACCAGCCAGCCCTTCCAGCTTAAACCATGATGCCAGTGAACTCTTCAGCCCTTCCAGCTTACAACACCAGCTGCCAGTCAACCAGTCAGCCTTTCCAGCTTACAACTCCATGTGCCAGTCAACCATCAGCCCTTTTCCAGCTTACAACACCAGATGCCAGTCAACCAGCCAGCCCTTCCAGCTTACAACACCAGATGCCAGTCAACCAGTCAGCCTTTCCAGCTTACAACTCCATGTGCCAGTCAACCAGCCAGCCCTTTCAGCTTACAATACCAGATGCCAGTCAACCAGCCAGCCCTTCCAGCTTACAACACCAGATGCCAGTCAACCAGCCAACCCTTCCAGCTTACAACATCAGATGCCAGTCAACCAGCCAGCCCTTCCAGCTTACAACATCAGATGCCAGTCAACCAGCCAGCCCTTCCAGCTTACACACATCAGATGCCAGTCAACCAGCCAGCCCTTCCAGCTTACAACATCAGATGCCAGTCAACCAGCCAGCCCTTCCAGCTTACAATACCAGATGCCAGTCAACCAGCCAGCCCTTCCAGCTTACAACACCAGATGCCAGTCAACCAGCCAACCTTCCAGCTTACAACATCAGATGCCAGTCAACCAGCCAACCCTTCCAGCTTACAACATCAGATGCCAGTCAACCAGCCAGCCCTTCCAGCTTACAACATCAGATGCCAGTCAACCAGCCAGCCCTTCCAGCTTACAACATCAGATGCCAGTCAACCAGCCAGCCCTTCCAGCTTACAACACCAGATGCCAGTCAACCAGCCAGCCCTTCCAGCTTACAACATCAGATGCCAGTCAACCAGCCATCCCTTCCAGCTTACAACATCAGATGCCAGTCAACCAGCCACCCTTCCAGCTTACAACACCAGATGCCAGTCAACCAGCCAGCCCTTCCACTTACAGCACCAGATGGTTGGCTTGAGAGCCAGAGGAAGACCACACAATGTTGGACAGATGGAGTGACAGACACTCCAATCTATAGCATGACTCTATGTCAGGCTTTTCGCCTAGTTGTACTTTATTGTATTGGTTTCATCTCCCCCTTGATATTTTTTGGTACAAGATGCCAAAAACATAAGGCAAGTGTGCTGTGTGAGGCATATGAACTGTATCAGTGTGTGTGTGTGTGTGTGTGTGTGTGTGTGTGTGTGTGTGTGTGTGTGTGTGTGTGTGTGTTGTTTGTGTGTGTGTGTGTGTGTGTGTGTGTGTGTGTGTGTGTGTGTGTGTGTGTGTGTGTGTGTGTGCGCGTACCTACATGTCTCTCTTTGTATGTATATATGAGTGTGCACTCTTGTGTGTTTGCGTGTGTGTGTATGTATGTGTGTCTGTGTGTGTGTTTATGTACACCAGGTAAAGTACATCGACTTTGGCAACACAAGTCATGTGGACAGGAGTTTGCTGAGAATGATCTCCCCTGAACTGTGTGCACACCCACAGATTGCGTATGAGTTTAAACTGCACAACCTGAAACCTGTGAGTGACTCTGTTTGTTTGTCTGTTTGTTTGCTTGCTTATTAGCCGTGTGCACACTCACAGATGGTGTAGGCTACAACCTGAAACCTGTGAGTGATGCAGACACTGTGTATGATTATCACCATTATCATTATTGTCATAATCATTATCATCGCCCCAGGGGTAGGTGAAGACATCTGTCCTCAGTCAGTCCTATGACACTGTATGTCTGATCTTGTCATTTTGTGTTGTGTGAATCCATAGCATCATCAGTGTTGTCCCCATTCTCATGTGTCATCATGGCATTGTGATATACAGTCCCGGACTCTGTAGGCCTCTGTGCCCTGCTGTCTTGATGGCCTCAGGTTTGCAGGAGAGCCAGGTGTGAGCATTGTGGAGACAGTGACATCCATATGGTGCAGAGGACAGGGCAGATGGAAAAATACATTGTATCAGTCGCCGTGGTGTAGTGGGTAATACTACAGACTACCGACTGGAAGGTTGTGGATTCGAATCCCCATCAGTCCCTTCAAAAATATATCATTGTGGGATTTTGGGGCTCTAACCGGATCCTACCCACAGTTGGGTGTGCTGTGGGCTCATTGGGAAGACTGAGACCACGCAGTTGAGTCTCATCCTCTTCATGGATGCGTCATTGAGGATATTGTGCAAATCTTCTGACCAGCACCGCAGGTGTCTGTATCTCTTGGGCCTGGTTGACGTCAGGATATATTATGATAATAAGCCTTGTCATGCAGTCTCAATCCCAGATGGAACTCCATAGCATGATGATTATCATCCTCATCGACATCATCATCATCGCCTTGTAAGAACTGTGCCAGCTTCTGTGGCAATTAAAGTGGTGTAGAAAATGGGATGAAAAAAACAAAAAATTGAGCACAAAGGTGACTCCCTAAGTGCGTTAATCCCAAGCGAAAAAAAAAAGGAAAACTACATTGTGACAAATCAGATGTCTCTATTTGTTCATGAGGTGTTTGTGTGTCTGCATGTCTGAGTATGTGTCTGCGTGTGAATGTGTTGGTATGTATGGGTGTGTGTGTGCATGGACATGTATGTATGCGTGTGTGTGTGTGTGTGTGTACAGGCATGCATGAGCGTAATGTGTGTGTGATTGATTTACAGGAAACAACAGATGGCTCATGGCCAACCAGCTTCTTGGAATACATGCACAGCCAGCTGGTTAATACCCACTGTACTGCTTTTATCAAGGTACTGTGTGACTCTGTGTGTGTGTGTGTGTATGTGTGTGTGTGTGTGTGTGTGTATGTGTGTGTGTACACAGAAACATACAAAACATTACTCTTTCTCCACCTCTCTCTCTCCCACATTCTCTCTCTCACTCTGTCTCTCTGTCTGTCTGTCTGCCTCCTCTTCTCTCACATTCTCTCTGTCTCTCACTCACTCACTCACTTTGTCTGCCTGTAGTTCTGTCTCTCTCTCTCACACACTGTTTCTCTCCCCCCCTGATGTTATCTGTCCCCCCTATCTCTCCTCCCCTTCTATCTGTCTCCCCTTCTATCTGTCTCCCCCTCTCTCTCCCCTCTCTATCTCCCCTCTATCTCTATCTCCCCCCCCTCCCCTTCTCTCTCTGTCTCTGTCTCCCCTTCTCTTCCTCTCCCTCTTTCTCATTCGCTTGCTGTATGTTTATGCTGAGAAAGATGATGATGTGAACAGAGGTTGTAATGCGAGACAGTCTGAAAACAAACTGAACACACAACTGTGGATGGCAGATGGTGTGAGACAGTCTGAAACACAAACTAAACACACAACTGTGGATGGCAGATGGTGCGAGACAGTCTTAACTCTTTGACTCCCGCCACCCTGTCCACCAGCATCCTGAACTGTCAACAACGCTAACAAAGCAAACACTTAGCCTTTTAAATCCCTCACCTTACTCACCAGCTTCCTGTGGGAAGCTAGTGGAAAGCGTGAGGGAGTCAAAGGATTAAGTCTTTGCAGTTGATAGATAGGGTGCGGGAGTCAAAGGGTTAAACACAAACTAAACACACAACTGTGGATGGCAGATGGTGCAAGACAGTCTGAAACACAAACTAAACACACAACTGTGGATGGCAGATGGTGCGAGACAGTGAAACACAAACTAAACACACAACTGTGGATGGCAGATGGTGCAAGACAGTCTGAAACACAAACTAAACACACGACTGTGGATGGCAGATGGTGCAAGACAGTCTGAAACACAAACTAAACACATGACTGTGGATGGCAGATGGTGTGAGACAGTCTGAAACACAAACTAAACACACGACTGTGGATGGCAGATGGTGCAAGACAGTCTGAAACACAAACTAAACACACGACTGTGGATGGCAGATGGTGCAAGACAGTCTGAAACACAAACTGAACACACGACTGTGGATGGCAGATGGTGCAAGACAGTCTGAAACACAAACTAAACACGCGACTGTGGATGGCAGATGGTGCAAGACAGTCTGAAACACAAACTAAACACACGACTGTGGATGGCAGATGGTGCAAGACAGTCTGAAACACAAACTAAACACACAACTGTGGATGGCAGATGATGAGACAGCAGAAAATCAGACTGTCCCTAGAGAACAGATTTTCTTCATGACATGTTCTTAATCTTGATGTATTATATAGATTGTTCATGTATAAACAGTACTTGTCATATATGTATAATTTGACATAATTTCTGTTACCACATTGCTTGTTGATATTTGATTACCATACAGCAAAAAGATATAATTTGAAAAAAAAAAGAATCATAAAAGAAACTTAATGCTACTAATTTTGAAGAACAAGGTCTCCCAACAGTGTAAAAATCGCTACTCACAGTTCCGTAGCTTTCGATGGCGTTCTCGCCATCTTCGTCAGCGCTCTAATGCTGTCTGCGTGAATCTCTACTCAGATCTCGCGAACATGGGATGAACCCAGTTCACGAGATCGAATCAGAGAATGGTACACCGGGGGCAGGGTGTAACGGCCCCGGTCCCTGTTGAGCGGGGGGTTGGTGGCTGCGATGTAGATGGCCTCCTTGACTCCTCGCTGGAACCACTTATTTTTCTCTGTCCAGGATGTTGACATTGTCCGCACTGAATTGATGTTTTTTGGCGTGTAGGTGAGCTCCTACTGGAGAAGAGTCCCTCTTGTGTTCTGTTAGTCTCTTCTGAAGGGGGCGTTCAGTTTCACCGACATAATGTTGGTTACAGTCCTGGCAGTCTATTCTGTATATAATGCCAGCTTTGTCGAGTTTGCTGGTTTTGTCCTTGGGGGTGACCAGCTGGCTGCGTATGGTGTTGGAAGGTTTGGAATGTACAGCCACCCCCAGTTTTCTGATCTTTCTGGACAGAGCGTCACTCACACCTCCTACGTATGGGATGGTGATGTGTCCCTTGCGCTGGTGTTGTTTCACTGGCTGTTGGGATGCGGTGTTGGATTTCCTGCCTCCCGGGCTGTTCCAGGCCCACTTTTTGTAGCCCGAGATGGTGAGCACTTTTTTCAGGTGGTTTGTCTCCTTGTCTTTTGCCTCTTGGGTACTGCATATGGTGTTAGCTCTGTGGGTAAGGGTTCGAATCACTCCCAGTTTGTGTTCAAGGGGCTGGTGGCTGTCGAACTGTAAATATTGGTCCGTATGAGTTGGTTTACGGTAGACCGAGAAGGATAGAATGCCATCAGTTCTGGTGATGAGGGTGTCCAGCATGGCTATGGAGTTGTTCTGTTCCACTTCCCTCGTGAATTTGATGGCTGGGTGTTGGTTGTTCAGATGTTCTGTGAACTGTTCGACCAGTTGCTGGGGGAGGATAGTCATGGTGTCGTCTACGTAGCGCCCCCAGTATCGTGGTGGGGAGTGGAAAGAAGCCAATGCTTTCTCTTCAAAATCCTCCATGAACAGGTTGGCTACTATTGGGCTTACTGGGGAGCCCATGGCTGCTCCTTCTTTTTGTTGGTAGAATTCACCTTGGAAGGTGAAGTAGGTGGTGGTGAGGCAGCAGGACAAGAGTTCACATACGTCGTCCACTGTGAGAGATGTACGTTGGTGGAGGGTTTGGTCGTTTTGTAACCTTCGGCGTATGATCTCTATGCTTTCTTTCACTGGTACGCTGGTAAATAGGGCAGAGACATCATATGACACAAGGAGTTCATCATGAGCGAGGGTGTAGTTACTCAGTTTTTCCACTAGGTCAGCACTGTTGTGGATGTGATGATCTGTGTGTCCTACGAGAGGTGATAGGATGTCCGCCACAAATCTAGCCGTCTCATACATGATGGAACCTCTGGATGCGACTATGGGACGGAGGGGGACTTCTTTCTTGTGGACTTTGGGTAGACCATAGAACTTGGGGACGTCGGACACAGTTGGGTATAATTTCCTGTACTGTTCTAATGACAGGCGGTCCGTCTCTTTCAGGCGTTTCAGTGTGTCTTTCAGTTTGTTGGAAAACTTGGAAGTAGGATCTTTCTTGAGGCGTTCATATGTTGTAGTATCTTCCAGAAGTTTGCTTGCCTTCTCGTAGTACATGGGTCTAGGCATGATGACTGTGGCACGACCTTTGTCAGCTGGTAGGATCATCGTGGCGTGTTCGTTCTTTAAATCCGCCAGAGCCCGTCTTTGGTCCGGTGTTAAGTTGGATTTCGGTAGTTTGGCCTGTTTCATGATTCTGACACAGTCTGATCTTAAGTGTGTGGCTTCTTCTGAATTAGGGCCAATATACCTGCAAGCTGTTTCAATGCTTGTGATGAGGTCTACCACTGGAAGCTTGTTAGGGGCTACGGCGAAATTTAGTCCTTTCTCTAGTACTTCCTGTTCAGGTTTAGTGAGTTGGCGATCTGATAGATTGATCACCCACCTCTCTTTGGTCTTTCTTTTTGTTTCTTCCGGTACAGGTGTAATCTCGCTTTTGTCATTCTGTTGTCTCCTGTTGTTTTTTGGTGCTAGAAGTTCGAATTTCTTTCGATGGCGTTGGCGTACTTTGAAACTGTTATGCTGTTCACTTTAAAACCTCCAGTGTATAAAGTATCAATATGTATATGGTGTTCATATGTCAACAGTATTTTTTCATATGTACATGATTTGATATCGTTTTTCATTACCATATTGTATGTAAAACAAAAAATGAATAGAAAAGTTTATTAAGATAAAACAAACAGAAAACCAGTTTGACATGTGAAACAGGGACATTATCAAAACAGCAAGTGATGTTTGTGATACACGTGTGTACTGACAGTTCAGACAACGTGGTCCATAACCAGGTAATGGCTGCATTTGTAAGAACCACATGGACTGTGGACACAGTAGTGTTGAACATGAGACAAGACATAGACGAGAGCCTCAACAATGGACCTACAGAAAATGGAATCTTTGTCTGGGACACATTTACGAAGTCTAATTGTGACACATAATCTCCTCTTACCCCAATTGTGACATGATAAATTATCTCCACAGAGTTGTTTACATGAATTATCTCCCCATGACCATTATTGTGGGTACTCACATTGTATACATTTGATGTATGTAATGCTATAGAGGTTGACCATTATAATTCTGTGATCTGGTTTGACATGTCTCGAAGAACTTTTTGTTCATGTTAGTCATGTTGGAACATGTGTGTTGATGTTTCACTGACTACAACACCCCATCCTGTGTCTCTCTGTGAAAGGAGACTTACCAATCCTGAAAGCAGTGAATGTTTGTATCCATGATTATTATCTCTGTCTGTCTGTCATCTGTCTGTCCTTTTTGTGTCACTTGAAAGAATGTGCATGTGGTTGCCATGCCAACAGGGAGACAGAGGGCAGCACTGTCTGGAGGCAAACATAGTGTCTGACAATAGAGAGAGCATCGGTGACATCTTGCTGAAGAGTGGTGTCGTCTCCAAAGAGAATGACATGTTGGACTTGTATGAACGCTATGCTGATATCTCAGATATCCTGAAGGTTTGTGTGTCTGTGTGTGTATCTGTGTTTGTGTGTATCTGTGTTTGTGTGTGTGTGTGTCTGTGTGTGTGTGTGTGTGTCTGTATCTGTGTTTGTGTGTGTGTGTGTGTGTGTGTGTGTGTGTGTGTGTGTGTGTGTGAACGCTACGCTGATATCTCACATATCCTAAAGATTTGTGTGTGTGTGTGTGTGTGCGTGTGCGTGTGCGTGTGCGTGCGTGCGTGCGTGCGTGCGTGCGTGCGTGCGTGCGTGTGTGCGTGTGTGTGTGTGTGTGTGTGTGTGTGTGTGTGTGTGTGTGTGTGTGTGAACGCAATGCTGATATCTCACATATCCTGAAGATTTGTGTGTGTGTGTGTGTGTGGTGTGTGTGTGTGTGTGTGTGTGTGTGTGTGTGGTGTGTGTGTGGTGTGCGTGTCTACCTGCCGGTCTGTCTATCTTTGTTACTGATGGTGTCCTTACAGATGTGTCAGCAAGGATTTGATGGCCGATTTGGACAAATCTTTAGGACATTGAGTCAGTATGTCAGTCCAGCTGGAAACAACACATGTGACTCATTCTCAGAAAACCAGTGGTCATTTTTATTCAGTATTGTATTTTGCACAGTTGTAGTTTTACATTGCAGCTGTGGTCTGTGGTCTGGGCAATTCAGACCACAGCTGCAATGACCAAGCTAAAAGTCATCTGGAATGACAAGAATATCGCTATCGGCTCCAAGATCAGACTGATGCGTTCCCTGGTCATGTCAGTATTTTTGTATGCATGCTAAACATGGACCATAACAGCAGACATTGAAAGGAGGGTACAGGCAATGGAGATGAGATGCTTCTGCAAACTCCTTGGTATCTTGTACAAAGATCATATAACCAATAAGGAAGTGAAAACCCGAATCGAAAACGCCATCGGGCCGTATGAAGACCTCCTGACTTCAGTGATAAGACGCAAACTGAGGTGGTACGGGCACATCACACGATCATCTGGACTGGCCAAGACCGTCTTGCAGGAAACAGTTCAGGGAGGGAGACGAAGAGGCAGACAGAGGAAAAGATGGGAAGACAATATCAGAGAGTGGACTGGCCTTGAATGGAACATCATTCTGCGGAAAGCTGAGGACCTTGAGGAGTGGAGGAAGTTGGTTGCAAAATCTTCAGTGGTGCCCCAACGGTCAACCAGACTACGGGACTGATGATGATGATGATGATGATGAGTTTTACGTATGAGAAAACAGAGGCACAGGCTGTCCAGTGTTTGACATTGTGTGTTTTGTGTTTCAGCAGTCCAACCCTTACATCCCAGTGCAACTGGGAGATAACGGAAATGTCTTCAGTGGTCTGGTCACACACATGGAGCTACCTAACATGGTCAGTGTTCTAAAATGTTCTTTATTTATGTGTAGGGGCATTTTTGGTCACATACATAGAACTATCTAATGTGCATACACATTGTGTTCTTTATTCATTCGTAGTTTGTATTTTGTCAAAAGGGGAGGTTGGTTTGTGGTATTATTTTGTCAAAAGGGGAGGTTGGTTTGTGTATTATTTTGTCAAAGGGAGGTTGGTTTGTGTATTATTTTGTCAAAAGGGGAGGTTGGTTTGTGGTATTATTTTGTCAAAAGGGGAGGGAGGTTGGTTTGTGGTATTATTTTGTCAAAAGGAGAGGTTAGTTGGTGGCATTAGTTTGTGAAAAGGGGAAAGTGGTTTGTGGTATTATTTTATAAGCGGGGAAGTTGTTTTGTGGCTTTTTCTTTGTCAAAAAGAGGTTGGTTTGTGGTATTATTTTGCCAAAAGGGAGGTTGGTTTGTGGTATTATTTTGTCAAAAAGAGGTTGGTTTGTGGTATTATTTTGTCAGAAAGAGGTTGGTTTGTGGTATTATTTTGCCAAATGGGGAGGTTGGTTTATGGTATTATTTTGCCAAAAGGGGAGGTAGTTTGTGGTATTGTTTTGTCAAAAAGGGAGGTTGGTTTATGGTATTTTGTCAAAAGGGGAGGTTGGTTTGTGGTATTGTTCTGTCAAAAGGGGAGGTTGGTTTGTGGTATTGTTTTTTCAAAAAGGGAGGTTGGTTTGTGGTATTGTTTTGTCAAAAGAGGAGGTTGGTTTGTGGTATCATTTTGACAAAAGGGGTGGTTGGTTTGCGGTATTGTTTTGCCAATAGGGGAGGTTGGTTTGTGGTATTATTTTGTCAAAATGGGAGATTGGTTTTTGTGGTATTATTTTCTCAAAAGGGGAGGTTGGTGGTTTGTGGTATTGTTTTGTCAAAAGGGGAAGTTGGTTTGTGGTATTACTTTGTCAAAAGGGGAGGTTGGTTTGCGGTAGTTTTGTCAAAAGGGGAGGTTTGTGGTATTATTTTGTCAAAAGGGGAGGTTGGTTTACGGTATTGTTTTGTCAAAAGGGGAGGTTTGTGGTATTGTTTTGCCAATATGGGAGGTTGGTTTGTGGTGTTACTTTGTCAAAAGGGGAGGTTGGTGTGTGGTATTGTTCTGTCAAAAGGGGTGGTTGGTTTGTGGTATTGTTTTTTCAAAAGGGGAGGTTGGTGTGTGGTATTATTTTGTCAAAAGGGGAGGTCGGTTTGTGGTATTATTTCATGAAAAGGGGAGGGTTTGTGGTATTGTTTTTTCAAAAGGGGAGGTTGGTGTGTGGTATTATTTTGTCAAAAGGGGAGGTCGGTTTGTGGTATTATTTCATGAAAAGGGGAGGGTTTGTGGTATTATTTTGCCAATAGGGGAGGTTTTTTGTGGTATTATTTTGTCAAAAGGGGAGGTTGGTTTGTGGTATTTCATCAGAAGGGGAGTTTTTTTGTGGTATTATTTTGTCAAAAGGGGAGGTTGGTTTGTGGAATTTGTTTGTGTGTGCACAGTTTCAGTTACCGTGTCATTTTCTCAAGATGGCGTCACCACTCTTGGAATAAGTTCAGTATGCACAGATGCCACAGGTGTCATGCAATGAAAAAGATTCAGAGTGACCGTAGCAAAAGCTAAAGCTGCATACCTGCGCATAACCCTTACACACTGGCAAAGTCTTGGGGAAATTGTGGCTCACCTGGGGGTTGAACACGCAACCTCTGCATTATGAGTATACTGCTTCAACCAACTACACTAATGGCCACTGGACAAGATGTGTAAATAACATTTCTTGATGACAGTTCACTGGTTTAGAGTTTACAGCCAGGTGTGCCAGTAATCATGTGGCAGA
This sequence comes from Monoplex corrugatus, assembly GCA_030674185.1. Classification (NCBI taxonomy): domain Eukaryota; kingdom Metazoa; phylum Mollusca; class Gastropoda; order Littorinimorpha; family Ranellidae; genus Monoplex; species Monoplex corrugatus. The sequence continues at coordinate 13,975,879 of CM060311.1, forward strand.
CTTTAATTATTAGACTACCCAAGACTATGTGTGTTGGCAGGGACTTGAAACGGGGAGAGAGAGGTAACCACCTGTTCACCAGCATTCCACATTGACAGCCATGGTACAGAGCAGAAATTAACCCTTTCACTACCTGACCCTATCCAATGTGTGTATGATAGGGTGTATGAGTGAAAGGGGTAAGCTGACACCATTAGAACAATATGAACATTGATGGGAAGTCAACAGGCGAGTTTTTATATTGTGCAATGGCATTGAACTGGAGGCATCAAGTCTTGAGTCCACGGCTCTATCAGTGGATTCAGCCAGCACACAGAAGACATCCAGAGACATTTTCCAGCCCCATGGAGCTCACAGATGCTTATATCTTAGATGTTTCACTTGGTGGATTTGTCGTGTATAGTCAGGTTTCTCAGACAGGTCTCCTCCTGTCTTCAGCATTCATATATTGTTTTTGAAGGACTTGACCTTCTCTGGGTTTTACTGTTTACCATCCTGGGTTTTCAAGATCAGAACAACATGAAGTATGTCACGAAGTACAGGAAAAGATGACCACTAAGTACAGGAAAAGATGACCACTAAGTACAGGAAAAGATGACCGTATGTTTATTGTCCCACGCTATGATCTGGTTGCAAGGTTCTGAGACAGGAAGAAGACAGGTACAATAGTTGAGTGAATAGGACCCTGGTCTTCTGATTGAAAGGTACCATCTTTTTTGTAAACAGTGGAGATTTTTCTGATCTGTTATGTCAACAAAAGTACAGACTTATTAGTGGCTGAACCTCGTGGTTGTGGATGCGCACAAAGATCAGTTACACATGTTAAAGATTCTGTACTCATTGTCAACTGTTTGACTGGTTATGTGAACACAAAAGTGCTCAGCATGCAGACCTCTGAAAACAAAATGTGACTGCCTTATTGGCAGGTTAAACAGAAACAGCCATACACATATAAAGACACTGATATGTTTGAGTGCTCGTGGAAGTTGCAGACATTGAACAGAAAGATCGTCTCTGAGTGCTATGGGTCTGGAATTCTCTGTGGTTATTTTATGCAGGCTGAAGAATTCAACATCCCTGCTTTTGCTGCTCAACTGGCTGCCTATTCAACAGTGTATTAGATACAGGATTGCTTGTGTGAGTCGGTGTTGTTTCTGGTACTGCTCCTGTTAATATCTCTGAATTGCTCCATGCCCGAACTCTTCATTCTTTTGCTGATGCTTGTCTGTTCAAAATCCCTTGATACAGATGTAAGATATCTACTTTACGATCTTTTGCCCATTTCAGACCCTCTCTGTGGACTAATCTGACCTTTGATCTTAGAAATTGGCCTGACCTTTCCTTTTATAAGACCCAGCTTAAAGCCCATATGTAATGTGTTGTGCATGTAAAACCACTGATACACCATGGTGTGTGAAAACCTTAAGTGTGTGTTACATCATTGTTGTAGGTGTACATTCAGCGTTGTGCAGCCCCGCCCGACAACAGTCTCCCTGACGACGTCGGCAAGTTCATTCAGATGATGGACGACCTCAACGACGACCTTTTCCATGGCACAGCGCTAGAGGAAGTGCCAGCGGCGGGGAAGATGTGTTGTGCCAGATTTTCTGAGGACCAGCGGTGGTACCGTGCCCTGGTGGCCAAAACCTACCCCCCCAGTGACACAGCGCTTGTGTTCTATGTGGATTACGGCAACTCAGAGGTCGTCCCTCTGGACAGGTCAGTGCTGTGGTCTCTGGTGTCTGTGATGTGTCCCATTGCTGAAGACTTCATCGTCATCATCATTGTCATCACTATGTGCCATGCTGCATGGAGTTGGCGATCATGACTCTCCATACGAATATCTTTTTGTCATTGCAAGTATACCTCCTACCCTTTCTGTTCCCATCCACACTCTGCTAAAATGTCTGATATTTTCTCCCTGTGTCTCTACCTCATACTCCTTTTTCCTCTAGCTTTCTTATTGTGACTAGGTGCTCAAATTTCTCCTGCCTCATAAAGTGTCCTTTAAAAGTTGCTTGTCTTTTCCAAATGTTCTTCATTACTGTTCTTTTTGTGTCTCCTTCTTTCAAGACTGTCTTGTTTGTTTGCTTTGCTGTCCATGGAATTCAACATTCTTCTTAGAAACCACATTTCAGCTGCATCAGTCTTGTTCTGACTTTGCATGTTGATTATCCAGACTCGCACAACACAAAATTATACTAATACTTGTAGTGGTACAGGTTGTCTGTGATGTCTCCCATAGCATGCAGATTCACACAACACTGAATACTTGTAGTGGTACAGGTTGTCTGTGATGTCTCCCATAGCATGCAGATTCACACAACACTGAATACTTACAGTGGTACAGTGTCTGTGATGTCTCCATAGCATGCAGATTCACACAAACTGAATACTTACAGTGGTACAGGTTGTCTGTGATGTCTCCCATAGCATGCAGATTCACACAACACTGAATACTTGTAGTGGTACAGGTTGTCTGTGATGTCTCCATAGCATGCAGATTCACACAACACTGAATACTTAGTGGTACAGGTTGTCTGTGATGTCTCCATAGCATGCAGATTCACACAACACTGAATACTTGAGTGGTACAGGTTGTCTGTGATGTCTCCCATAGCATGCAGATTCACACAACACTGAATACTTACAGTGGTACAGGTTGTCTGTGATGTCTCCCATAGCATGCAGATTCACACAACACTGAATCTTACAGTGGTACAGTTGTCTGTGATGTCTCCCATAGCATGCAGATTCACACAACACTGAATACTTAGTGGTACAGGTTGTCTGTGATGTCTCCCATAGCATGCAGATTCACACAACACTGAATACTTGTAGTGGTACAGGTTGTCTGTGATGTCTCCCATAGCATGCAGATTCACACAACACTGAATACTTACAGTGGTACAGGTTGTCTGTGATGTCTCCCATAGCATGCAGATTCACACAACACTGAATACTTGTAGTGGTACAGGTTGTCTGTGATGTCTCCCATAGCATGCAGATTCACACAACACTGAATACTTACAGTGGTACAGGTTGTCTGTGATGTCTCCCATAGCATGCAGATTCACACAACACTGAATACTGTAGTGGTACAGGTTGTCTGTGATGTCTCCCATAGCATGCAGATTCACACAACACTGAATACTTACAGTGGTACAGGTTGTCTGTGATGTCTCCCATATGCATGCAGATTCACACAAACTACTGAATTTGTATCCACAGTAGGTACACGGGTTTGTCTGTGATGTCTCCCATAGCATGCAGATTCACACAACACTGAATACTTGTAGTGGTACAGGTTGTCTGTGATGTCTCCCATAGCATGCAGATTCAATTGGTTGTCTGTGATCCTACATGCAGTCACACAACACGAATTAGAGTTTGTCTCTAGCATGCAGATCACACAGAGTGGAGTGCGGCCTGAGCAATTGAGTCTGGGCCTGAGGTAAGATCTGGGGGTGTGGGGGGGGGGGGGGTCGGGGGGGGGGGCAAACACTGAATACTTACAGGGTACAGGTTGTCTGTGATGTCTCCATAGATGAGTTCACACAACACTGAAACTTAGTGGTACAGGTTGTCTGTGATGTCTCCATAGATGCAGATTCACACAACACTGAATACTTCAGTGGTACAGGTTGTCTGTGATGTCTCCCATAGCATGCAGATTCCAACACTGATACTTGTAAGTTGTCTGTGATGTCTCCCATACATCAGATTCACACAACATTCAGTGTCGGTTGTCTGTGATGTCCCATACAGCAGATTACCAATGATATTGTGTAGTTGTGGATTCCCCATGTATCAGTTACACTGTCTTATGGTACAGTTGCATTCCCAACACGAAACTAAGTGGTACAGTGTCTGTGATGTCCATAGCAGCAATCACACAACATATCTCTGTAGGTTCATTCTTGTACGGTCACACAACACTGAATACTTACAGTGTCGTGTGTGATCCAGTATGCAGATTCACAACACTGAATTACTTAAGTGTTTTCTGTGATTCACCTAACTGATTACAGTCTACATAGTTACAGTTGTGGTGTCTCCCATACATGCAGATTCAACAAACTGAATACTTAGGGTACAGGTGTTGTGTCTCCTCATAGTACACACACAAATATTCAGTGTAGTTCTGTGAGTCCCTGATATTCAACACTATCTCAGTGCAGTTCTGATTCTTGATGCATTCTGTCTCATGGTACAGTTCTTGTTCAGTTGAGTCCAACAGATACCATGGTAGTTGTCTGTGATGTCTCCATATGCGATTCACACAACTGAATACTTAAGTGTACAGTGTCTGTATGTCTCCATACATTCAACAACAAAATTCGTGTTCTCTGATTCCCAAATGAATTCACCAACTGCAATTACTGAAGTGTTGTGATGTCTATGTCATAGTTCAGATCACACAACATGAATTTAAGTGGTACAGTGTCTGTGATGTCTCCCATGCATAATTCACACAAACTGAATACTTGCAGTGGTACAGGTTGTCTGTGATGTCTCCAAGCATTCAATGATTCAAGGTCAGAATACTTGTAGTGGTTCAGTTGCTGTGATTCCCAACATGAGATCAACAGGTACAGTGGTTGTGTTTCCCATAGTATGCAGATTCACACAACACTGAATACTTCAGTGGTACAGGTTGTGTGTCCCCATGCAGATTCCAAACATTACAGTGGTACAGGCTTGATCTTAGTTGCATACAGTTGATACTTAGTGGTCAGTTGTCTTGATGTCCACAACAGATTAAACATGAATGTTGGTACTGAATACTTGTAGTGGTACAGGTTGTCTGTGATGTCTCCATAGCATGCAGATTCAACAATAATATAGTGGTACGGTTTCTGTGATGTTCCATAGCATGCGATACACAACACTGAATACTAGTGGTAAGGTTGTCTGTGATGTCCATACATGCAGATTCACACACACTGAATACTTGTGGTACAGGTTGTCTGTGATTTCCCATAGATGCAGATTCACACAAAATGAATACTTCGTGGAAGGTTTCTGTGATGTCTCATAGCAGCAATTCACACAACACTGAATACTTAGTGGTACGGTTGTCTGTGATGTTCCCTAGCAGCGATTCAACAACATGAATACTAGTGGTAAGGTTGTCTGTGATGTCTCCATAGCACAGATTCACAAAACTGAATACTTCGTGGTAAGTTGCTGTGAGTTCCCATAGCATGCAGATACACAACATGATACTTGTGGTAAGGTTGTCTGTGATGTCTCCATAGATGCAGATTCACACAACATGAATATTAGTGGTACAGGTTGTCTGTGATGTCTCCCATAGCATGCAGATTCACACAACACTGAATACTTCAGTGGTACAGGTTGTCTGTGATGTCTCCCATAGCATGCAGATTCACACAACACTGAATACTTGATGGTACAGGTTGTCTGTGATGTCTCCCATAGCATGCAGATTAAACACAACACTGAATACTTACAGTGGTACAGGTTGTCTGTGATGTCTCCCATAGCATGCAGATTCACACAACACTGAATACTTGTAGTGGTACAGGTTGTCTGTGATGTCTCCCATAGCATGCAGATTCACACAACACTGAATACTTACAGTGGTACAGGTTGTCTGTGATGTCTCCCATAGCATGCAGATTCACACAACACTGAATACTTGTAGTGGTACAGGTTGTCTGTGATGTCTCCCATAGCATGCAGATTCACACAACACTGAATACTTACAGTGGTACAGGTTGTCTGTGATGTCGGTTGTCTGTGATGTCCCATAGCACGATTCAACAACTGAAACTATGGAGTCTGTGATGTCTCATAGCAATTCACACACTGAATACTCAGGTAGTGTCTGTGATCTCAAGATGGATCAACAACTAACATGGAGGTGTCTGTTTTCCATAGATCAACACTGTATAGACGGTTGTGAGTCAAATCGATTACCACACGATATTATGGACGTGCTGTGATTCCGCAGTTCACAACACTGATATTGGAGTTGTCTTGAGCTCCCATGCAAGATCACACAAGATACTTGGCAGTGTCTGTTTCTCAAGATGCAGATACACAACAGAATATATGTACATTGTCGTGATGTCTCCACAGAATCACAACAGATATGGACATTGTCTGATGCTCTAGCAGATTCACACAACTGAATAAGTGGTAGGTTGTGATGTCAAGCAGATACACACCAGGGTAAGTTTCTGTGATTCTCAGATGAGATCACACAAAGTGGTAGGTTCTGGATGTCCATGCAGCAGATCCCACACTGAATTGGTACAGTTGCTTGATGTCCATAGCATGCAGATTCACAAACCTGAATCTTAGTGTACAGGTTCTGTGATGTCTCCATAGCAGCAGATCACACAACTGATATTAGTGGTCAGGTTGTCTGTGATGTCTCCATGCATGCAGATTCACACAACACGATACTCAGTGGTACAGTTTCTGTGTGTCTCCATAGCTGCAGATCACACAAACTGATATTCATGGTACAGGTGTCTGTGATGTCCATACATGCAGATTCCACAACAGAATACTAGGGTACAGGTGTCTGGATGTCTCCATAGCATGCGATCCACAACACTGAATACTTAGGTACAGGTTGTCTGTGATGTCTCCATAGCATGCAGATTCACACAACACTGAATACTTCAGTGGTACAGGTTGTCTGTGATGTCTCCCATAGCAATGCAGATCACACAACACTGAATCTTAGTGGTACAGGTTGTCTGTGATTCTCCCATACATGCAGATTCACACAACCTGAATACTTAAGTGGTACAGGTTGTCTGTGAGTCTCCATGCATGCAGATTCACACAACACTGAATACTAGTGTACAGGTTGTCTGTGATGTCTCCATAGATGCAGATTCACACAACACTGAATACTTAGTGTACAGGTTGTCTGTGATGTCTCCCATAGTGCAGATTCACACAACACTAATACAGTGGTACAGTTGTCTGTGATGTCTCCCATAGCATGCAGATTCCAACAAACCGAACATTCCACTACAGTGGTACAGGTTGTCTGTGATGTCTCCCATAGATGCAGATTCACACAACACTGAATACTTAGTGGTACAGGGTTGTCTGTGATGTCTCCCATAGTATGTAGATTCACACAACACTGAATACTTACAGTGGTACAGGTTGTCTGTGATGTCTGCCATAGTATGCAGATTCACACAACACTGAATACTTGCAGTGGTACAGGTTGTCTGTGATGTCTCCCATAGCATGCAGATTCACACAACACTGAATACTTGTAGTGGTACAGGTTGTCTGTGATGTCTCCCATAGCATGCAGATTCACACAACACTGAATACTTGTAATGGTACAGGTTGTCTGTGATGTCTCCCATAGCATTCAGATTCACACAACACTGAATACTTACAGTGGTACAGGTTGTCTGTGATGTCTCCCATAGCATGCAGATTTACACAACACTGAATACTTGTAGTGGTACAGGTTGTCTGTGATGTCTCCCATAGCATGCAGATTCACACAACACTGAATACTTACAGTGGTACAGGTTGTCTGTGATGTCTCCCATAGCATGCAGATTCACACAACACTGAATACTTGTAGTGGTACAGGTTGTCTGTGATGTCTCCCATAATATGCAGATTCACACAACACTGAATACTTACAGTGGTACAGGTTGTCTGTGATATCTCCCATAGTATGCAGATTCACACAACACTGAATACTTACAGTGGTACAGGTTTTCTGTGATGTCTCCCATAGCATGCAGATTCACACAACACTGAATACTTGTAGTGGTACAGGTTGTCTGTGATGTCTCCCATAGCATGCAGATTCAGACAACACTGAATACTTGTAGTGGTACAGGTTGTCTGTGATGTCTCCCATAGCATGCAGATTCACACTACACTGAATACTTGCAGTGGTATAGGTTGTCTGTGATATCTCCCATAGCATGCAGATTCACACAACACTGAATACTTACAGTGGTACAGGTTGTCTGTGATGTCTCCCATAGCATGCAGATTCACACAACATTGAATACTTGTAGTGGTACAGGTTGTCTGTGATGCCTCCCATAGTATGCAGATTCACACAACACTGAATACTTACAGTGGTACAGGTTGTCTGTGATGTCTCCCATAGCATGCAGATTCACACAACACTACAGTGGTACAGGTTGTCTGTGATGTCTCCCATAGCAAGCAGATTCACACAACACTGAATACGTACAGTGGTACAGGTTGTCTGTGATGTCTCCCATAGCATGCAGATTCACACAACATTGAATACTTGTAGTGGTACAGGTTGTCTGTGATGTCTCCCATAGTATGCAGATTCACACAACACTGAATACTTACAGTGTAGAGGTTGTTGTGAGTCTCCCTAGCAGCAGATTACACAACTGAATATGAGGTAGGTTGTTGTGATGTCTCCCAGCTGCGATCAACAACTAATCTTACAGTGTAGAGGTTTCTGTGATGTCTCCTAGTACAGATCCCACACGATACTTCAGTGGTACGGTGTCTGTGATGTCCATAATGCAGATTCACCTAATACTGTGTGGCAGTGTCTGATGTTGCCTGTAGCAGATTCACACAACGAATCTACAGTGGTATTTGTCGTGATGTCTCCCATAGCTGCAATTCACACAACATCAGTGGAAAGGTGTCTGTGATGTTGCATGTACAGATTCACACAAACTGAATACGTCAGTGGAAGGTTGCTTGATGTCTCCCTGCAGATACAATGATATGTGTGGTACAGGTTGTCTGTGATTCTCCCTAGTTGCGATCCAATGATACTACGTGTACAGGTGTCTGTGATGTTCCATGATCAGATTCACCAAACTGACTTGTAGTTACAGTTGTCTATGTGTTCCCATATTATGCTGATTGAACACTGAATTTACAGTGGTACAGGTTGTCTGTGATGTCTGCCATAGTATGCGATTCACAACACTGAATACTTACAGTGGTACAGTTGTCTGTGATTCTCCCGTAGCATGCAGATTCACAACACGAATACTTACAGTGGTACAGGTTGTCTGTGATGTCTCCATAGCATACAGATTCACACAACACTGAATACTTACAGTGGTACAGGTTGTCTGTGATGTCTGCCATAGTATGCAGATTCACACAACACTGAAACTTACAGTGGTACAGGTTGTCTGTGATGTCTCCATAGACAGATCACACAACATGAATACTTACATGTACAGGTTGTCTGTGATGTCTGCCATAGTTGCAGATTCAACAACACTGAATACTGCAGTGGTACAGGTGTCTGTGATGTCTCCCATAGCATGCAGATTCACACAACACTGAATACTTGTAGTGGTACAGGTTGTCTGTGATGTCTCCCTAGCATGCAGATTACACAACACTGAATACTTACAGTGGTACAGGTTGTCTGTGATGTCTCCATAGCATGCAGATTCACACAGCACTGAATACTACGGTGGTACAGTTGTCTGTGATGTCTCCCATAGCATGCAGATTCACACACACTGATACTTACGTGGTAGAGGTTGTCTGTGATGTCTCCCATACATGCAGATTCACACAACACTGATACTGTAGTGGTAAGGTTGTCTGTGATTCTCCCATAGCATGCAGAATCACACAACATGATACTTGTAGTGGTACAGTTGTCTGTGATGTCTGCCATAGTATGCAGATTCCACAACACTGAATACTTGCAGTGGTACAGGTTGTCTGTGATGTCCCCATAGCATGCAGATTCACACAACACTGAATACTTGTAGTGGTACAGGTTGTCTGTGATGTCTCCCATAGCATGCAGATTCACACAACACTGAATACTTACAGTGGTACAGGTTGTCTGTGATGTCTCCCATAGCATGCAGATTCACACAACACTACAGTGGTACAGGTTGTCTGTGATGTCTCCCATAGCATGCAGATTCACACAACACTTAATACTTGCAGTGGTACAGGTTGTCTGTGATGTCTCCCATAGCATGCAGATTCACACAACACTGAATACTTGTAGTGGTACAGGTTGTCTGTGATGTCTCCCATAGCATGCAGATTCACACAACACTGAATACTTGTAGTGGTACAGGTTGTCTGTGATGTCTCCCATAGCATGCAGATTCACACAACACTGAATACGTACAGTGGTATAGGTTGTCTGTGATGTCTCCCATAGCATGCAGATTCACACAACACTGAATACTTACAGTGGTACAGGTTGTCTGTGATGTCTCCCATACATGCAGATTCACACAACACTGAATACTTACAGTGGTACAGGTTGTCTGTGATGTCTCCCATACATGCAGATTCACACAACACTGAATACTTACAGTGGTACAGGTTGTCTGTGATGTCTCCCATAGCATGCAGATTCACACAACACTGAATACTTGTAGTGGTACAGGTTGTCTGTGATGTCTCCCATAGTATGCAGATTCACACAACACTGAATACTTGTAGTGGTACAGGTTGTCTGTGATGTCTCCCATAGCATGCAGATTCACACAACACTGAATACTTGTAGTGGTACAGGTTGTCAGTGATGTCTCCCATAGCATGCAGATTCACACAACACTGAATACTTGTAGTGGTACAGGTTGTCTGTGATGTCTCCCATAGCATGCAGATTCACACAACACTGAATACTTGTAGTGGTACAGGTTGTCTGTGATGTCTCCCATAGCATGCAGATTCACACAACACTGAATACTTGTAGTGGTACAGGTTGTCTGTGATGTCTCCCATAGTATGCAGATTCACACAACACTGAATACTTACAGTGGTAGAGGTTGTCTGTGATGTCTCCCATAGCATGCAGATTCACACAACACTGAATACTTGTAGTGGTACAGGTTGTCTGTGATGTCTCCCATAGTATGCAGATTCAAACAACACTGAATACTTACAGTGGTACAGGTTGTCTGTGATGTCTCCCATAGCATGCAGATTCACACAACACTGAATACTTGTAGTGGTACAGGTTGTCTGTGATGTCTGCCATAGTATGCAGATTCACACAACACTGAATACTTGTAGTGGTACAGGTTGTCTGTGATGTCTCCCATAGCATGCAGATTCACACAACACTGAATACTTACAGTGGTACAGGTTGTCTGTGATGTCTCCATTAGCATACAGATTCACACAACACTGAATACTTATAGTGGTACAGGTTGTCTGTGATGTCTGCCATAGTATGCAGATTCACACAACACTGAATACTTACAGTGGTACAGGTTGTCTGTGATGTCTCCCATAGCATGCAGATTCACACAACACTGAATACTTGTAGTGGTACAGGTTGTCTGTGATGTCTCCCATAGCATGCAGATTCACACAACACTGAATACTTGCAGTGGTACAGGTTGTCTGTGATGTCTCCCATAGCATGCAGATTCACACAACACTGAATACTTGCAGTGGTATAGGTTGTCTGTGATGTCTCCCATAGCATGCAGATTCACACAACACTGAATACTTACAGTGGTATAGGTTGTCCTATGATCCTAAGGTCATAGGGGAATGAGGTGGTGGAGACCAAATCTTTTCGTCATGGCAAGTGCTGTGAAGGCAGTACCCAGGTCCTCTGCCTGATTGCTTTACCTTCCCCAAACCTGAACAGGGTCAGGTACCCATTCACAGCTGGGTAGACTGAAGATAGTTCACACACAGCTTGCCTTAACCCTTTGACTCCCACACCCTGTCCACCAGCTGCAAAAACTTAACCCTTTGACTCCCTCATCCTTCCACCAGCTTCCTACAAAAAGCTGGTGGATAATGTAAAGAAACTGTAAAGCTAAGTTTTTGCTTTGCTAGTATGGTTACCATTGCAGGATGTGGAAGTCGAAGGTTAAACCTGCATGGTCTGACTGAAGGTGAATGATGTGGGTTGTGCTGTTATCACAACACTGAGGTCTTTCTTTCTCCCTTCATCATGTGATCATGGCTGTAGTCTGGGTGCTAGTGTTTCTGTGCCAGGTACATGCTGCATGTGGGACTTCAGCATATGATTTCCTCTGGAGAGTGTAGAAAGTGAAAAATGTCACTAAATCCATTGCCTGTCCAACGCTCTTTTAAATGTGTCAATTACTATCTGCTTCTATTCCATGCTGTCTCCATGTCGCTCACTGTATCCATCAGTTTCTGTCTCTGTCCATATCACACACTGTTTCTGTCTTATTTCTAATTCCCAGTCTGGTTTGGCTCATGCAATAAAACAGTGGACTGAAGGAATGATATCTCAGATTAGTCCCGGTGCATAACATAAAAACTGGCCTGTACTCTGCCCATCTTAACTCTTATTGTCCGTTAGGGGTTTTAAGTCTGGCCGATGGCTTTGCACTATGTGAATTGTCAAAGAGGGGGTTAGGTCAGTAAAATGATAACTTTTTTTGTATCCAACCTACAGCAAACATTTTGGTATGCCCATGTTCAAAATAAAATTGTGCATCTTGTGAATAGTGTTACATTGATATTATTGTCATATTGAGATAATTAGAAATGCTAATTACAGACACATATTTTACAGCACAGACAAAAAACAGGTGTATGGTTGATACTCAAAGCACTATAGCTGACCAAGATGTTCCTTGACGTCCTAGCAATATGTTCACTACCACAAAAAATGTCATTGTTGCTTTATTTTGATGCTTTTCACCTCTAACTGACTTCAGGTCACATCCCCGAAAATGACAAAAACCAGACACCTTAGCTGTTACACATGTCACAATTTGTTCGTGAGTTTTCTTTTCTATAGTGGCTGCAAATTTTCTAGTGTAGAACCATTATTTGATGCAAAAATAAGTAAAAACCACTAAAAAAGAAAAGTGTGCGCTCATCTGTGGACTTTTTAACTGATCATACGGTGTCAGGTGAGTTTCAGAAAGTCGTCATTTCTTTGAAGAAGGCCCTGCTGAAGTGTCACCACCATCCAAAGAAACCAACTCATCATTTGAGTGTCAGAAAACTTTCATCACTGTCACTGATGATATTATTGCTATTACTATCGTCCAGTGTTTCTTGAAACAATTTTATCGCCTGCTCAGCAGTCAGTCTCATAGGGCGCCGCCCACCCGATGCCATGACAAATCAAAACACAGCACAAGATGCAAAAAAATCCAACTTCAAACTACTTCACCAGCACAGAAAAGCGTGAAATGTAAGCGTAACTATCTATTGCTGTAAAGGAAGCCGTAAAGCCGGCTGATGTCAGAAAAGTAGTGATTGTCGCAGTCAAGATGTCTGGTAACTGAAAAAGCTGACTGAGTCGGCTCGCCGCCCATTAAGGTTGGACGGAAAGCTGATTGAGTCGGCTTGCCGGACAATAAGAGTTAATGCTCCAGTCACTCTGGTGGTGTCTGCCTAGTGTTTCATAGGTCCTATTTTCCTTCTCCTTGATTTCAAGACCTTGTCAGGGATAGGGGTTTACACAGGCTCGGGGAATCTGCCACAGATCCCCCAATGGGGATACCAGGGACTTTGTCAGTATAAATAGTATCCCCAGCTTCTGGAAATTCTGTACTAAAAATTTCCTCTTTTCTGTCACTCTTTTGTTCCTGCCTTGTTCCTTTGTTTTCTGTCATTTCTTCCTATCATTTTCTGCCTTGCTGGTCCATTCACCTGTATGTGTTCTACAAACTGCATTTTAAACTCAAGGAAAATTTCAAGTACAGAAATTTGAAGGGCTAGTTTTTAGGTATATTTTAATCTGCTTAGTTATATATTTTATTCATGTTTTTTAAAAAAAAATCCTCTGGTGATAAATTGGATGGAATGGTCAACACTGGGGCATGTCCTTAATGTGCTTATCCTTAATGTGCGCGAATGCATTGTTATGTGAACTCAATTTTCTTTTCCAGATCTTTTCTCCATGCCCCACCCCCTCAAGGCCATCGAAGTGTTTTGTACATTCAGCAATGTTGATAGCCCTGATACAGCTCTGTGTGGTCAGCTGGGCTTAAAACAATAACAGTAATAATAATGATGATCATCATGATCATTATAATGATCATAATAATATTATTAATGATAATAGTAAGAATAATAACAACATATCAGATGACTGATTGGGTGGAGTGCATGTGGAATTGTATAAGTTTGATGAATCTCGCTTGAATAAACTGTAAATCTCCTAACTCTTTCTCTCATTTTCCCCTCTGTGTGTCCATATAACAGACTGCAGACACTACCCAACAAGTTTGTTTGAATAAACTGTAAAACTCCTAACTCTCATCTCTCTCTCTCTCTCTTTTTGTCCACATAACAGACTGCAGACACTACCTGACAAGTTCCAGGACACACCGGCCCAAGCATTGAGGGCTTACCTGAACCTTGGCCTACCTGATAGTGCTGAACGCTGGACACTGAATACCTACAAGGCCATGGCTGAGGCCATCTTCCTCCGTCGTCACGTCGTTTTGGTCAAGGTAGGGGGCGAACTTGATCCTTTATTCCTCACCCAGTCCGCCAGTGGACTGTTATGTGATAACTTGTTCTTCCCTTCCCCAATCCGTTGGTGGACTGTGTTGTGTGGTAAACTGATACCTTTATTCCCTCATCCAGTCCGCCAGTGGACTGTTATGTGATAACTTGTTCTTCCCTTACCCAATCCATCGGTGGACTGTGTTGTGTGGTAAACTGATACCTTTATTCCCTCATCCAGTCCACCTGTGGACTTTAATGTTAATTTCTTTCACTGTTTGCTCACTGTTTTGTGTTATGATTTTGATTTTTGACTTAAGTCCAGGCTATTTGCAAGTGTGGTGTGTATAATTCTTACAAGGTTGTTTACGTGTGTATGTGTGTGTGTGTGGGGGGGGGGGGTGTTTGTATGTGTGTGTGTGTGTGGGGGGTGAACATGCTTTTGTAGTGCTTCTGCATTTTAGCAGTGCTGACTTGGATGTGTGTATACACGTCTTTCTGGTTGTTCAGATATTGCCTCACACTCACAGTGGGCATACATTTCATCTTGGGTGATGACTGTTTTACTGTTCTCAAAGACATCCCACAACTTTTGTTGTTGTTTTTCACATCACACTGCGCTTTGGCCATAGC
This sequence comes from Monoplex corrugatus, assembly GCA_030674185.1. Lineage (NCBI taxonomy): Eukaryota > Metazoa > Mollusca > Gastropoda > Littorinimorpha > Ranellidae > Monoplex > Monoplex corrugatus. Next base: position 13,990,930 of record CM060311.1, read on the forward strand.
CAGAAGGCCGAGAAGTGATTATTTTTCACATGTTTTTATGTGTATGCAAGTATGTGTTTAACTTGTTTTATATGTGTGTGCAAGTATGTGTTTAACATGTTTTTATGTGTGCAAGTATGTTTTGTTAACCTATGTGTTAATTTCCCCATAATGTTGCCAGGAACAAACACTGAGTTGCTGTGGACATTTTATGTGTAGGCCTACTTAGTGCATGCTGCACGTACAACCTTGGTTCATCACCCTAAGTGACGGACTTGCACTCAGACCATCACTCCAAGCCCAGCAGAGGGGAGAATAATCCTGTCACATCACAAATTGAACATTGAGATTTAATAGTAGTAAAGACATTTATACAGCGCCAAATCTTGATTCCAGAATCCAACCAAGGCACACATTTTCTTCATTCACCAAAGAATTAATTGCCAACAATGACCAGATCTCCAGGGCACAAAGCACATGCAGACTGGGAAGGGAGAGGCAGGAGGAGAGTAGGGTGTGATTTCTTATCACCATGGCCAGTGCTTTAACACTTTTATCATTGGGCTGTCACTGTGTGGATATGATTAAAGCAGGAGGCATACCAAGGAAGACTGGGTTCAATGGTATGAAGACGACTTGATATCACGTGCCATTTCTCGTATTCAAGCCTTTCAGCTTGCTGTTGACCATCAATTCTTCCAGCAAAATTTATGATGGTACAGATGAATAGGTAAAAGAATGACTGGACTATCCCTCCACCCCTCCTAGGTGTGGATTTACTGGATTGTGCAAACCTGTTGTGTGTGTATGTGTGTTGTGTGTGTATGTACGTGTGTGTGTGTGTGTGTTGTGTGTGTGTGTGTGTGTGTGTGTGTGTGTGTGTGTGTGTGTGTGTGTGTGTGCAGCACAAGGACCCCCTGGCGGTAGAATTATTCTCAGAAGACCAGCAGATGAATGGTGCGGCCGTCCTGTCCTACCAAACCCTCCTCAGCAATGGCTTGGTCACACTGCCCAAACCGTGAGTTGACTCCTCTCGTCTTTCTTGTGGTTTTTGTCCCCATTTCTTTGACTCTCGCCGTCCTTCTGCAACTCTTCAACCTTTTTATACCCTCCCCTTCCCCTCCTATAGGCAAAGGTGGATTTTACAGGTAAACTTTTGTGCACAAACCTTTGTGCATTCTTACCTGTCTCATCTGTTGGCGTCACCAGGTTCAGTGTTGGCTGCTGCACGCTTTGACACCACCACTCCCCTCCAAACAGCTCTGTCTTGCCTTTTGTGGACAACTTTTTGAATATTAAGGCCACTGATGTTGGTTATGTTCTTGATGTACGAGATGGGAGGTCTGCCTTTCTTCCTTTTTGCCTCTGTTTTTCCATGAAGAATGGTTGCCATAAGGTCCATGTTCTTGCTGTGTGACACATGACCGATGTAGTCTGCTCTTGGTGATGTCTGCTAGTAGTTTTCTGGTGGTATCAGGTTATTCCAGGACACTTACATTAGTTTTTCTCTCTGTCCATTTGGCATGTAGTGGTCTCTGATGAAACCACATCTCTGTTGCCTCAATTCTTTTTGCATTATGAATTGTAAACGCTGTTTTTCACATCAGCACACTGTCAGTTATAAACATGCACCTGTCATTGATTTTTTGTGGTTGCTGTCTGTGCTGCTGTACCTGTCATTGATTTTTTGTGGATGTTGTCTGTGTTGCTGTACCTGTCATTGATTTTTTTGTGGATGTTGTCTGTGTTGCTGTACCTGTCATTGATTTGGTGTAGTTGTCTGTGTTGATGTACCTGTCATTGATTTGGTGTAGTTGTCTGTGTTGATGTACCTGTCATTGATTTGGTGTAGTTGTCTGTGTTGCTGTACCTGTCATTGATTTTTTGTGGATGTTGTCTGTGTTGATGTACCTGTCATTGATTTGGTGTAGTTGTCTGTGTTGCTGTACCTGTCATTGATTTGGTGTAGTTGTCTGTGTTGATGTACCTGTCATCATTGATTTGGTGTAGTTGTTGTCTGTGTTGCTGTACCTGTCATTGATTTGGTGTAGTTGTCTGTGTTGCTGTACCTGTCATCATTGATTTGGTGTAGTTGTTGTCTGTGTTGCTGTACCTGTCATCATTGATTTGGTGTAGTTGTTGTCTGTGTTTCTGTACCTGTCATTGATTTTTTGTGGATGTTGTCTGTGTTGCTGTACCTGTCATTGATTTTTTGTGGATGTTGTCTGTGTTGCTGTACCTGTCATTGATTTGGTGTAGTTGTCTGTGTTGATGTACCTGCATTGATTTGTTGTGGTTGTTTCTGTGTTGATGTACCTGTCATTAATTTGTGGTTGTTGTCTGTGTTGATGTACCTGTCATTAATTTGTTGTGGTTGTTGTCTGTGTTGATGTACCTGTCATTGGTTTGTTGTGGTTGTTGTCTGTGTTGATGTACCTGTCATTAATTTGTTGTGGTTGTCTGTCTTGATGTAGGCCTACCTGTCATTGGTTTGTTGTGGTTGTTGTCTGTGTTGATGTACCTGTCATTGGTTTGTTGTGGTTGTCTGTGTTGATGTACCTGTCATTAATTTGGTGTAGTTGTCTGTGTTGCTGTACCTGTCATTGATTTGGTGTAGTTGTCTGTGTTGATGTACCTGTCATCATTGATTTGGTGTAGTTGTTGTCTGTGTTGCTGTACCTGTCATTGATTTGGTATAGTTGTCTGTGTTGCTGTACCTGTCATCATTGATTTGGTGTAGTTGTTGTCTGTGTTGCTGTACTTGTCATCATTGATTTGGTGTAGTTGTTGTCTGTGTTGCTGTACCTGTCATTGATTTTTGTGGATGTTGTCTGTGTTGCTGTACCTGTCATTGATTTGGTGTAGTTTGTCTGTGTTAATGTACCTGCATTGATTTGTTGTGGTTGTTTCTGTGTTGATGTACCTGTCATTAATTTGTGGTTGTTGTCTGTGTTGATGTACCTGTCATTAATTTGTTGTGGTTGTTGTCCGTGTTGATGTACCTGTCATTGGTTTGTTGTGGTTGTTGTCTGTGTTGATGTACCTGTCATTAATTTGTTGTGGTTGTTGTCTGTGTTGATGTAGGCCTACCTGTCATTGGTTTGTTGTGGTTGTTGTCTGTGTTGATGTACCTGTCATTGGTTTGTTGTGGTTGTCTGTGTTGATGTACCTGTCATTAATTTGTGGTTGTTGTCTGTGTTGATGTACCTGTCACTAATTTGTTGTGGTTGTTGTCTGTGTTGATGCACCTGTCATTAATTTGTTGTGGTTGTTGTCTGTGTTGATGTACCTGTCATTAATTTGTTGTGGTTGTTTCTGTGTTGATGTACCTGTCATTAATTTGTTGTGGTTGTTGTCTGTGTTGATGTAACTGTCATTGGTTTGTTTGTGGTTGTTGTCTGTGTTGATGTACCTGTCATTGGTTTTTTGTGGTTGTTGTCTGTGTTGATGTACCTGTCATTAATTTGTTGTGGTTGTTGTCTGTGTTGACTTACCTGTCATTGGTTTGTTGTCTGTGTTGATGTACCTGTCATAATTTGTTGTGGTTGTTGTCTGTGTTGATGTACCTGTCATTGGTTTGTTGTCTGTGTTGATGTAGGCCTACCTGTCAGTTTTGATGTGGTTGTTGTCCCTGGCATTGATTTGTTATATCAACCAAAGGACATAACTCTTGAGAGTCACGTAGGAATTATCTCCCATGTTGTGAAACTTCTCAAATCTAACATAGTTTGTGCTACCCATTCAGCTAGCATAGAAGCATATGTTTTCGTGTACCTGTCATTGATTTGTTGTGGTTGTTATCTGTTGCTGTACCTGTCATTGATTTGTTGTGGTTGTTGTCTGTGTTGCTGTACCTGTCATTGATTTGTGGTTGTTGTCTGGGTTGATGTACCTGTCATTGATTTGTTGTTGTTGTCTGTGTTGATGTACCTGTTATTTTGTTGTGGTTGTTTTCTGTGTTGATGTACCTGTCATTGATTTGTTGTTGTTTGTGATGTACCTGTTATTTTGTTGTGGTTGTCTGTGTTGATGTACCTGTCATTGATTTATGGTTATTGTCTGTGTTGATGTACCTGTCATTGATTTCAGAATCGTGAAGGACGTGGATGATGACAATGTGATTGTGGAATCCTACACAGAAATGGAACACGAAGATTCTTCTGTCGACCCGGCACAAGACTGATGTGTGTGACGTGGAGATAGAAGTGTGTGATGTGGAAAGAGAAAGTTTGTGATATCGAGGATGTGATGTCTGCAGTTGTCAGTGTGAACTGGATAGGAAGAAGCTTCAGACTTTTACACTACCCCCTCCTCTCCCAAGAGTAGTTTTTTTGTTTTAAGATTTTCTTTCAAGTGAAAATTAACCGGGCCACACACTTTTATTTTAAATATGCAGCTGGTGTATGATAATAGATACTGCTACATGATGTTCGGCTGGCAGCAGTGATTGATCATCTGTTTACCTAATACTGCTGGGTGGTCTTAAAACAGCTGTAATAGATGACCTATTTATTTAATACTGCTAGGTAATGTTGAGCTCTTAACAGACATAAAGAGTATGGTGGTCATGGCACAAGCCTTAAGCCTGCACATAAATCCATGAGCTGGCCAGGTCCTGAGAGGCTCTACCTAGCCTATGTTCTACCTACAGTAGTTTATATTTTATACTGGTATTTCATCAGCCTATCATTGGAATAATCTTGTTTTCTGTTTACTTAATACTGCTAGTTGATGTGATCTTAAACAGCTGTAATAGATGACCTGTTCACTTAATCCTTTGATTTCCGCACCCTATCCAACTGCAAAAACTTAACCCTGTGATTCCCACACCCTGTCCATCAGCTTCCTGCTGGAAGCTGGTGGGTAGGGTGAGGGAATCGAAGATTAAGTTTTTGCTTTGCTAGCATGGTTGACAATGCAGGGTGCTGGAGGAGAGGGTGTGGGAGTCAAAGGGTTAATACTGCTAGGTTGTGTTCTGCTCTCTAAACAGCAGTGATGCATATCATGCTCCGTCAAAAATTTGAGAACATTTCCTCTTCTGATGTCACATCTGAATGAAGTGAATTTTCCTCTTGCGGGAAAACAGCTGTAAGCAGCAGTATGTGTACGCAATTTATCAACATTTAATATTCATTTTAAGATGAAAGAAAGTTGTTTCATGTCCATATGTATTTGTGGAATGGTTTGTTTTACGTTTTCAGTGATTGAACATGCTTAGGATGTTGATGAATGCCCCCATGCCTTGTCCAAATGCTACATGTCTCTCAGTGGATCCAGGCAACATGAGATTTTCAGGTCCTCGAGAATGCATGCCCGTTACATTTTTATGTGCAGTTTTATGTGGATATGTTTGTTGCATTTGTTTTGTTTGCTGGGGGGGGAAAAAAAGGACATTTTCTTTCCGTCACAGTTTGACGACTTGCAGATGTTTATACTTTCAACAAATCTTAAAAAGTTGGACAATAAAAGATTTTTTCTGAACAAAAAAGTATTGTTCAATTTGCAGCTATGGATATGAAAATGTGTACATGTTCACAAAATAAAAGTTTTCTTCCTGAATCTGTGGAGCAGATATAGTCAAGTGAGAAAAGAGCGACTCAGTCTGGATTCCTTAACCTTTTTGACTTGTGCAGCCTATCCACCAGCTGCAAAAATTAACCCTTTGACTCCTTCACCCTATCCACCAGATTCCTGGAGAAGTTTCTGCTTTGCTGTCATTGATGACGATGCAGGATGCTTGTGGATAGAATGAGGGAGTCGGAGGGTTTTAACTGTAGCGCCTACAATAATATTATGGTGGTTAAAAGTTGGCCTGCACTACCACTTCTGCCCTTTGTCCATGTTGCAAGTTTTTTTTGGTGGTTGTTCATCTTGTATCACTCGAACAGCAAGCACATCTCTGAATTGTTCTGTAGCCAAGTATGAAACCAAGATATGGTCTGGCAGTCTGAACTTAAAGAGGGATTAAGCCAGGAAGACATACTCTGGTTGTTCCGACAAACACCATCTCCCTGCTTTACCTTTCCCAACATTGACGACCTATCAGTTGCCACAGTGACCATACCAGTTACGGATTGGAAGATAAAGGACAAAGGGCTTCGTTTCCAGCATTATCTACATTATGTTCATCATCAAAAGTTTAGTCATCTCTTATCACATTTCTACTAAATGTTTCCAGTTTAAGAGTAAGTGTTGGCTTCAGTTGTGCACTGCTTCCACAGTATTGAAATGACCCCCAACTGGACCAAAAAATAATGCAAACGTCTCGTTTCAGATCTATATATGCCACAAAATTCAATCATGAACAATTCTGTAATGCCTGAAGATGCCAGCCCTTCCGCTCAATGGACACCTCACTCCACTTGACTTTAAAATGGTGTTAGAATGTGAGACTATCTTTTATCTGATATAGTACTTCAATACTGCAGACAACACACCGTTGTCAGATATCAAATTACCTTCGTCTGTCTTTGTCTGAAGGACTGGGGCAGTGTGAGCTAACACTTAAAAAAAACCTCTTGGTGACATGAGTTGTTCTGGGGGGAGGGGGGGGGTGGGGAAACACTTGTAGAAAATTACACATCTTTTGACAACAATACACTCTCAGGGACAAGGCATAGTTTTCTCAGAAGAAACATTTGTACAACAGAGTGAATGTAAAACAAAGTATTTAATGGTCAATGCAGTCATGAAGTGGATCAGTGTCAGTACAAAATTATCACATTCATCATACATTACAAATGTTGAGATGGTCAAGCCATACCTACACAGTCCCAACAGCATCAATGACTTGACTGCTTATGATGACTCTAACCCCCTTTCCCCATCCATTTATCTTCTAATTCCAGAAATTGTAGTTAGATCTGCAAAGTTGCACAAAATTCTAATAAATAAATCAACACTATTCAGTTTTCATAAAATTAATCTTTGAAGCAGAAAAACCCAATAGGCCTACATTTCAAATTGATATTCATATGAACTTGCAACATAATATGTTTGACAAAAACTTCATGTTTAACTGCAACACATTTTCATGGTACCTGCAGAACATACCACAAGAGGAAAACAGGTTTGTTCATGGAGACCTTGATTTGATGCAGTGTTGAACGCTTCATCCACACAACCCATGCATCCATGATGAAATCACCTCATGGCCGAGTAAAGCAACACACACAAAAAGAAATGAACGACACATCATGCTAGGCAGGTATTCAGATCAGTGACAACGGTCATCTCGTGGTCGTTGGCGCGGTGCGGACCTGATGATGTTGTCCACACGAATGATCATCTCGGCAGCTTCAGCCCCACTGAGCAACACCTGGCGTTTGACCTGGAAGGACTCTGTGATGCCCAGCTCGTCCATTTTACCCACATCCCCTCTCTCCATATCTGAAACAGCAAGAAGACAGGAACATAGGTTACATCAACACTGCCAACTTTGATCATTCTGTGTTAAATCCAGAGAACGAACAGATGAAATCTGATAAATGCCAAGAGCAAAATATCACACATGGAACGTCTGGTAAATTGTAATTGCACCTCACACACACACACACACAAGCGCACACATACACACTGCCCTTTCCTTCTAGTTTTCTCCCACTTCCCAATGGATTACTATATCTGCTGTATTCACCACACTACTAGCACAGTCCTAGCTGGCTAGTATTCATTACACTACTAGCAGTCCTACCTGGGCTAGTATTTATCATACTATGACCACAGTCCTAGCTGGGCTAGTATTTATCACACTACTAGCACAGTCCTAGCTGGGCTAGTATTCATTACACTACTAGCACAGTCCTACCTGGGCTAGTATTTATCATATTACTAGCAGTCCTAGCTGGGCTAGTATTTATCACACTACTAGCCAGGGCTGTTAGAGTTCAGCGATTTCGCGGAAATCCGCGAATACAGTGATCCCATTTCAGGGAAAGTCAAAGTGCTTCCGCGAAAGAAAAAAAAAAGCAAAAAAAAAAAAAAAAAAAACAAAACCAAGAACCGCGATCGACGGCAGAGCAGAGCAGACGAAAGGATGGTCTTAGTTCAAGGGAAACAACTCCTACCGAAGTTGGCCACGAGTTATCCTTAACCAAGTGCTATATATGTCATGTGGTTTCAGAAAGTTACTCTAAACACAAATTGATCCATTGATTTGTTAATTTTTTGTGAACTAAAAATTACCCAGTTTGCTGCCAGGATAGGCCCTCTGATTGGCTTCAAAATGTCATATTTTCAATTTTCGGCGTGGGGCTTTGCCCCCCTGCACCCCCCACCGGGGCGTTGCCCCTGGACCCCACCGGGGCCTGGGCGGCCCCTGGACCCCGGCCAATTTTCAGGGAAAAACAGATTTTACCACTAACAGCCCTGACTAGCACAGTCCTAGCTGGGTTAGTATTTATCACACTACTAGCACAGTCCTAGCTGGGCTAGTATTCATCACTACTAGCACAGTCCTAGCTGGGCTAGTATTTATCACACTACTAGCACAGTCCTAGCTGGGTTAGTATTCATTACACTACTAGCACAGTCCTAGCTGGGCTAGTATTTATCACACTACTAGCACAGTCCTAGCTGGGTTAGTATTTATCACACTACTAGCACAGTCCTAGCTGGGCTAGTATTCATCACTACTAGCACAGTCCTAGCTGGGCTAGTATTTATCACACTACTAGCACAGTCCTAGCTGGGTTAGTATTCATTACACTACTAGCACAGTCCTAGCTGGGCTAGTATTTATCACACTACTAGCACAGTCCTAGCTGGGTTAGTATTTATCACACTACTAGCACAGTCCTAGCTGGGTTAGTATTCATCACAACTACTACACAGTCCTACCTGGGTTAGTATTTATCACACTATTAGTACAGTCCTAGCTGGGCTAATATTTATCACACTACTAGCACAGTCCTAGCTGGGTTAGTATTCATCACACTACCAGCACAGTCCTAGCTGGGCTAGTATTTATCACACTACTAGCACAGTCCTAGCTGGGTTAGTATTCATCACACTACTAGCACAGTCCTAGCTGGGCTAATATTTATCACACTACTAGCACAGTCCTAGCTGGGCTAGTATTCATCACACTACTAGCACAGTCCTAGCTGGGTTAGTATTCATCACACTACTAGCACAGTCCTAGCTGGGCTAATATTTATCACACTACTAGCACAGTCCTAGCTGGGTTAGTATTCATCACACTACTAGCACAGTCCTAACTGGGTTAGTATTCATCACACTACTAGCACAGTCCTAGCTGGGTTTAGTATTCATCACACTACTAGCACAGTCCTAGCTGAGTTAGTATTCATCACACTACTAGCAGTCCTAGCTGGGTTAGTATTCGTCACACTACTAGCACAGTCCTAGCTGAGTTAGTATTCATCACACTACTAGCACAGTCCTAGCTGAGTTAGTATTCACCACACTACTAGCACAGTCCTAGCTGAGTTAGTATTCACCACACTACTAGCACAGTCCTAGCTGAGTTAGTATTCACCACACTACTAGCACAGTCCTAGCTGAGTTAGTATTCACCACACTACTAGCACAGTCCTAGCTGGGTTAGTATTCATCATACTACTAGCACAGTACTAGTTTGCCTAATATCCATACACAGTACTAGCTGACCTAGTACCCACACCAGCAATACTAGCTGACCTAGCATCCATACCAGCATAGCACTAGCTGACCTAGTATCCATACCAGTACAGTACTATCTTGCCAAGTATCCACATCACAGTACTAGCTGGCCCAGTATCCACACCAGAACAGTAATAGCTGGCTTATATCCACACCAGCACAGCACTATCTGGCCAGGTATCCACATCAGCACAGTACTGTTTGGCCTAGTATCCATACAAGCACAGTACTAGCTGGCCTAGTATCCACATCAACAGTTACTAGCTGGCCTAGTATCCACATCAAGTTACTAGCTGGCCTAGTATCCACACCAGCAGTTTTAGCTGATCTAATATCTATACTAGCACAGTTACTAGCTGACCTATTATCCATATTGTACAGTTACTAGCTTGCCTAATATCCATACTAGCACAATACTAGCTTGTCTAATATCCACACTAGCACAGTGACAGGCTTGCCTAATATCCATACTGGCACAGTACTAGCTGACCTAGTATTGACACCAGCAAAGTACTAGCTGGCATACCTTCACACGTACTACTGCCCTAGATCCACACAGCAAAGTACTAGCTGGCCTAGTCTTCATCAAGAAGAATAAAAAGTATGAAAGCCTGCAGACATGACTACAAAGCTTGTGGAGATGCTTCACCCTAGTTAAATGTATTAAAACAGTGAACTATTTACATCCTTTAAACTTGTAGAAAATGTTACTAATAACCAATGTCGGAACACTATTCAGCAGAAAAGATTTATTTATAAAAAAACCAACAGACCAGGCAGAAAATACCACGGGACTCGTCCACACATGAAAGACAATACACATGACTCACCTAGACCACAGTTTTCTGTCCCTCTGTGTGGGCAGCCCTCATTCTGGACACAAGGTCAGAGCTGTCGTAGCCAGCATTGTCCGCAATGATGGTGGGCAACTGCAACATCAACACACCAGCAACTTTAACACTACGAACAAGACCTGTTTTGTCAACTCTCAAGTTCACTTCTCATGATCCTGATAAAATATGTGTTCTGTCAATTAATGCCCAAGAACTGCAAAATCAGTGCAAGCCCAATCCCCTGAAATCTTTAATCCTGTACAAAATCTTTTGATTTTGATTCACCACTTTCTCAACTACTTTCTTATCCACTTTCAAGGATTTCTTCTATTTCCATTGCTCAACATGTATCACGGGGGAAGAAGGGTAGAAATTGAAAAAATGAAAGGTAGGGAGGTTCCAGGCAAATGCTCCATCAGAAACTTCGGTTCATACCTACATGAAAATCAATGCTGAATATCAGTGCTCACCTAGGTCAATCTTCAAGGTAGAAAAAAAACATCAGTAATTCTACCAGTAACACTCAAAAACAACTTAAACCAGTGGTCAAAGTACTAGACCATACTGAGGCTCTGAAAAGCTCCATGGCAATGGACCACCTGCGGGAGTCTTTCTGCCAGTTGGAACATGCTCTGCCATAACAATCTCTGAGCCTATGACACTACACAATACAACCATCAACTATTGATAAACAACTAAGACACACACACCACAACCATGAACACTCTGAAAACTTAAGACACACACACAATGCAACCATCAAATTGATAAAAAACTAAGACACACACACACAACCATAAACCTCTGAAAACTTAAGACACACACACAATACAACCATCAATTTGATAAACAACTAAGACACACACACCACAACCATGAACACCTCTGAATAACTTAAGACACACACACAATACAACCATCAATATTGATAACAACTAAGACACACACACACAACCATAACACCCCTGAATAACTTAAGACACACACACAAACAACCATCAATATTTGATAAACAACTAAGACACACACACTACAACCATGAACACCTCTGAATAACCTAAGACACACACACATACAACCATCAATATTGATAAACAACTAAGACACACACACAACAACCATGAACACCTCTGCAATTAACACTACACACACACAACCATCAACATCTCTGAACAACTTAAGACACCACAACCATCAACATCTCTGAACAACTTAAGACACACACACAACACACAACCATCAACATCTCTGAACTTAAGACCACACACACACACAACCATCAACATCTCTGAACAACTAAGACACACACACACAACCATCAACATCTCTGAACAACCTTAAAACACAACACAATACAACCATCAATTCAGTGAACAACTTACGACACAATACAACCATCAACATCTCTCAACAACATGAGACACACAGTACAACATCTAAGTTGAGACGCAGTGCTATTCAATATCAACGCAGATAACACCATATTAACATCTGTTTCATAGGCCTGGTTGCTCATCCCATTTCGAGATCTTCCCAGCACATAGTTTTGCACATGCTCCAAGGGTCTGCCAGGCAGCCGCTGAAGTATCTGTGTGAATGCATGTGGAAATGTCCAGAGTGCAAAAATCCCTCTTGAACCATCTCTAAACTCTGCACAATCGGACACAAAGCAGTCCACAGACAGTACATTGGATCATGATTTTTCTTTGTCTATTCATAAAACATACTGGAACCCATATTATTCACAAAGTTCTCCAGCAGTGATGTGATACATGTCTCTCCATCTGTAACGACTCAAAGTGCCACAAAAACCCTTGTCAATGCTTTCAAACTGGCTGACATTGTCAGTTTTCCATAACCACACACCCATGTGCACATGAAGACCCATGTCTTCCCGTCTATCATGGTAACAGTCACAGACCTCTGTCAGCACATAACTCCATGTATCAGCCCCACACTCACCTCCACCATACACGGTGCGCGTCTCCTTCACAGTCTGAGCCAGCACACAAAGAGCATCGTGCAGCGAGCGATCTGCTTCGTCCAGGATTTGTTGGGTGGCCCCACGCAACACGATGGTACACGCCTCTCCCAGTGCCACACCTATAACGTAACATACCCCACCATGTCAACACACTTCAAAATAATGCTTCACACCTGTAAGGTAACATACCCCACCATGTCAACATACTTCAAAATAATGCTTCACACAGTGACACACCTGTAAGGTAACATACCCCACCATGTCAACACACTTCAAAATAATGCTTCACACAGTGACACACCTGTAAGGTAACATACCCCACAATGTCAACACACTTCAAAATAATGCTTCACACAGTGACACACCTGTAAGGTAACACCCCACCATGTCAACACACTTCAAAATAATGCTTCACACAATGACACACCTGTAAGGTAACACCCCACCATGTCAACACACTTCAAAATAATGCTTCACACAGTGACACACCTGTAAGGTAACATACCCCACCATGTCAACACACTTCAAAATAATGCTTCACACAGTGACACACCTGTAAGGTAACATACCCCACCATGTCAACACACTTCAAAATAATGCTTCATACAGTGAAACACCTGTAAGGTAACATACCCCACCATGTCAACACACTTCAAAATAATGCTTCACACAGTGACACATCTATAAGGTAAATACCCCACCATGTCAACACACTTCAAAATAATGCTTCACACAGTGACACATCTGTAAGGTAACATACCCACCATGTCAACACACTTCAAATAATGCTTCACACAGTGACACATCTGTAAGGTAACTACCCCACCATGTCAACAACTTCAAAACAATGATATAAACCAACACAGTAACAACACATAAACCAACACAACACAGTGATGATACATAAACCAAACACAACACAATAATGACACATAAACCAATAATAACATAAACCAACACAACACAATTATCACAATAAACCAACAACACACAAGTCATGATACATAAACCAACAACACAATACTGACACATAAATCAGCAATAATGCCACATAAACCAACAACACACAGTCACGACACATGAATAAAAACAACACAGTAACAACACATAAACATGATAATGACACACAAACCAACAGAACACAATAATGACACACAACCAACAGAACACAATAATGACACACAAACCAACAGAACACAATAATGACACATAAACCAACAGTACACAATAAGACACAAACCAACACAACACAGTCATGACATATAAACCAACCCCATGGTAATGACACATAAATCTGCGTAACACTTGTTGCGTCAACGGTTACATCAAATGAGCGAGTGTGCACATGACCGAGTCAACCCATTCCCCCTTTTCTTAACAATTTAAAACACACACACACACACACATACACACAGCCACCTACCCATCCACACACACACACAAATTACCAGAGAATTTGATGAGCTTGTCCTCGCCAATCATGACCTCTTCGATCAGGTCACAGTGACCCAGTTTGGTTTTCTCCGGGCAGTCAAACGTGGATGTGATTTCTCCACCTGCACAAAATGTCATGCTGTTTAACCAACTTTTCTGTTTTTCTCTTTGTGGGAAAATAACACCTCTTCTAGTTTCACAGCACTTCAACTCATATACACCTAATCCGCAAAATCACAGCAACCAACAATGAGTTGGTTTTCCAACAAATGTTTTATGCAATACTTCACACAGAATTACAACACTTCAGACAGAAACCACCATCTTCAATAAATAAACATTTTTTTCTAAAACCAAATTAATTAAGTATTAAAAACGAAAAAGACGAGTACGCAGACTGTGCAGCAACATACTGCCTGCATAGTGTGAGCAACACAATGTGCCAACATGCATCTGATAAAAATGAAATGCTAAAATAAATAAAAATACTCAACATGGTGAAAAGTCTAGGGTCAGAGGTTTTCTTTTGTTGTTGTTGTTGTTGTCATCGACATCTTGAAATAAAATGTATTCCCTTTGAAACTGTTCCCTACTTTCTCTGAAAAGTGCAGATTAGAAATTCAGCATTGCATACATTGGCGTTAACAACAGCCGGTACACATGTTGTATGTGGCAGTTATTACTATCTGTTACATCACTATCACCACTATGAAACCTATCATCATTGTCACCACTATCACCATAATCATCATCATCATAACCCCACCTTCATCACTATCAACAGTATCACCATCCTCACCACCACCATCATCACCATCGCTATTGCTAACATCATCACTTCACCATCAACATCATCATCATTGTTATCAATATCATCATCACTTCATCACCATCATCATATTTCACTGACCTGTGACCAAAGCCAGACGCTCCACCCCTTCAAAGTCGGCGTGTTCGATGGCCATCACTCCTGCATCTGCAAACAGCTGTTCTGGGTAGTTGTAGATGAGCTGTCTGTAATACACATCACGACAGGTCAGTTAAGTCCCACTAACTGTATCTTTTGTGTCACACATCTTAACATCATTGTTATCATGACGTCACTCACATTCACCATACCTACAATATTTCACAACACCATGTTATCTTGAGTAACCATATCTGTAACACATTTGTCAAAAACCAGGTCTATCACGACACACACATGATGGTCACCACATCTGCTTCCCCAAACACCTGTCCTGTGTAGCTGTTTAACACACACCACACTTTTCTGTTATGTCAATCATACAATAATTTTCTAAAAATCACCCTATATTTTACTATGAACACCCATCTTTTCCTTGCACATGTTTATGACACAAACAAGAGAAAACTGACCATAATGCTATCGTGTCTCCCATACTACACAATTTTCACTGGTAACATTGCCACTGACTCACCTGTTGATGAACATTTACAGCCATGTCTGATGACCTTCTCCACACACTACATTACATATGTGTATACTCACTCACCTATTGACAAAGATGTTACAGCCATGTTTGATGACATTGTCCACACACTACACACTATGTGTGTATCACTCCAAGCTGCCATGTTGTACCATTCACTTACCTGCTGATGAAGACGATACAGTTGTCATGTTTCATGATCATCACACACTACATGTACACACTAATCCTAACCATCAAGTCATATTTTTCATTCACCTGTTGATAAAGACTTACAGCCATGTTTGATGATCCTCTCCACCTTGTCCCTCATCTTTTCTTTCTCGGCCAGTTCCAGTTCAGCCACTTTGGACACAGCGTCCACACGCACTCGTGATCCAAACACCTGTTGACATACATGTGTACAGTTTTGACTTGTTCTTGTGTCCTAACCATATTATTTATCACCAGACATTGATCATTTACTACCACATGCAACAAAAAATCTTACCATTTAATATCAGCGCACAACTCAAAATCTTACCATTTACGGCCATCATCACACATGACTTATCTTACCATTTACAGCCACTTACAACACAAAACCTTCCTACATATCACCAGCCCTTCTGGTGTCCTCAAAATGTCATGGGCTCAAATACAGACTGAGCTTTTCAATTCATACTGAAATATATGTTACATGTCAACAATACCTATCAACAGAAGTCACCGCAATCTTCTATGATTTAAAAGCAAACAAAAAACATCAAATCTCCAATTCAACTCAGAATGTGATATAAGGCCATTAACTTTTCAGCCCTGTCTGTTTTACAAGAGAAATGCACTTCCAGCCTGGGGGGTTTTGGGGGGGAACTGTACAATCAACGGGTACCCCAATAAAACACCTATATCTCAAAAACTGCTTACTCAAATTCATTGAAATTTTTTGTGCTTGCTAATATATATAAATGTTCTGCCTCATGTATAATTTTCAGATCATTTGATGTTTTCACTCTTATTCAAAATTCTATGAAAATTTACACAAACTACAAAAAATCTGATTTTTATCATTCATTCATATTCACAATTAAAGAGGCACACCAAAATCACAATGCACACAAGTGAACACAAAAGGAGATACTACAAAATGGGTGTTATTACTTTGAAATTGTGTTGAATCCCATAATATCCACAATGTCGAAAAAAATCATGGAAAAAGAAACACTTTTTCTGCAAATGTGGGATACACTCGATTCAGAGGCCCTATCATGAGTTGAGGATGGTGGTGGTGGTGGTAGTGAGGCCAGAGACTGCTCCAACATACTGTACGGCAAGAAAGTGACAAAAGGAGCCTTTATTCTCACTATCACTTCAGTCGCTTTCTTGCCGTAAAGTATGTCGGAGAATTCTCGAAGCATCAACATGAACACGCCCACTTGATGTTGATGACTGATTTTCCACTTCAATTTCATCAATTTTATCAATTTTCGGTCTTTGTGAGGGCTCTTTGTCGAGTAAAGTGTCGATTGACGAAGATACACTCGATTCAGAAGCCATTTCTTCTGTTTCGGGCTCAAAATCACTGCCTTTATCGAGGAGCATTTCATCTGAAACTTGTTGCACTGTGTAGCGAGCTTGTTTAATCATCTTGACGTCAAAAAAAAACAAAAAAAATGCATAAAATTGCTTCAAAATGACTTGGCGGAATCTTCGAAGTTATCAGAAGGGAAGAGTGACGGAGTAACGTCCCGTCCTTAATGAATATTCATACCAATGAAACCGAAAGTGAGTGGGTGTGTGCGCCCAACAAATTGTCGGGTACAGGAGCTGAGAGGCAATCAGTCGCGCCCGACAAATTGTCGGGCACAGGGCTGAAAGAGTCAAGAGGAAACACAGGTACCCAGGGCTACAGCTATCATGTTCATGTACAATCAAGTTACCCCCACACACAACAGTGACAATGAAGAACCAGGCAATCCATTCAAACAATGTGTTTCGCGGAAAAAAAATGGCAGGGGTCCAGGGGCTGAAACATTTTAGTCTAGTAAATGGAAATTTAACCCCCTCTGGTGAAAGATAAATCAAGTATTTTAATAAAAGAAAAAAAGGGCACCAGCATTGTTAACAATGAACAAAACATGCAACTTTTCCTCACTCTCTTTTGCCTCACCTGACAAACGAAAATTTTCGTTTGATGTCCTGAGCCTGTCGTCGTGCTGCTTTCCTTTCAGGTGATCAACCAGTCTCGTTTACCGCCGGACTTGTAACTGATTTCCGAGCGGCAAAGTTTGCAGCATTCTCTACGGCGATCTTCAGTTTCTCGAAGAAACGAGCGAACTTATTGCCGTCGCACACTTCCTGCAGCCAGTCCCATTTCCGGCAATTTTTTGAGGCCTTCATCGATGTCAGCGATGGAAGCATTTAGTGGAACAAAGTCCCTACGTATACTCATATTTCAATGCGTCGATGGAACACAGACAGTGATGCTTGTGAAAGAGGATGCGCAAATCTCGCGGACAGTTGCAAAAGTAAAACCGCGCTTCCGGCTAGTTTTGAATAGTTTCGGTGATCCCAGTCCCGGTTCTGCAGACTTTCATGGATTTTTTTTCCCCTTTCACGGATATCCGCGAATTTGCGGACATTTGGATTGCCTGAGAACACAATCTCACCTTGACTTTGTCAGTGTCCATGGGGGTGTTGGCGATCAGGATCTTGCAGTTCTCTACTCTCTTGGGCTGGTTTACCCCCACCTTCTTGTCCAGCAGAAAACCTGTACAACATATTTTACACTGATAACCACCTGCACTCATGGGGCTGGTTCACCCCCTCCCTCCCATCTTCTCATTTAGCAGAAAACTTGTGCAGAACATTTTACACATTACCACACACTTTCATGGACTGGTTCCCCCACCTTCTTGTCCAGCAGAAAATCTGTACAATGCATTTTACACTGATTACAACAACTTTCTTGGGCTGGTTTACCCCCACCTTCTTGTCCAGCAGAAAACCTGTACAATACATTTTACACTGATTACCACTGATTACCACACCTCTCTTGGGCTGGTTCATCCCCACCTTTTTGTCCAGCAGAAAACTTGTACAGTACATTTTACACTGATTACCACACCTCTCTTGGGCTGGTTTACTCCCACCTTCTTGTCCAACAGAAAACTTGTACAGTACATTTTACAGATCACCATACACCTTCATGGAACTGGTTTACCACCCCCCCCCCCCCCACCTTCTTGTTCAGCAGAAAACCTGTGTAGGACATTTTACACAGATTACCACACACTTTCATGGATTGGACGACCAACACGGACAAAAATTAAACGCAACTGAATCTAGCAGCCATACCTCAAAGTGAGCGAAAATAGCGACCAAAAAGAAAACCAAAGATGGGAAAGAAAGATCACGATCTTCCGTACATCCTGACTATTGATGACTCACTGTTGAGAGGTGTCAACTCAAAAAGACTGGGATGATCTTACGTTTCAAGGAGACTCGTCCTGTGCTGACATTCATGACATAAAAAGCTCTTTAGACATGACACTTTCCAAATCTGACAATCCTGCAGACTGTACCGTTTTTCACTGTGGTGTCTACGAATTGAATAACAAAGATCTGGCACCAACAACTCAAAATCTCGCTTCTTGCATTAACCATGTAGCACAAGAATATCCAAACTCAAAGGTAGTCATCAGAAAGGTTGTCCCTACAGACATGCACGTATGGAGGGTCAGCGAAATTTGTTCAACCTTTTCTTATCTGCTGAACTTGATGACACAAAATACATCTCTCTTGTCTCCCACAAAAACCTTTGTACTAACCAGCAGTTTCTTCATGATATATATTCACCCCACTGCCAGAGGAAGCAGCATGATAGCGGGAACCTTGGAAGACATGCCCGGGATCTGTTTTGGGAGATACTTAGGGGAATAACAGGATCATCATCTTCATGGCTACACACACACGTGTGTGTGTGTGTGTGGTGTGTGTGTGTGTGTGTGTGTGTGTGTGTGTGTGTGTGTGTGTGTGTGTGTGTGTGTGTGTGTTGTATGTGTTGTGTGTGTGTGTGTGTTGTGTGTGTGTGTGTGTGTGTGGGTGTGTGTGTGTGTGTGGTTGTGTGGTGTGTGTGTGTGGTGTGTGTGTTGTGTGGTGTGTGGTGTGTGTGTGTGTGTGGTGTGTGTGTGTGTGTGTGTGTGTGTGGTGTGTGTGTGTGTGGTGGTGGTGGTGTGTGTGTGGGTGTGTGGTGTGGTGTGTGTGTGTGTGTGTGTGTGTGTGTGTGGGTGTGGTGTGTGTTGTGTTGGGTGTGTGTGTGTGGGCAGTTATATCAGTCTGCATGCTACGGTTTTGTTGTATTGCCTACTACACCACAGAAAGGCATCCAACTGCATCTACAGCACATGTATACACAAATAACAAAAAAAACAAAACAAAAGTGAGTGTTACCTTCATCCAGATAGGATTCCCTCAAGTTTCCTCCCAGCTTCTTGATGATCTGAATGGCATCCAGGTTACCACTGCCCTGTTGTCACACACACACAACACACATTCCTTCATGAGATACACGGTGACACATTCCTCCATTATCTACACAGATCACACACAAACAAGACACATCCCTGTATGAGAATTATTGATACACACCATTATTAACACAGATCACACACAAACAAGACACACCCTTGTATGAGAATAACACACACCATTACCAACATAGACACCAACAGTCATTATCAGTTACCACTGCCCTGTTGTCACACACATATGGCACATATCCCTTCATGTGATACAGCATGATCAACTCCATTATCAATAAAAATCACACACAAACAAGACACATCCTTGCACACACCAATACACCATTAACAACACAGACACCTACAATCAGTATTAGTTACCACTGCCCTGTTGTCACACATATTCAACATAACCCTTCATGTGGGATATAGGACTGATCCTGAAAGCACATATTTCTTCTGTAGGTGCTGCACAGAGTCCTGCCAGTCTCTTTACTGTAAAACAGCAGCTATTCTGTACAGTTCAAATGTGACTGTACCCTGAAAGCACTGTTGTGGTCAGTTTACTCTGGTGTGGGCAATGTCTTACCAGCTAATGGAGTTATTATTGTTATTGTTTAAAGACCAGGGTTATAACCGTTTCAAAACATACAAAACTTCAACAAGGAAATTTTTTTTAAAAAATTAAGTACACACATCAACGCATTCGCGCACATAATATAAGGACATACCCCTGGCACTGACCATTCCGTCCAATTTATCACACATGGGGATTTAAAAAAACAAAACTGAATACAAATTTAAACATAAAGGACACTAAAACATTAAAAAATCGGCCTAGATTACCTAAAACTGCTCCCTAGAAGCAAAAATGCACTTAACACGTGTACCCAATTATCAATCCTAAGAGAAAGTACATATAAGACTTTACTCAACACATACAGGTGAATGGACCAACAAGGCAGGAAATAGGAAGAAATGACAGAAAGCAAAGGAATAAGGCAGAAACAAAGAGAGTGACAGAAGAGGAAATTTCTCACGCAGAATTTCTAGAAGGTGGGGATACTATCTATCCTGAAAGCGCCCCCGGCATCCCCACGAGGGAGCTAATGAAGCTGATGCTGCACCTGGTGCTGCTGGCCTCGAGTATCCTTGTATCGCTTTACTGATCTTCCCTGGTCACGTCCATACCTTCAGCGCTTAGATTTGATTTTTATCGAGATTTTGCGCTGTATAAATATTGTAATTATTATTATTATTATTATTATACCTCTCCGTACAAAAACATCGTTCTTACAATAAATATACACTCTTACAACCAACCACGACCATACACTCTTTCATGATGAATACTGACCATGAAACAAAACATGTGTTACTGAAATGTCACTTATTATCAGCATAATCATTACGGTACATTACCTTCAGCCTGAGCACAGCCTCCACAGCCAGGTTGGCAAAGTAATCTTTGTGCTGTGTCAGGATCTTGGAGCTCAGTGTGGTACGGGCAATGTTCATCAGGTCCTCACGGAACTTCTTGGCGTCTTTCCTGTCACACACATACACACCCCCACAATCCTTAGTACACCTATTAAGACTACCTAAAATCATGTGATGATTTTCATGATTTGCAACTTTAAAACTTTTCATTAGAAAAATGATGTTAAATGATGCATGGTGATATTGTCAGCAATGCTGACAGTGTCATTTGAATGCAAAGATAGCATTAATATGGTCAGCAAAAACATGAAAACAATATTGTCAGTAATGGTGACAGTGTCATTTGAACGCAAAGACAGCATTAATATGGTCAGCAAAAACATGAAAACAATATTGTCAGTAATGGTGACAGTGTCATTTGAACGCAAAGACAGCATTAATATGGTCAACAAAAACATGAAAACAATATTGTCAGTAATGGTGACAGTGTCATTTGAACGCAAAGACAGCATTAATATGGTCAACAAAAACATGAAAACATTATTGTCAGTAATGGTGACAGTGTCATTTGAATGCAAAGACAGCATTAATATGGTCAACAAAAACATGAAAACAATATTGTCAGTAATGGTGACAGTGTCATTTGAATGCAAAGACAGCATTAATATGGTCAACAAAAACATGAAAACAATATTGTCAGTAATGGTGACAGTGTCATTTGAATGCAAAGACAGCATAAATGTGGTCAGCAAAAAAATGAAAACATTATTGTCAGTAATGGTGACAGTGTCATTTGAATGCAAAGACAGCATTAATATGGTCAACAAAAACATGAAAACATTATTGTCAGTAATGGTGACAGTGTCATTTGAATGCAAAGACAGCATTAATATGGTCAGCAAAAAAATGAAAACATTATTGTTAGTAATGGTGACAGTGTCATTTGAATGCAAAGACAGCATTAATATGGTCAACAAAAACATGAAAACATTATTGTCAGTAATGGTGACAGTGTCATTTGAATGCAAAGACAGCATTAATATGGTCAACAAAAAAATGAAAACATTATTTAGTAATGATGACAGTGTCATTTGAATGCAAAGACAGCATTAATATGGTCAGCAAAAAAATGAAAACATTATTGTTAGTAATGGTGACAGTGTCATTTGAATGCAAAGACAGCATTAATATGGTCAGCAAAAAAATGAAAACATTATTGTTAGTAATAATGACTGCAATTTGAACGCAAAGACAGAATCAACATAGTCAGCAAAAACAAGAAAACAATACTGTCAGCAACAGAAAGAATAAACATCAATATTTTAGGGCTAGGGGAAATGAGATAATGAGGTAAAAAGGAGCAGGCATGATATCATTGGGAGAACATAAAATCATAGAACATTTTATGAGGTAAGAGAAATTTAAGCACCTAGTCACAACAGGAAAGCTGGAGGGAGAAGAGCACCAGGTAGACCCAGGGAGAAAACATCAGATGGATTTGCGAAATGGATAAAGACAGAAATGGTGGGAGATATACTTGCAGCGACGCAAGATAAACTTGTATGGAGAGCCATGATGGCCAATGACATGCGGCAAGGCAGATGATGATGATGATGATAGAACAGGAATATGAAACACGACAGAGCAGTGACACCTACCCATTATCATTGGCACTGCTGACCAGGGCACGTCTGGCTTCATCCACAGCTTTGCGCCAGCCTGAAATCACTGTCTGGGGTGGAGCTTCTGGTTCACCAGGTTTTCTGCCTCCTGTAAACATCATATGGATATTCATCACATCATTATATACATATTCATATCAGTCTGATATCACTGTCTGGGGGTGGAGCTTCTGATTCACCAGGTTTTCTGCCTCATGTAATCACCATATGAACAGTCATCACATCATTATACATACTCATATCAGTCTGCAATCAATGCATGGGAGTGAAGCCTACCTCTAAAACATTCACACGGTCTACATACATTTCTTTAACCCTAATAGCGCCATACGCCGATATAATCGGCGAAATCGGCTTTCTGTCAGCGCCAAGGGCGCCAATTCGACGATCTTATCGGCTTATTATTAACGGATGTTTACCACAGTTATCGTTCTTGATTCACTGCGGGCCTGTTACACGCTTATCTCGGCTGTTCCACGCTTGATTTCAGTGCAAGTTTCGTCAAAAAATTCGCATTTTCAAGGAAGATATTGGTTTCCAAAGTGTACCGAAACTAAACATGAGTCGTCAACGAAACCTTTTCGAGGATTTTGATGCCGATGAAGGAAACAGTGATTTTGAGATCGACAATTTAGCTCAGTCTGAAAATGACAGTGATAGCAGTGAGAACGACATTTCTGATGGCGATGACAGTGACAATGAAAGTGTGGCTCGTTCTGATCCTGGAGTTTCTGGAATGTCTGGAGCTAGGTCTGAAGCTTCAACTTCTCAATCTGTGCCACACCCCCAA
Source organism: Monoplex corrugatus (assembly GCA_030674185.1). Lineage (NCBI taxonomy): Eukaryota > Metazoa > Mollusca > Gastropoda > Littorinimorpha > Ranellidae > Monoplex > Monoplex corrugatus. The sequence goes on from CM060311.1 coordinate 14,014,670, forward strand.
GAATGGATTTCAGTCAATCCACCAGAGGACGAGAACGCTGTTCAGAAATTGGATTTCAGAGTTAGAAATACTGGACCAGTAAACATTCCAGACACGTGTACGACACCTTGTGATTACTTTTTGTTGTTTTTTACTGAGACTCTGCTGCGCTTGATTTTGACTGAAACCAACAAATATGCTCAATTTTATCTTGGCTCTGCTCCAATGGTTCAATGGCTTGCTGACCACAAACAGTCACGTTTTCACAAGTGGCCAAAAACTGGTATTGACTTGAGTATCTTGAAGAAATATCTTGGTGTACTGATTGCAATGGGACTGGTAAAAAAAAATGCAATTAGAGATTATTGGACAACAGACCCGGTCATGGCCACACCCTTTTTCAGTCAAGTCATGTCCAGGAATGTTTTTGAATTAGTCAATAGAATGCTACACATCAATGATAGTAGAACAGAAAAGAAAAGAGGAGAACAGGGATTTGACCCATGGATCAAAGTTAGGGCTGTGTTAGATAGTTTGAATAGTTCATTCAAAACTTATTATGTCCCGTCCCAAAATGTGTCCATTGATGAGAGTATTGTAGGCATGAAAAACAAAACTGTGTACATTCAGTATCTAAAAAATAAAAGGCACTCTAGATTTGGAATCAAGAAATTTGAGCTTTGTGACATAAATGGTTATGTGATTCACATAGCAATGTATGCTGGAAAAGATTTTGATTTGAGGTGCAGGCAAGGGCAGGCGCATGCTGTAGTGATAGAGTTGATGGAAGCTGCAAGACTGTTCAACAAAGGCTACAGTCTGTATACTGACAGATTTTATACAAAACCAGCTTTGGCTGAAGAACTCTTTCAGAAAGGTGTCACATTGACAGGGACTGTACTTAGCAATGCTAAAGGTTTTCCCAAGGAACTGTCCCATAAATTAGAGGTAGGGGGAACACGCTACATGCGAAAGGGGGCTGTGCTGGGTGTTGCGTTTCGTGAAAAGAAATCACAGAAATCTCCTGTTGTTCTTTTGAGTACAAAGCATGTTGCTCAGAATGAAACAAGACATATTAGGGGGAAAGACAAAACAAAACCTTCTGTTATTTTTGATTACAATACTTTCATGGGTGGTGTTGATCTGAGTGACAAGAAATTGTACCATTTTGCTGGTGAGAGGGCTACTCATAGGTATTGGGTGAAGATTTTCAGAAATTTCTTGGACATTGCACTTTTGAATGCACATGAACTGTACAAATTGAGAAATGTGGGCTCAGCAATGGACAGAAAGAACTTTATTCTTTGTGTTGTCAAAAGCCTGTGTGAAGTTGAGAGTGATCAGCCTGGCCCTTCTCGGCCAGTGACACCAGTGCCAAAACAACATCGTCTCGTGTTGCTGGAGGGAAGGTCTGAGCTGGCTTGTGCAGTTTGTTCAACCCCACAACAGAGGAAGAGATCAAGAAGGTGGTGTCCTGACTGTGGTGTTGGACTGCATGAGAAGTGTGAGCCCCTTCATGTTCATTCTGATGAACCACTGAAGCGCCGGGGGAGGAAGAGAAAAGCTGATACTCAAGAGTAGTATTGTCAAGAGTAGAGTGTCAGGTGTTAGAAACAGCATGTCAGGTAAATACCTCCACACATCTGTCAAACATGTTTTATATGATGACAGCTTGAAATAATAACAAACAACAGCAAATATTTTTTGTTTCTCCTTTTTTTCTAGACTATAGAGGTCATGTCTGTCATTTTATCTCCCTTTCTCAGTTTCCGTGTCTTGTTTCAAAACATGCATACAGTGAAACATATTTGAAGAAGACCCATAAAGTTATATATTTCTGGAAAGGTAATTGAATTTTCTACTTAATCATGATTTTCATTATAGTTTTGTGATAAATCATGTGGATGCAGATCATTGTAGAAGTCGACAAAAAAAACCCAAAGTGTCAGCCATCTTGAATTTTCAAGGTCATGTGACCACTGCATAGTTTTTCAAAGCATGAAAATTAAATTTTTGCAAAGTTTATTCAATTACCTTTCTGAAAATATATACTTTTGCATATGTTACTGTTCAAAGAAAGTCAAGATAAGATATTAAAAGGACAAGGTGCAAATGCTCCAAAATGCCCTGGCCTTTGCAGAAAATGCACATGGCGCTATTAGGGTTAACCTGCCACATCCTACAGTGGTATACCACCACTCAATACAATGACGGCTGGGAAACCTACAGGTCTTGATCAAACAGGAAAAAAGTAATGATAATGATAAATACACACAAAACAGCTTATAACATATGTATCTACATATGGAAAGTAATAGTGATAATGATAAATACACCAAAAACAGTTCATAGCTCATGTGCGTCATTATGATTGTCTTGTCTACAGAAGAGACCAAGCAAAGGCACTCAATGATTATTTTCTCATCTAGAATTCAAATCCAGGCTTGCCTACCTTTCACAAGATTGCACTGTACTGTTTTATCATAATAATCACATTATTCAGTGAAGGGACCTATAACACATACTATACTGTTCACTGTGCTGACACTACCACAATGGCTTCCACACATATGTAAAGATGGGCAGCAAACAGGCCAGAACATATTCTGTGGGTTGTACTACTACATCTACATAAAATCAATACGCCTGAACTGCTCCTTGTTGCAGCTCAGACACAAAGATGGAGGATCCTGCCTACTGCAGTGTCTGAGTCCCCATTCAACCCCAGTGGTAGTGAGATTAACCCTCTGATTCCCGCACCCTGTCCACCAGCATCCTGCATTGTCTACCATCCTAGCAAAGCAACAACTTAACCCTTTGTCTCCCTCACTCTATCTGCAGGAAGCTGGTGGATAGGGTGAAGGAGTCAAAGGGTTATGTTTTTGCAGTAAGTGGATAAGGTGCAGGAGTCAAAGGGTTAAAAGAAGACAAAGAAGAGATCCTGAGTTCACGGCTTTATCAACCAGTCAGCCATACAGTGCTGTCAGTCAATCATAGTATACAAACTTCACACGCATCCGCAGCAACAAACATTTGTGGAAAGAAGTCTTACCTTGAGCAGTTCACAGGCCAGAACCACTACAGAGGTCGTTCCATCGCCAACCTCATCATCCTGAACCTTGGAAATGTCTGAAAACAGTAATTGTCATGGTTACCATTATTCAAAACAGTTCATATCAGTATCTCATCTGTACAGTCTCTATGTCTGCATTGCTATCTGAAGTTTAAATGAAAGCTAACAGCGTTTTATTTAGTCATTTTCAAGCTGCAACACCATGCACAAAAAGAGTCAGCGCTTTATTTAATTATTTTCTTTCCAGTTGCAACATCATCATACATATACAGAGTAACAGTCACATAAGCAGTTATGCACAAAAGCATTTAAATACATACATCTTACATATCCATAAGAGATCTCCCTCCCTCTCATCCCCTTGCACACACTATACATGTGTGTACACACACACACAATATATACATACACACACACACACATACACACACACACACAAAAAAAACATACAGTTTCTTATGATAGTGCCTCTCTCTGTTTGGATTAAATTCTGTATGCACTGAACTCACCAATGCCATGAGACAGAGAAGATCCAAAATGATCATGGCATACGCCTTAAGCTTACACATAAACCCTATATACTGACAAGTTCCCGTGGTCTCAGTGTATGGATTCCATCTCTATCCATGTCTCACCTGTCTCACCTGTCGGCGTCACCGGGAACAGTGTTGGCCGCTGCACATGATGTCCTCACAAGTTGCCTCCAGCACTCTCGATCTTGGCTAAGTCTGACCACCTCCTGGAGTTTCTTGCCACTGATGTTTGTGATGTTTCTAGCAAGTGATGCAGGTGGCCGTCCTCTGTTTCTCTTTCCTTCCACTTTACCTTGGAGGACAGTGGACATCAAGTCTGTTCTCTCATTACGGATTGCGTGTCCAACATATTTCAGTTTCCTCCGTTGTATGAGTACTAGAAGCTTGCGTGTAGTACCCAACTCATTCAGTATGCTTTCATTTGAGCGCCTATCCGTCCATTTGACCCTCAGCAGTCTTCGGTAAAACCACAGCTCTGCTGCTTCCACTCGTCTTTCATCCTCTTTCTTCATTGTCCATGCCTCGCAGCCGTATAACATCACTGGCCAGACAAGACATTTTAAGAGTTTTATCTTAAGGTCTGCTGTTATGCTGTGGTCTTTCCAAATATTGTTCAATTGAACCATACTGTTCTTGGCCATTCCAATTCTCATCTTTATGTCTTTTGAGCATGTTCCATCGTGTGTCTTGACTGAACCTAAATATCTAAAGTCCTTGACATTTTCTAGAGGGACTTGGTTTAGCATGATCTGGTCCTGTCTAGTGTTATATTTGCCTGCAACATGCATAACCTTTGTCTTCTTTGAATTTAAGTCCAGCCCAGCTGCCTTTCCAACCCGGTCTACCCTGTACAGGATCCTCCTAGAGCCTGTAATGTTGTCTGCCAGTAATCCTGTGTCATCTGCGTAGCGTAAATTTGACAGGTTTCTACCACCAATATTTACTCCCATGTCTTCTATGTCTGCTTCTCTCATGATATGTTCAGTGTATATGCTGAAGAGATGTGGAGACAGGATGCAACCTTGCCTTACCCCTTTAGTGATGTTAAAAAATTTGCAGTTTTGATTATTCCATCTGATTGTTGCTTTTTGATCATTATATAATGAAGCTATGAGGGAAACCAGATGTCTTGGAAAACCCATTTTGATCATGAAGTGGAAAAGACTTTGGTGAATCACGCTATCAAATGCTTTGCTGTAGTCAATGAAAACGATGAACATCTCTTGGTCTGTGTTTCTAATCTTTTCTATCAATATCTGGAGTACAAACAGCATATCTATTGTTCCCCTGTTTTTCCTATAGCCTGCCTGACAGTCGGATAGCTCTTCCTCTACTTTTGGCTTTAACCTGTTTAAAATTATTATCAGCAGTATTTTACTGGCATGACTGATCAGTGCAATTGTTCTATAATTGTTGCAGTCTTTGACATTTCCACTCTTATGTAACATGACAAATTCTTGGAGCTTCCAGTCTGTAGGCCACTGACAAGTCTTCCATATCTTGCAGCATAAGTGATGCATTACTTTGAGTCCACCATCACCTTTGAGTCTATCCATGTATTCATCTGTTAATAAAACAAGTTAAAGCTATATTGTCTGCAATGTCCAATGAACAAAAAATCCAATAAAATGGGGAAACCCGCATCTGGCTCCTCAGTAACCAAACACACACACACACCACACACAAAAAACACATCAAACACACGTATGCACACACACACACACCACACACAAAGAATGCAGACTTACCAACAAGGACCTTGGCAGCAGGGTTATCCACTCCAATGGCCTTCAGGATGGTGGCACCATCATTAGTAACCTGCACTGTTTCATTGTTGGAACTGCTCTGTAAGATTTTGTCCTGTCACACACATTGGTACACTGGTTATGATTTGAGCTCTGCTGAGCTGAACTGAGCTGAGCTGTGCTGTGCTGTGCTGAGCTGTGCTGTGCTGTGCTGTGCAGTGCTGTGTGTGTGTGTGTGATTTTAACAGTCTTGTCTACTGGCTATTTTTTCTTACAGTTTGACAATGTGTGCATGTCCCAATCAGTTAAGAAGTAAGTGCTGGTTTTTAACAATTTGCTTCTGCTGTTCATTTGGTACTATTATTGCACACATATTTGACAGATGTATGGTAATGCATCATGCTAGGTTGGTATAACAGGTACACTAAAGCAACTGATTATAACTGTTAACCCTTTATTTACAAATGGCAGCATTTCCAGCCTATCCTTGTACAAACTTCATGTACTGCGGGCCACATAATGTGCCAGACTTAAAATTTTATCAATTGATGACAGAACCACTTGTACAAAACTGTTACAGTCAGCTCCTGCACTCTAGACAGTGAACAGGCATATTGTTACTTCATCTTTGCCAGCCAATGGCCCACAAGCAGGTGAGCAATCGACAGGTTTCTGGGCATAGCAAGGAGTGCAATCTGATAAAGTTTCTTTTTTACTAACATTCTGAGTACAGGCCACAACCACTGAAAAAGTACTGAGTATGGTACCCATTATGACAGTTGTTTTTAAATCTTTATTCAATTTCTGATATACGTAAAGATGATTTTTCTGCATTAAGACCAGTAGGTGTGAAAACATTATTCATCATAAGAGTTTACACAAACCATACTGTGAAACACAACCTGCAGAATAAGGGTATTTTTTTCAAGCACACTGTACCAATATTACCTTTGCTTTATCTATCATTTATTAAAAAAAAATCACAAAAATTTGACAAGCTTGTGTTTTTTCATCCTTTTTTAATATTTTTTTTTAAAAACCTATGCAAATAGCCATTTTCTGCAAGGAGTAATAGAAACAATCAACCAGTAAAAACTGAGAAACTCTCTCTCTACAAACATAACATCGGGATTTCCACATTATGGCTCGACAGCAGTTGTGTATTATACATTGTTGGAAAATCACAGCACTGGAGTTTGAAAAATCACATGGTTAAACTCATTCCATAATCAGAAATAACGTCCAGAAATTATATTCTTGGTTCACTTGTCGCCTTGAGCCTGAACTTGATATGCAGATGTGTAACCAGTCCCAAAGTTTACATGCAACTAACCCTGCCAGGTAAACTGCTGACTCAAAAAGGCTGATGTTGAAAAACTTTCTTGTTCTGAGCCGAGCACTTCAAAATGTTCTTGCCAGACTTTCTCCTTCAAAACAGCATTTTTGAGGGACACTTTTACACAAACAAGCATGTAGAAGAAAATGTATGTCAAAAGGTACCTGAAATGATGCAGTTTGTTTCGCAAGTGGAAGCTGCATTGTGTGTGTGTGTGTGTGTGTGTGTGTGTGTGTGTGTGTGTGTGTGTGTGTGTGTGTGTGTTGTGTGTTGTGTGTGTGTGTGTAGTGTGTGTGTGTGTGTGTGCGCGCGCGTGCGCGCGCGTACGTGTGTGTGCGTGTTGTGTTGTTCTGTGCCTCTGTGTGTGTGGTAAGTGTGTGGGTTTGCATGTGCGAGTGTCTTCTTTGCAGATACTGTTTAGTATTTTTTCCTTTTTGTTCAGCTGGGCTTAACTGAGACAAGACAAGATGCCTTTCTTCAGATTCCTTGAGGTGTGCACAAACTGGGTCGTATGTGACTTCCATCAAAATGTGACCGTACAAACTGACTTTCTTCCATGAAAAATTATTTCACCTGAAAACTTCATAATTTAGATGCACTGTTACTCAACAACCATGTCAGAAAGAAACCTAAAATTTCATCACATTGTGAACAACATACATATGACCCGACAAATTTCAAGGTTCATTGTTTTCATTTAACTGTATGAGAATTTTTAACCTGACATACAGAAGTGCTGTATTTCAAGGGACTGACAATGGAGGAAACCTTACATAGCAAATGAGTTACGTAACAGATATATGACATCAAAAAAAAAACTTTTACACTCATAAACAGACTTATTGAAATATGATTTTGCACTTCCATCTTTCAGCATTCTGCTTTGAGTTTGACAATAGTTATCAACAATATAAGAAAACAATTTAACAAAGAAATAAAGTATGAATACTTACCATTCCTTTGGGACCAAGGGTACTCTTGACCAAATCTCCAATGGCAATGGCTCCAACAAAGGAGGACTGTAGAGAGGCAAAATAAATGCCACAAATTATCACAATGTTTATAATCATTTTACACCTGCACCATGGTAGAAGATTTATACACAGTTTCTGTTGTGACTTCAAATATGATCTAGTCATTAATCATTTTACATCTGCGCAAAGGTAGACGATTTATACAGTTTGTGTTGTGACTTCAAAAATGATCTAGTCATCTTCATACTCACTAATCACAGAACAATTAACACTGAACATCATGCAATTTAGCAATTATGTAACTTCATTACACCAATATTTCAAGTAACATTTTGTAAGAATAATGTCAGGTTCATACTTAGCTGACAATCAACGGACCAGTAAGTACAGTAAAGAAATTGCCAACTGGTACAAAAGCGCATTCATGCACACACACAGTACACACCCCACATACATGTGCACACACATACACACAATGAAGTACTAGTAAATCAGCCACCCAAATTTTTTTTTCCGTCAGCTGTTTAAGTGGCCGACTTCTGGCCATAACTATACAGTAAAGCCAAGGGATCAATTATTCTGTCACCTGTGCCATGTTTGCATACATGGTAGTGAAAGGGTTAAGTTACTGGTATTTATTATGTTGTAGTTTACCCTGTCATGTAGTAATAAAATGATGTAGTCAAGCTATAAAAAAGAAGGCAACAATTACACTTCAAAGGAGCACATCCTATAGATCAAGTCATCAACTTTCAACAACAACAACAACAAAAAAATGGAAAAGAACTGTCCATACCATGCGAGCAGTCTCAGCTTTCTCTTCTTCTGCCCCATACTTGAGGATCTGTACTGGGTTCAATGACACCTGGAACATCAGTTTTCAAGTAATCAAATGATCTGTTTTTTGCATCATTGTTAATAATAAAACTACACATATTACCAATTGACAAGACATGGTTAAGGGAAATGGGCAATATAAACATGAAGATATTGATGACTTTATCATCTCAATCAGTAATTCTTATGACAGGTACAGAAATACCAATGGTGCGTGAGTGTGGTGTGTTGCTTGTGTGTGTGTGTGCGTGTGTGTGCATGTGTGTGTGTGCATGTATGTGTGTGAGTGTACACATGCACTGTGTGTACACTAAGTATGTATACATGCCTCTGAGTGTTTGTCTGTGTGTGTGTGTGTGTGTGTGTGTGTGTGTGTGTGTGGTGTGTGTGTGTGTGTGTGTGTGTGTGTGTGTGTGTGTGTGTGTGTGTGTGTGTGTGTGTATTATAGCTGTATACACCCTCGGCCTACCTTTGTACTAGTCGTAGTATCTTAGTTGCTGCGTTACTGTATTGATCCAGTCATACACAGTAACACCGCACACGTTTCATGTGTGTGCACATGGATAGTTCTATTTTTGTGTATTTATGCATTTGCTTTCTGGTATGTATGTGTCTGGAAGATTGTATGCCTGTAAATTTATCTTATTCTTTCTCGTACATCCATTTCTCATTTTATGTTGTGAAGTTATTTTTTATATGCTATATCTATGAATGATGCACTGATGTATAACTATAAGTGTATCCCACCATGCTTAAAATGCATAAATTACTGAAGGCTACTGTCTGGGACACCCCATCTTCCCCACCATCCTCGTTTGTTGTTTTTTTAATAGCCTAATCATTATAATCATAATGTAGGCTAAAAGTGCAAACAGCATTCTCTGACATGGATTTAGGCTACAGGGCGACAAATGGGGAAAAAAATATCTTAATTATATTGGGTTCAACCAAGTATACTCATTCCAAGTACTACTCATGAAGAACACGTGAAAAAAACAGCACTTGTGATACGGCCTAGGCGAGTGGCCCTGATACAGTGATAGTTTTAAGTTTATCGTTGGCAACGAACATGACAAAAACATTCCACTCTGTTCACGACTCTCAATCAAAACATGAAATTTCTATCAACATTATATATAACATTTGGCATGATACAGTATCAGATCTGAAAAATTAAGAACATAACTATCATGGATTCCGACACCGAATCGAGTCAAAACATGCCGAGTTATATCGCCTGCCATGATGACTGTGGCAGAACTCTGGCATGGAGACCACGTGCAGAAAGCTATCAGATCTCTAGACTATTACAGCTTCACTACAAATTTGGATAAACAAATCAACAGCTAAGCGATGAGAAGCTCTTCATTTTAGTTTTAAGACAATCAATCCCAATCTTTCTCACCATTTTGAAATGATTGTGAATTCGTATGATCGCCGGTCGATCGAAGAATTTGTTTCACAGAAGGTTCTAAAGCTTCGATAACACCTCTCGCAAGATCTCGTCGGTCAATAAAAAGTACAAACCGGAATTCAGTCCCCCTGAATTCATAGAGGTTCGCCGAAGACGATAGTAAATTAATGCAGAATACTATTAGAGTATTTATTATGTATATGTTATTAAAGTGACTAATTTGAGATGAACCCTTAAGTTAATTACAAGTAGTTATTTTTGTCATGCAGTGTCGTATCTTTCACCCCAGGTCTTCATTTTTTTCTTGCTTTTATTTTCAATAATCTCCTTTCATAAACATTTAACTGGTTAAAATTTAAGGCAGATCCAAAACAAGTGTGACCGCCCGCGTTCAAACAAACAGGTACAAAAAACAAAACAAAAAAACAAAAAATGAAAAATATAAAAAGACAGAAAGAAAAGAAAAAGAAAAAAGAGAGAAGAAAAGAAAATAGAACGTGTACTGGGTATAACAAGACGGTCGCAAATTTTCGACCAACTGGCCTTTGCCAAGCGAACATGTAAGACAAAGAATAGTTTCAATTTCTCAAGGCGACGTCTCCGCGTAAGAACGAATTCCATATGCACTAACGTCACAGTTGCCATGTGTATGGTACCATGGCACAAGCCTTAGGCCTGCAATAAACCCATGAGCTGGTCCTGAGGCCTTACCTAGACTATGTTTTACCAAGTCTATATTTTACACTGGTGTTTTGTCAGCCTATCATTGGAATAAACTTGGTTACATGTAAATGACATGTGCATCTGTGTATCTTCAAAAAAGGCGCGCACACAGACACACGCGCACACATACACACGCGCGCGCGCGCGCGCACACACACACATTATTTGTAGGCCAATATGTATATATATATATCTATCTGTCTGTCTATCTATCTATCTAGATCTATCTATCTACACACACGCGCGCGCGCGCACGCACACACACACACACACACACACACACATACTATATATATATATATATATCTGTGTTTGTGTGTGTGTGTGTGTGTGTGTTGTGTGGTGTGTGTGTGTGTGTGTGTGTGTGTGTTGTGTGTGTGTGTGTGTGTGTACAAAGTAATTAAACATGTAATTAAAGGTCTGAATCACAACACAATCAACTATTCTGTATAAACTCGTTTGACATGATAGAAAGACACCCCCCCCCCCCCCCCCCAGTCAGTGCACAAAGCCTTAGCTGTCTATCAACTAGGTGAAGACAAAGAATAACACTAACAAACAACAAGCACAAAAATTAATGGGAAAACACCTAACGTCCCTGTTGTCTATCAAGCAGGAGAAAATGTAGATAAATTGTCAGAGTTCCAAGAGATTGAATGAAGGAGACAAACAGTGACAAAACAGACCACAATCAATGGCCACGTATGTCCATGGTTCAATGCCTGTTTTGTTTTGTTTTGATTTGATTTATTTTTTGAGAGGTGGATAGTGTTGCCTTTTGTTTTTTGTTTTGTTTTGTTTGGTTTGGTTTGTTTCTTTGTTTGTTTGTTTGTTTTTCTTGAACGCGTGTGTACGTGAGCTTTGCTTTGCCCACACTATGTACGCAGTATGTTCTCACTTCTTGCACATTCTGTTAAGCCACCAGACACTGGCGTGACTTGCAGTATCTTTAACATGCATATTTGACGGTATGGATGGATTTGCACATGAAGGGTATTAGGGGTGTGCATGCATGTTGACCTGGGAGATGGGACAAAACTCCATCCTGTGCTCACCAGGTGAGAGATAACAAAGTTGGATCTAACCTAAACCTTCCAAGGATGTCTGACCCATCTGACTATCATGGGATGGGGGGGGGGGGGTTGAAATGTATCATAGTTATACACCAGTTGCAGTATTTGACCCCATACTAGAATTATTACTTTAGGTTGACACACACAGTATATTCATGTATTTTGAAACAAGATCAGCTCTGGAACCAGAAAAAAAAAAAAAAACACGAAAAAAGAATAAGATTACGTATTTAATTAAATACGCCTCCCTGATTTTTTTCGTGTTTTTTTTTCTGTTTCCTGTTTGCTCGAACGCGGGCAGTCACACTTGCTTAACTTTTTGACTCCCGCACCCTATCCACTAACTGCAAAAACTTAATCCTTTGACTCCCTGAACCTAACCACCAGCTTCCTGCAGGAAGCTGGTGTATAGGTTAAGGGAGTCAAATGGTTAAGGTTTTGCTTTGTTAGCATGGTTGATAAAGCAGAGTGCTGATGGACAAGGTGCGGGAGTCAAAGGGTTAAGATCAGCTCTGTTGATCACAAAGCCAGAGAAATGGGACATAATCTCTCATCAACAGTATTTTCACTTTTGAAGATTAGTTGCTTCCCATGTTCGGCTCTCGCTTGTAATGGTGACGTTCCTGTGGCTGCACTCTCCCCTCCTCCCATTTCAAATTATTCCCTCCCAACCCCCCTCCCCCCCCTGCCATCTACCCAACATTCATCACCCCCGCTTTTAAAATTTTTTTTACTTGTCTTTAAGATGGTGTGATCATGTTTACTATTTCTCTCTTTAGAATTATCTACCATGTTGTATAGAACTTCTCAAATCTTACACAGTTTGCACTACCCATTCAGCTAGCATAGAAGCAGATACAAAGTATACAGAGGAGTGTTCTGAGCTTACTGTTTTTGTACTTTGTATCTACTTCTATGCTAGCTGAATGGGTAGCGCAAACTGTGTTAGATTTGAGAAGTTCTATACAACATGGGAGATAATTCTCAAGAGTTATGTCCTTTGATTATATCATAAAAATTGTCCCTGCTTCCATCATATTTCTTCGGTATTTCTCTCTTTATTTTCTTCTTTCCTCCACATCACTTTTAAACTCGGCCACAATGATGTCCTATCAGATAGCTTGTTTTATTTGTTTTGTTATTGTTGCTTAACCCTTTGACTCCCGCTCCACATCCACCGACTACAAAAACTTAACCCTTGGACTCCCTCATCTTGTCCACTAGCACCGGCAGGAAGCTTGTGGACAGGGTGAGGGAGTCCAAGGGTTAAGTTTTTGCTTTGATAATGTTATACGGTTGTGAGGTGTGGATTGAGGCAGCCGAGATGTGGTTTCTAAGAAGAATGTTAAGAGTTCTATGGACAGCAAAGAAAACAAATGAGACAGTCTTGATGGAGGCAGACACAAGATCATTGATAAGAAAGATCAGGAAAAGACAATGCAAAAATTATACGCCATTTTATGAGGACAGAGGAATTAGAGCACCTAGTCACAACAGGAAAGCTGGAGGGAAAGAGAACACCAGATAGACCAGGGAAAAAATATTGGAGGGACTTGCAGGGTGGCTGAGGACAGAGAGGGCGGAAGATGTGCTTGCGGCAACAAGGGATAGATACATATGGAGGGCCATGATCGCCAACGCCATGCGACAGGGCACCTGATGATGATGATGATAGATGAGCATGGTTGACAATGCAGGATGCTGGTGGAAAGAGTGCAGAAATCAAAAGGTTAAAGCCCAGCCGACCGCACAGAACCATATCAGGGCCATAACTATCTCAAAACGTGAACCATACCTCATACAAGATTATTTTTAAAAATGGGAAAAGAAAATTAAGTACAAACATCAATGCACTCATGCATGTATCTAAGGATACGTTCCTGGAGTTAATCGCTCCTTCCATTTATCACGAGGGAATTTTAAAAGATATCTGCTTACAAATGTAAACATAACTGAGGACACTAAGACACATATAAATAGGGACTTACAGTATATCGAACACATACAGGTGAATGGACCATTAAGGCAGAAAGTAATAGGAAGAAATGACAGAAAGCAATGGAGCAAGGCAGAAACAAAGAGAGTGACAAAAAAGAGGATTTTTCTGGCACAGAAGTTTCAGAAGATGGGGATATTATTTATACTGAAAGAGCCCCATACATTACCTCGGGGAAGGGGTGGTGGTTAAAGTAGGTGGTGGGATCTTCAGGTTCTGTACAGGTGACGGGACTTACATGGAGGGGAACAGCAGCATCCTCAAAACACCAGTGACCTGACTGTCGTAAAACAAACATTGTCGTCTGCACAGGCGGTTGCTGTGATGTGATGGAATGCGAAGTTGGCGTGACTTGACCATTTCGTGTCTCGCCCTCCTAGCTTAAACTGGAATTCGTGTCAGTTGTACACACACACACACACAACACACACACCACACACACACACACACACACACACACACACACACACACACACACACACACACACACACACACACACACACACACACACACACACACACACACACACACACACACACACACACACACACACACACCACACACCACACACACACACACACACAAGCTATTCTGGCAGCCATTTGAGTATCACGGATCAGCAAAAACATGTAAACTTTGGCCCAATGGTGACTTGTCCCTGGCCATGTTAATGCTCCCATCATTGTGGTAGTATCAGCTTAGTGTTTGATACAAACGTTTCCCCATCCCCACCTGCCCTCTCTTTCCCATTCCAAGGCCTTGTCATTGCACATGGTTCTGCACAGGTTCAAAGCATCTGTCAGATAATTACTGACAGACTGGGCAGAGCACATACGGAATTCGTCAGAGTGCGATGGATTCTTCATAAATAAACTCCAAACTCCGTATTAGTTATAATAATAAACTTTTAACTGTTGGAAATACTGAAAAACAAAATAAAACAAAAACAAAAACAAAAACAAAAATAAAAGCACGGTGACTAACAGAGTTATATGCAGTGATATGTTTTACTTAACGTTACGTTTTCCTTGCCTGTTGATGACGTCGTTCAAATCTTACTCCATGCCAGTCTGTCTTCTGCCTTCATCAAGAGTTCTTGCATAGTATGTCGCTCCATTCTTTCACATCGCTATTGGACCACCTCTTCCGTTGCCGCCATCGTCTGCGCCCTCTCTCAACAGTGCCATGCAAGACAGTTGTACATAGTCTGTTGTGCCGCCGTGAAGTAACATGGCCGAACTACGTCATTTTCCGTCCCTGCATGGTGGCAAGGAGAGATTCCTGGGGATCCACAAAACTGTCGTCCTTGCTTTTCACATTCTCATGTTTGCGCTCACTGGTGTTGCGCTCCTGGTGTTGCGCTCACTGGTGTTGCGCTTCAAGCAGGAGATGTGGAGCAGCTCCCTGTGTTACTTTGTTCCCAACACATGAATGTGTCTTCTTTCTTCTGTCCTTTGCCATCTACATTGTCAGACCCCATCTGGCTATGACGGTGGCCGTTTTTCGTCAGACATGTTTCCTGTCGCTCCATTTTGCCACTAGTGTTACTGACTCGTACCCATGGACCCATGCCTTTTCATGTTATAAGCTTTGTGTGCTGGCTGTTCTCTTGGAAGCCTCCTGAGGTGACCGAACCATTCCAACCTGTGATTTTTCTATATATTCTAGACATGGTACAGTCCTCACAGTGTCTCTAATGACTTCATTTCTGATCTTGTCTCGACGTCAGTGTGACATTCATTGTCTTTCTCAGACACCTCAGTTTGCAAGCTGTTATTTTGCTTGTTTGTCTTTGGCTAAGTGTCCATGTCTGGCACTGAAAACAAAGCACTGGTGTAACAATAGAGCTTATTTGTTGACGCTTTGTATCCATATGTGTGTGTAGATGTGATAGCAGAGGGCCAGCTGATAAGAAACTGTATTTTCTTTCTGGATTCTTGTCTCAATTTCCCTAGCCATGCTGCCATTCTGTGTATAGATGCTTCCTGAATATTTGCATTCTTTAAATTGTTTTAGTTCCATGTTGTTGACCTGTGACTCCAGCTTGCCTGGGCTTCTGCTCACATTCATCACCTCTGTTTTGGACACGTTGATTTTCATTTATAATCGTCACAGCTTGCGTTCAAGTTACTGGGGTGTTCCTGTAACTCTTCTGCATTTTCATTAATTAGGTCTTGGTCATCAGCAAACAATCATTCGTTCAAGTCTTCAAGATTTGGATTTGCGTCCTTTGAGATCCTGTCCATGTAAATAATAAACATTAAAGGAGACAAAACACAACCTTGGTGTACTCCTGTTTTTACATCAAACCAGTCACTAAAGCCGCCTGGTGTTCTCACTGCACTTCGACTGTGTTGGTACATCGCCATGACATTCTCTAATAACTATCCTTGAACTCCGTAGGCCTCTAGAACTGCCCACAGCATATTTCTCTCTACTCTTCGAAAGCTTTCTCTTCATAAAAAGATACTATCTTTAGTCCTTGGTCATACTCAATGGTCTTTTCAGACATCTGTTTCAGGGTGAAGATTACGTCTGTGCATCCTCTTTCTTTCCTAAATCCAAACTGTGCCTCACTGAGTTGGGATTCTGCGATAGGTCTAATTCTCTGTTCTAATACTTTAGAATACATTTTCACCATGCGGCTGAGAAGCAAGATGCCCCAGTATGTCTTACAATCTCTGTTAATTCCTTTTTTTCCATAGGGTTATAACAATTAGTTTTTGCCAGTCACCTGGGACTTTTCTTTCCTTCCATGGCCATCTTAATGACCCAATTATTCTGGTGGTGTCAGGTTAATGTTCATGGTTTCCGCCCAGCCACCCCCACCCCCATTTCAACATCTTGCTAATGCGTAAGGTTTTTGTGCAGTTACTGGCAAATTTTTGCAGAGCGCATGTGGAATTGTTAGAGTGTGACCAATCCGTCTTGAGCAAACTTGAACTTTGAACTCCTTATATATTTCAAGCGTGATACAGAATAATTATAGATGATAATGTATGTTAATAGGTAATAATTTATGTCAAACGTGAAACACAACAGATTGTAATTAGAGACAATGATGTATGTTCGTATGACAATTTATGTCAGGCATGCAGTCAGAAACAGACAACGGGGGCTCTAACGTCATAAATCAGGTTTGTTAACGTCAAAATTTACCCCGTCAGTAATTCGTCAAGTGGTGCTGAGCATTGTGCAATGACGTACATTGTAGGTTGTGTAGTGTATGTAAACTGACGCCATTTTCACGACAACCCTCCTCTGTGGCGCGGTGCGTAAGCGAATCGGAGTAAAGGTTGGAAGGTTGCGGGTTTGAATCCCTATCAGAATCAAATTGCTTTTTTTTTCTTACAATAAGCAGTTGCAGTGATGTAGTGGTTAACCCGCTGAAGTTACGATTGGTTGGAAGATTGTAAGTTTGAACTGATTTCATTGCCATCGGCCGGAAGTTTGTGGGTTCAAATCTTTTTAAGTTCAAAAGAGTAAAAGAGCCAGTGCTTTAATGTATCATGGTTTCGTTTAGGAAGATTTGGGACCTTACAGACGAGTATCATTTTCTTTCTGGATACGTTTTTGAGGTTTTGTGTTCACATTTCTTGCCCGACACTGCAGGTTTCTGTACCTCTCAATCCTACATAACGTTAGTATGATTTAAATCATGACAGGAAGTCTTGGAGTTATTCATATCGTTACAGCTCTGCCGTGCAGTCAGTCACAAACCAAATAAAGATCAGACTTTTTAAACATTTTTTTTAGGATCATTGCACTCAGGGAGGTTACCTTTGTGCTCACCTTTTATTTTCGCCCCATTGTCTACGCCACTTTAATGACCACAGAGGTTGGGGCAGTTTTCTTACGATGTGATGATGATGTCGATGAGGATGATAATCATGATGCTATGGAGCTGCATCTAGGATGAGACTGCGTGACAGGGCTGTACTCTAGGCTTACTATCATGATATATCCTGGTGTCAACCAGCTCGAGAAATACAGACACCTGTGGTGTTGGTCAGAAGATTTGAGCAGCACCCTCAATGACGCATCGTGAAGTGGATGAGACTCGATTGGGTGGTCCCAGTCTTCCCAATAAGCCCATAGCACGTCCAACTCTGGGTAGGAGCCGGTTAGAGCCGAAAATCCCGACAAAGATTTGATGGGGATTCGAACCCACAACCTTCTAGTCAGTAGTCCGTTGCTTTAACCACTACACCACGGCGACTGTTAATAAAGATCAGACATATTAACGATCGTTATACTCATCTTCAGCAAACATCACAGTATTGTTAGAAATACCTTACACTTATCCAGTGGCTCTCTGTACCTGACAATTAAGGTGAGCTGTAATTCTCTCTATGCTTTACCGTCACGGCGAGCTATGACTGTGCTTTATCTTTAAGCTGAGCTGTGGCTCTCTGTGCTTCACCTTCACGGTGAGCTAATGCTCTCAATACCTTACCGTCAAGGTGAGTCATGACCTCTGTACAGGTCTTATCTTCAGGCTGAGCTTTGGCTTTCTGTGCTTCACCTTCGAGGCGAGCTCATCTGTTTCTGATGCGGTTTCCCTGTGTGTGTGTGTGTGTGTGTGTGTGTGTGTGTGTGGTGTGTGTGTGTGTGTGTGTGTGTGTGTGTGTGTGTGTGTGTGTGTGTGTGTGTGTGTGTGTGTGTGTGTGTGTTGTGTGTGTGAGTGTGTGCATGTATGAGTTCATGTGTGTGCGTGTGTGTGAGAGAGTTAGAGGAGAGAGAGAGAGAGAGTGTGTGTGTGTGTGTGTGTGTGTGTGTGTGTGTGAGTGTGTGCGTTTGTGTGAGTGTGTGTATGAGTGCGTGCGTTTGTGTCTGTGAGTGAGTGTGTGTGTGCGCGCGCGTGCGCGTGCATGTGTATGTTTTCTCAGTGATTTTTTGTTTTTGTGTCTTGTATGTTCAAATGGCGCTGAGACTAACTACAACTGTGTAAATGTATACACAAGCTTTATATTATGGTTAAAACAACAACAACAACAACAACAACAACAACAACAACAACAACAACAACAACAAAAACACAAATATACGTAAACTAAGTCTAATTGTTTTCCAGCCTTGTTAGTCCCCAGTGGACATCGTAAGGTTGCACAAACCAGACACAATAACACTTATAGAACAGCGGGACATTAAGCAATTCTCTTTCAACATGAGTGTCTTTTTAACCCTTTGGTTCCTGTATCCTGTCTACCAGCATCCAGCATTGTCAACCACGCTAGAAAAGCAAAATACTTTCACCTTGACTCCCTCACCCTATCCACCAGCTTCCTGCAGGAAGCTAGTGGATAGGGTACGGGAGTCAAAGGTGAAAGTTTTTGTTGTCGGTGGATAGGGTGCGGGAGTCAAAGGTGAAAGTTTTTGCTGTTGGTGGATAGGTGTGGGAGTCAAAGGTGAAAGTTTTTGCTTTTCGGTGGATAGGTGACGGGAGATCAAAGGTGAAAGTTTTTGTTGTCGGTGGATAGGGTGCGGGAGTCAAAGGTGAAAGTTTTTGTTGTCGGTGGATAGGGTGTGGGAGTCAAAGGTAAAAGTTTTTGTGTCGGTGGATAGGGTGCGGGAGTCAAAGGTAAAAGTTTTTGCTGTGGTGGATAGGGTGCGGGAGTCAAAGGTAAAAGTTTTTGCTGTTTGGTGGATAGGGTGTGGGAGTCAAAGGTGAAAGTTTTTGTCTGTGGTGGATAGGGTGTGGGAGTCAAAGGTAAAAGTTTTTGCTGTCGGTGGATAGGGTGCGGGAGTCAAAGGGTTACCGTGACAAGCCATGAAAAGCAAATCAGTCAGACAGAGGACTGTGAGCACGAGCATGACAGCTGGCATACACTTGAAATGGATAGGCCCACATCATACTCCTCTCCTCCACCACCACCCTCCATTTTTTTCCTTTCTACTCTCCCACCACCACGTCCCCGGCTTTCACTCAACGTTTACCATCAAAAATATCAAATTTGCATAGAGCAGGTGAGGTTGAGGGGCCGTGTGGATGAAACACCTGCCTGGGAAGTGACAGACTCAACAGGTCGGAGTTTCAAGTCCAGGTCTTCGGCTTTTGCTTAAGTTTCAGCAAACATAAAACCTGCATAACATAGGCAGGGTAGTGGTTCAGTCGGATCCATCTCCAATGGATTAGACACATCAGAAGAATACCACGACCTATACTGCTCTTCACTGGACGCCAGAGGAAAGACACAAGACAGGAAGATCCAAGACCTATGATGAACAACAGAAGACCTTCATCATCATCATGTGCCCTGCCGCATGGCGTTGGCGATCATGGTCCTCCACATGAATCTATTCCCTGTCGCTGCAAGTACATCTCCAATCCTTTCTGTCTTCAGCCACCCTGCAAGTCCGTCCAATATTGTCTCCCTGGGTCTACCTGATGTACTCTTTCCTTTCAGCTTTCCTGTTGTGACCTGGTGCTCTAATTCCCCTTTCCTCATAAAATATCCTGTAAACGTTGCTTGTCTTTTCCTAATCTTCTTTAGTAATGATCTTCTTGTGTCTGCCTCCTTCTCTGTGAATATAATAGAAATCATCATCATCATCAAGTGCCTTGCCACATGGTGTTGGCGATCATGGCCCTCCATATGTTTCTATCCCTTGTTTCCGCAAGCACATCTTCCACCCTCTGTCTTCAGCCACTCTGCAAGTCCGTCCCTTCCCTGCGTCTACCTGGTGCTCTCTTTCCCTCCAGCTTTCCTGTTGTGACCAGGTGCTCCAATTCCGCTTTCCTCATAATGGCCTATAAATGTTGCCTGTCTCTTCTAATCTTCCTTATGAATGATCTTCTTGTGTCTGCCTCCATCAAGACTGTCTCGTTTGTTTTCTTTGCTGTCCATGGACTCTCAACATTCTTCTTAGAAACCACATCTCGGCTGCCTCAGTCTTGTTCTGGCTTTGCTTGTTGACTGTCCACGCCTCACAACCGTATAACATTATCGGTTCTCTATAACATTCAAGAACTCTCTTCCTGATGTTAATTGATATAATAGAAATATAAAGCAAAAATAAAGGGTTGGAGTTGCATAACAAGAAGACTGAAGTCATTGTAATCAGTAAAAAACACAAAAAAAAACCCTCATACAAAGTAACAGCAAATGGCACAACTTTGAGACAGGTTGATAAGTTTAAATATCTGGGAAAAGTCATCCCACCAGACGGTAGATGCACATCAGATATAACCAGCAGAATCGGCCAAGCCAAAACAGCATTCAAGAAGATGAAAAGCATTCTTACCAATAAATGCCTATCAATTAACATCAGGAATAGAGTTCTTCAATGTCATATAGATCTGCCCATAGACATAGATAGAGAGACAGGCATCTCGTTCTAATTACGGACATGGATAGGAAGACAAGCGACTGTCACTAGCAGATTTGATGGGGCCATCTAAAGTACCGAGGTCTGTCAGAGTCTTCAACCCACAACCGCTGTGTCATGAGCATGGCACGTTAACAACTGATCAACTGTGCACTAACACACAGCACATCACGCGTATACACACACACACACACACACACACACACACACACACACACACACACACACACACACACACACACACACACACACACACACACACACACACACACACACACATCAGTGAGAAGGGAGAAGTATGGATTTTCGTTCATTTCTGTGCCTATCTATGTGCATATGTGAACGCTTTATTGACAGAAAACACCACGAGAATGTGGATGGGGACCCAGAGCACCAATGCCTAGCCACTCTCCGGACAGTTACCCCCCAAGCTCCTAATGCCACTCGACAGCCATTTCATCAAGCAAAGAGGGACCGTCCATGCGTTGCATGACCCATTCGGACCCAGTCATCATTTACCTTGTTTACAAACCGAATGGCAGGGTGGGGAGATGACAAACCCCTGGAAGCTACACAACGCGCACCAACCAGGTCCAGCCCAGCCTTCAGACCAAGAGAGAATGGAAAACCCCTCTCTCGCCCCACTCTGGTCTTCATCTCTCTTTCGGGCAGCCCGCCTTGCCACCAGCTCGCATAGCTGCCATCTCCTTCCCCCTTACTATGGTTTCGACAGTAAGCAGTTGAAAGCTCCCAACGTTGCTTTCTTCAACCACAGGGGTTGTTTGAACGACCGCGAAAGTGGCCGGCATGGTGCTCCAGACGCTGCCCACTTTGCTGTTCCGGAAGGTCTGATAGGCCCCGAACGGGATCCCAAGGTTGCCGTCCCTCCGAGCAGCCAGCAGGTCTTTCCCTGTGGTCATCAGACCTGATTCCCTGAAGTCAGTGGCCAAACCACAAGCCGAAGTTAACAGGAAACACCACGAGGGTGCGGATGGGACACAGAGCACCAATGCCTGGCCACTCTCTGTGTTATTATAACCCCAGTCATTGCTTGTGATAGCTGTAACAACTGACCGTGTTGGCTGCCCATCTTATCCCATTGACTCCTTTGCCATGTCCACCAGCTTCACACATAATGAGCCATAATAGTAAAGCGAAAACTTAACCCTTTCACTCCCTTGGCCTCTTCACCAGACTCCTGGAACTAAAGGAAATGGTGAAGGAGTCAAAGGGTTGAGTTGTTGCAGCTTGTGGGTAGGGATAAGGAGTATAATGTTTCAGTCACTCTGAGTGTCAGCATAGGTCAGGTTTCTACCCCGTCCCCACCCCCCACCCCCCTGTTTTGTTTGGTTTTTTTGTCCATCTTTCATACCAAGACCTTGTCAGCGGAAAGGGTTTGCCGCAGGCTTAAGGAGGCTGTCAAATAAGAAGAGTGGCAGAATGGTTCGGACGTTTGCCTGCCAATAAGGAAAGAGAAATTAGAACACCTGGTCACAACAGCAAAGCTGCAGGAAAAGAGAGCACCAGGTGGACTGATAGAGAAAATACTGGACGGACTTGCAGAATGGCTAAGAACAGAGAGGGTGGGAGATGTACTTGCAGTGACAAGGGATAGATTCATATAGAGAGCTGTGATCGCCAACGCCATGCAGCAGGGCACAGATGATAATGATGATGATGTCTGACTTCTGCCATTAAGATTGAGAAAAGAGAAGGAAGCTGGTGGATAGGGAATCAAAGGGTTAAGTTTTTGCAGTTTGTAGATAGGGTGCAGGAGTCAGAGGGTTAATAATCAGTAACTGAGTCACGTTGGCTGAAGCAAAGGAACACTGATGTTTTCTTGTGATAAGATCTGGCGTAGTTCCACCCATAAACTGTTGAAAATGGTCAGTTTTTGTAATTCTAGCTGCACTTGAGTCTGGGTATATCTTTTAGCATGAAGGTTTTTACCCCATGAGGCCAAACTGATTCCTGATTTATTGTCCCTGTGTCTTATACAGAATGCATCTTTGATATTCTCACTGCATTCGGAGAAGGTGCTACATGTATATCAACTGGTTTGCTGAATCCTGGTTAGATTTACTGTATTTATTCAGATAATTATAACTCCTGTTGTCTTTATATGTCAAACAGTATGCATTTTTGATATCTTACTCGATTTCAGACAGAATACTACTATGTAGTATGCTGAATGCTGTTTAGATTGGCCGTTGTTTTTTTGTTTTTTTATCCCCAGATACATTAAGGGATTTCAGAGACATTGCACATTTTTGTAGCTTTTGTGTTGGCTCAGAAAAGTGGAAGAAACACTGTGGTTGTGGGGAAGTTGTGCTCAGTCGCAGGGAAAGAACCACGAGGTGATACAAGCAAACCGCTTTCCTTGTTTAACCCTTTGACTTCTGCGCCCTGTCCACCAGTATCCTGTATTGTCAACCACGCTAGCAAAGCAAATAACTTAACCATTTGTTGGAATCTGGTGGATAGGGTGAGGAAGTCAAACGATTACGTTTTTGCAGTTGGTGGATAGGTTGCAGGAGTCAAAGGGTTAAACTTGTTCCTCTCACTGATTGTGATGTTAGCAACACAGCTGTCTGGCTGAGAATCAAAATTGTCCATTCTCAGACACACGTAGACTATAACAGAAGAAATTTTGAACGGGAGGACAGCGCAGTATGGAATGAGTCAATTAAATTGAGAAAGGAAAAACAGAATGGAATATGAGATATCCCAGATAATCTTTTACAAGTCACGCCAAGAGGTTTCATGATTTCATAGGTATCTGTTGACTATGGTGGATGCATGTGTTGAAAAATTACAGTAATGCTTAACTTGACAGTATGTTGTGTATAGTGTGTACAACTAATGTAACAGCGGTTGAAGACTGTAAAAAAAAGTATATCTCATTGTGTAAGTGCCTTGAGCGCTGTTAGGCGCACTCTGAATGTATATATCATTATAATTAATATCACTGACTGACATTTTCCCCTCCTTTGTGTGTTCAGGCCTACATGGATTTCGATATTCCCAAGGAGTATAATGCCATCTGGAAGTACCTTGTCGAGGCCTGTAAGACCGAAGCCTTCCGTCCCACCATGCCATCCGACCTGGACATCGTCGTCCACTACTAGAAGAAGGTGGGTGGGGGCCTGCTAAAAATGAAGAACAACCCACGCCCCACCTTGCAGAGCTTCACCTACACCATAGATGTTCCTATCGGCGTCGCCAGAGTCATCAGT
The DNA here is from genome assembly GCA_030674185.1 of Monoplex corrugatus. Lineage (NCBI taxonomy): Eukaryota > Metazoa > Mollusca > Gastropoda > Littorinimorpha > Ranellidae > Monoplex > Monoplex corrugatus. The sequence continues at coordinate 14,038,919 of CM060311.1, forward strand.
ATCTTCATGACTACTCTGAACAAAATGTGTCCATCTAAGTAAGTGATGGGCGTCTGTATGGGGACAGTTCTACACAGACAGAGGGCTCGGACCAAATAGTCGAGTCTCTTCCACTTCATGGATGCGTCATTGAGGGCGTTGCTTAAATGATCTGACCAACACCGCAGGTGTCTGTATCTCTCGGGCCTGGTTGACGCGAGGATATATTATAATAGAAAGCGTAGAGTAGGCCTATAGCCCGACACCTGTCTTAATCCTAGGTGGAACGCTAAAGCATCATAATTATCATTCTCCTCGCCATCATCATCATCCTGGCATTGTAAAAACTATACCACATTCTGTGGCCATTGATATGGCATAGAAAAAAATTGCTATCCGCACATTGTGTCAAATTAATCTATGGCAAAGGGAAAGGGGCTGAGAGAAGTGATGAATCAATACATATGTAATGATCAGTTATGTAATGATCAATGATACATGTAGTAAGATCTAGGTGTACCTGACCATAGAATCACACAAGACAAAATCATACAGATATCACACACGTATATCGAACGGAACAGGCTAAAACAAACAGTTACAAAACACACAAAAAATCAAAAAAGGGTTGGAGGGGTTAAGAAATACGAAACTGAAACTGGTCATAAAAAATCAGGATTCCAGTTATCAGCTTTGCATTCACAATTTTGCCCCCAATTTCTGAGGTGTCAAGACGAACCGAAACAAATAATGTGGACATAACATTTCTTTTCTTTTTTAAAGGAGATTTCCTCCCTCCGTGTTCACCCGCCGCCACCCCCCCCCCCCTTTTTTTTTTTTTTTTTTTTTTTTGCAGAAAATTGACAACATCTTTGACAAATATCATGGAGTACTTGAGCCGTTTTGAAAGAAATCAGCTGGAAGAGAACTGTGTTGAATATTCAGATAAGCGTTGTTGGAAAATGTCAGAATCCAGATTTCCAACATTGAATATTAGTAACAAGAAGGCTTTTTGATTCTGCTCTCTGTCGGTTTTCGAGAGCAAAGAGTGACTGTAGGTGAGAAGTCAAATAGACACGACAAAAAAAACAAAAACAAAAAAAACTACCGTTCTCACGACTGTCAAATGTTTCTGTCAAAAGTGACCGGCAAACATAAACTCATTTTATTATCGATATTGATGCTTCAGCCTTCACTCCTTCAGTCTGTCCGCAAATTTCAAACAGGATGCTGGTAGATAATATGAAGGAGTGAAAGGGTTAACACAGGCGTTATTTCTGCCTTTTTCTGTTTCGGGTTTCCTTGACACTGGTGACACTTGATTACTGATTGTGTGTATTTCATTTTAGGTTTTATTTCTGCCTATGACAATAGTTTCAGTTTCTCAAGATGACGTCTCCCCGATCGGAATGAATTCCATATGCACTAACGTCACAGGTGCCACGTGTATGGTGATCATGGCACAAGCGTTAAGCCTGCACATAAACCCATGAGCTGGCCAGGTCCTGAGGTCCTACCTAGACTATGTTTTACATAGTGTATATTTTATACTGGTATTTTATCAGTCTACCACCTGTGACAATAATTACGGTTAGCTTATATTTTGATTTAGGTTTCATTTCCGCCTTTTTTTCTGTTTGAAGTTTCTTTGATACTGGTGGTAGGACAATTATTCAAGTTGGTTTTTATTGTATCGAATGTTTGTAAAGACACAAGTCATACGAACGTGTGGTTATTTTCTGACGAAGAGGAAATGGCTGCCACATGTCCACATCATTATTAGAGTAGAAGGAGTAGATTGAGTAGCTCATGACTCATTATGACTGAATGTTTGATTGATTCTCTGATAACTATTGGCAAGGACTTGGACTCTTTCACTGTCCGACCACACATAACATACAGCCTGTAGTCATTAAAGACATTATCAACAAATGGCAATACTCTTCTCTTGGTTGTCAGTTTCTCTCTGTGTGGTGTGTGTGTGTGTGTGTGTGTGTTGTGTGTGTGTGTGTGTGTGTGTGTGTGTGTGTGTGTGTGTGTGTGTGTGAGCGTGCGCGCGCATGTGTGTGTGTTTATTTGTGTGTGTGTATGTGTGTGAATTTTATTTGTGTATGTGTGCGCGCTCAGGTGTCGGTCTGTGCAATCGTCTGTGTTTGTCTCTGTGTGTGTTTATTTTGTGTGGTGCGTGCGTGCATGCATGAGTGTTTATGTGTGAATATGTGGATGTATGCGCGTGCGTGCGTGTGCGTGTGCGAGTGTGTGTGTGTGTTAGAGTTTTAATTTGTGTGTGTATTAGAGGGTTTTTAGTGCGTGTGTGCGTGCGTGTGTGTGTGTGTGTGTGTGTGTGTGTGTGTGTGTGTGTGTGTGTGTGTGTGTGTGTATGTGAGAGAGAGAGATACAGAGAGAGATAGAGAGAGTATGTGTCTGAGTCTGTGTGTGAGACGCACGCACGTACAATCTTTTTCTATCATTTTTAGGTGAACGTACATGTATGTTTAAATGAGAGAACGAAAGAACACACACACACACACACACACACACACACACACACACACACACACACACACACACACACACAATATAATATATAATATAAAATATATACATATATAAATCATAAATAAACAATATATACATACATACATATATATATATATATATATATATATATATAAAATATATATATATGTGTGTGTATGTATATTATTATTTCAACATATGTATTTGTTTGGTTATGGCCGCATTGATGATATTCCTTTTCAAACTGTTGTTTATTTTTATCACCTGTATATTCAAGCTAAACTTACCCCATGTCAGAAAGCATGTATCTGCTAATGACATTAAAATATTTGCCGTGCCTTGCCTTGTCTTGCCTTGTCTTGCCTTGTCTGTCTCCAGCTGGTAATCTGCCTGTCTGTGTTGATAGAGCCATGTACTCCACATCTCCTGTCTCCAGCTGGTAATCTGTCTGCTTGTGTTGAAAGAGCCATGTACTCCACATCTCCTGTCTCCAGCTGGTAATCTGTCTGCTTGTGTTGAAAGAGCCATGTACTCCACATCTCTTGTCTCCAGCTGGTAATCTGTCTGTTTGTGTTGAAAGAGCCATGTACTCCACATCTGTCTCCAGCTGGTAATCTGTCTGTTTGTGTTGAAAGAGCCATGTACTCCACATCTGTCTCCAGCTGGTAATCTGTCTGTTTGTGTTGAAAGAGCCATGTACTCCACATCTGTCTCCAGCTGGTAATCTGTCTGTTTGTGTTGAAAGAGCCATGTACTCCACATCTGTCTCCAGCTGGTAATCTGTCTGTTTGTGTTGAAAGAGCCATGTACTCCACATCTGTCTCCAGCTGGTAATCTGTCTGTTTGTGTTGAAAGAGCCATGTACTCCACATCTGTCTCCAGCTGGTAATCTGTCTGTTTGTGTTTTCTTCAAAGAGCCATGTACTCCACATCTGTCTCCAGCTGGTAATCTGTCTGTTTGTGTTGAAAGAGCCATGTACTCCACATCTGTCTCCAGCTGGTAATCTGTCTGTTTGTGTTGAAAGAGCCATGTACTCCACATCTGTCTCCAGCTGGTAATCTGTCTGTTTGTGTTGAAAGAGCCATGTACTCCACATCTGTCTCCAGCTGGTAATCTGTCTGTTTGTGTTGAAAGAGCCATGTACTCCACATCTGTCTCCAGCTGGTAATCTGTCTGTTTGTGTTGAAAGAGCCATGTACTCCACATCTGTCTCCAGCTGGTAATCTGTCTGTTTGTGTTGAAAGAGCCATGTACTCCACATCTCCTGTCTCCAGCTGGTAATCTGTCTGTTTGTGTTGAAAGAGCCATGTACTCCACATCTGTCTCCAGCTGGTAATCTGTCTGTTTGTGTTGAAAGAGCCATGTACTCCACATCTGTCTCCAGCTGGTAATCTGTCTGTTTGTGTTGAAAGAGCCATGTACTCCACATCTGTCTCCAGCTGGTAATCTGTCTGTTTGTGTTGAAAGAGCCATGTACTCCACATCTCCTGTCTCCAGCTGGTAATCTGCCTGCCTGTGTTGATAGAAACATGTACCCCGCATCTCCTGTCTCCAGCTGGTAATCTGCCTGCCTGTGTTGATAGAAACATGTACTCCACATCTCCTGTCTCCAGCTGGTAATCTGCCTGCCTGTGTTGATAGAAACATGTACCCCGCATCTCCTGTCTCCAGCTGGTAATCTGCCTGCCTGTGTTGATAGAAACATGTACCCCGCATCTCCTGTCTCCAGCTGGTAATCTGCCTGCCTGTGTTGATAGAAACATGTACCCCACATCTCTTGTCTCCAGCTGGTAATCTGCCTGTCTGTGTTGATAGAAACATGTACCCCACATCTCTTGTCTCCAGCTGGTAATCTGCCTGTCTGTGTTGAAAAACCATGTACTCCACATCTCCTGTGACCAGCTGGTAATCTGCCTGTCTGTGTTGAAAAACCATGTACTCCACATCTCCTGTGACCAGCTGGTAATCTGCCTGTCTGTGTTGAAAAACCATGTACTCCACATCTCCTGTGACCAGCTGGTAATCTGCCTGTCTGTGTTGAAAAACCATGTACTCCACATCTCCTGTGACCAGCTGGTAATCTGCCTGTCTGTGTTGAAAAACCATGTACTCCACATCTCCTGTCTCCAGCTGGTAATCTGTCTGTCTGTCTGATAGAGCTATGTACTCCACATGTAATCTGTCAGGCTTTTTTGTTTGTTTGTTTGTTTTTTTTGACGGAGTGTGATGTTGCCATGGACTCAACATTTCCTGTCACCAGTTCACTCCCAGCCTTCAGGGTTGGCTTGTTCACTGCCCACCTTAAGGCTCCAATCGTTCTGATGGTGTCAGTGTCAGGTAGTCCCATCCTCCTCCCTCGCCCCTCCCATTTCAGGACCTTTTCCAGAGCATAGAGGTTTTTACGCAAGAACATGGAGTCTACTAGATAACCGCTGGCAAATTTGGGTGGAGCGCATATGGCACTGTGTGGGTGTGTTGAATCCCTCTTGAACAAACCCCCAACTCATGTCATCATCATCAAGTGCGTTGGCGTTGGCGATCATGGCCTTCCCATATACATCTATCCCTTCTCGCTGCAAGCGCATCTCCCACCCTCTCTGTCCTCAGCCACTTTTTAAGTCCGTCTAGTACTTTCTCCCTGGGTCTACCTGGTGCCCTCTTTCCCTGTTCCTTTACGAGCGCTAATTATATGCAGTACATGTAATGTTGTTTTATCATTAAAACCATAAGACTAGCGCCCAGACCACTACTGTCAACAACTGCGAAGAGAAAGCGAATCATCATCATCATCATCATCATCATGCGCCCTGCCGCATGGCGTTGGCGATCATGGCCCTGCATACTGAATCTATCCCTTGTCACTGCAAGCACATCTCCCACCCTATCTGTCCTCAGCCACTCTGTAAGTCTGTCCAGTGTTTTCTCCCTGGATCTACTTGGTGTTCTCATTCCCTTCAGCTTTACTGTTGTGACCAGGTAGAAAGAGAATAATCCTGGCCATTGCGATTCGAGCCACGTATGTGATGTTTGTGTCGCGGCTTGCCAAGCCTGTGTTTTGCTCTGTGGAATGCGACCTCCATACATTCCATTGACACTATGCCTTAGGCCAGTGTTACAAGGCCTGATCGACCCCGATATATCATCATTCCATTCGCTGATTGAATTTTTTTACGTAGTGTGTGTGTGTGTGTGTGTGTGTGTGTGTGTGTGTGTGTGTGTGTGTGTGTGTGTGTGTGTGTGTGTTTGTCTTTGTGTGTGTGGTATGTGTGTGTGTGTGAGTGTGTGTTGTGTATGTGTGTGTGTGTTTGTGTGTGTGTGGTTGTGGGTGGTGGGGGTGGGTGGGGGTGTTGTGTGTGTGTGAGAGAGAGAGAGAGAGAGAGAGAGAGAGAAAGAGAGAGAGAGAGTTTTTATATGCGCATTTCTATTATGTCTATGTAGTGTAGTAGTGAAACTGTGGAATTGAATGTGTGTTGTGCGGTATGTGTGTGTGTGTGTGTGTGTGTGTGTGCGCGCGCGCGCGCGCGTAACAAACAGAGGAAGAGACAAACACACAAAGAAATAAGAAAGAGGAAGAGAAAGAGAGAGAAGACAGAGATAGAGACAAAGAGAGGAAACAGAAATATACACACGCAAAGAGAAAGAGGGAGGGAGAGACAGAGACAGAGACAGACAGACAGACAGACAGACAGACAGATAGATAGATATATAGATAGATAGATAGATAGATAAATAGATAGATAGATAGATAGATATATAGATAGATAGATAGACAGATAGATAGATAGATAGATAGATATAGATTCATGTATTTATGTATGTATGTATCACACATGCATATGTATATTCACATATACACATATATGTGAGCATGTCTGTCTGTCTGTTTGTCTGTCTGTCTGTCTGTTTGTTTGTTTGTTTGTGAATGTGTGTGTTCCTTTTAACCTAACTGCACGTGGGAGATAATGCATTTTCACTCATAGACCAGTGTTCAACGTGCGTGTCCTGCTTAGCAATAAGTTGTTGTGGTAAGAAATCGGTGACATTTCTACGTTAACAAAGGCATGTAGGTAAGAGATCACGTAAATCATGTCAATGTCCCGTGACTTACGGAAATATTAACCCTTTGACTCCCACACCCTCTCCACCAACTCCAAAAACTTAACCCATTGACTCCCACACCCTATCCACCAACTCCAAAAACTTAATACAACCACCACGCACGCTCACCGAAGACGGAGTGTGCAGACTATGCAGCAAGATACCGCCTGCATAGTTTGTACAAAAGAACGTGCATACATGCATCCGAGAGAAAAAAAAATCAGAACGCAAAACAGAACAAAAAAAGAAAATATAAAGGTGATCATGTGGCCAGCCTTGGTCTTTGTCGTGGTATCAGAGAAATGGGGGTGGGAGAGGGGGTGGGGTAAGGGGAAGAAACGGGAATGGGAATTCATTCAGTTAATAGCCACATCCCCTTCTGAAGGGGAGAGTAATATATCATCATCATCATCATCATCATCGTCGTCGTCCGTCGTCGTCGTCGTCGTCGTCGTCGTCGCGTCGTCGTCGTCGTCGTCATCATCATCATCATCATCATCATCATCATCTTCATCATCATGTGCCCTGCCGCATGGCGTTAGCGATCATGGCCCTCCGTTCGAATCTATCCCTTGTTGCCGCAAACACATCTTCCACCCTCTCTGTCCTCAGCCACCCTGCAAGTCCGTCCAATATTTTCTCTCTGGGTCTACCCGGTGCTCTCTTTCCCTCCAGCTTTCCTGTTGTGACCAGGTGTTCTAATTCCCCTTTCCTCATAAAATGTAATATAAATGTATTGTTTAGTTATATTACTCTGTAGTATATTGCTCTTATATATTACTCTGCAGTACATTACTCTTACTAAAGAGTAATGTAACTGAACAATAATCACAATCAACATATATGAAGGGGAGAGAGAAAGAGAGAGACAGAGACAGAAAGAGAAAGAGAGAGACAGAGAAACAGACAGACAGACAGAGACAGAGAGAGAAATACTGATAGAGACAGAGAAAGAGAGATAGACGGACAGACAGACACAGAAACATAGAAAAAGAGAAAGAGAGAGAGGGAGAGAGAGAGAGAGAGAGAGAGAGAGGGAGAGAGAGAGATAGACAGACAGACAGACAGATAGAGAGATAAGGTGACAGAGAGAGACAGACATAAAGAATGAGAGACTCACACACACATTGAGTGTCTAAAATCACTTAAGTGAATAGACATTAAATGAAAGACCACCACACACACACACACACACACACACACACACACACACACACACACACACACACAACACCCCACACACACACACACATACACACAGACATAGAGAGACAGACAGAGAGACAGAGACAGCCAGAAAGAGAGACGGGCACACAGACAAAGAGAGAGAGAGGGGGGGGGGGAGAGGGAGGGAGAGGGAGGAAGGGAAAGAGAGATACAGCCATATCGCTGTGTAAGACACTGTCTGAGTGTGTTTGGGTGTGGCAGCCTGGGTCAACAGCGCACACAGCCCTATCTTTTTAGTCCACCTCTGTGATGATGTCCAGGTTAGATGACAACCTGAAGACCAGGTCATCAGACGGGTTATCTCATCCGGGTGACTGGTGGTTGCCAAGGTTAAGCTTACGCCTTCCAAAGTGAACTACACGAGGTTTTGTTCTGTTTTTTGTGTGTGTGTGTGTGTGTGTGTGTGTGTGTGTGTGTGTGTGTGTGTGTGTGTGTGTGTGTGTGTGTGTGTGTGTGTGTGTGTGTGTGTGTGTGTGCTTACTGTTACTGTTATTTTTGTTAAAAACCCAGCCGACTGCGTAGAGACATATCAGGGCTATAACCGTTTCAAAACACACACAATACTTCAACAGGGAAAAAAAAAAAAAAAGGAAAAGAAACTTAAGTACACATATCAATGCATTCGCACACACTATCTAAGGAGACGCCCCTGGCGTTGACCACTCCCTCCAATTTATCGCCAGGAGACATGAAAAAAACAAAACTGAATACAAATTTAAACACAACCAAGGACACTAAAACATATCTAAAAACTGGACTAAATTACCTAAAAATTCCTTCTACAGATCCATTTGCCTAGAGCTAGCAATGCATTTAATACACGTACCTAATTATCAATCCTAAGAGAAAGTATGTAAGACTTAACCGAACACATACGGGTGAATGGACCAGCAAGGCAGAAAATGATAGGAAGAAATGACAGAAAGCAAAGGAGGAAGAAAGAAGCAAAGAGAGTGACAGAAAAGAGGAAATTTCCAGCACAGATACTATTTATACTGAAAGAGCCCCCAGCATCCCCATGGGGGACTTTTTTGTGCTGTTTTGATCAGTTTGAAATAGTACAAAACTAATATATAATAAACTTATACAAAACTATTATAAATATTATATATATATATATATGTGTGTGTGTGTGTGTGGTGTGTGTGTATGTGTATATATATGTATGTATATATAATATATATATGTACATATGTATATCTATATAAACAATAGATATAAGAAATTAGCATTCGTTGCAATATACACACGTGTTGAAATATAGCAAGCAAAGATAAACATATGAATACATATGTCAACAGATAATTACACAAACATAATAAAACAGACAAACAATATGAATACATACGCTAACAGATAATTACACAAACATAATAAAACAGACAGACAAACAAAACAAACAAATGGACAAACAGTATCAAAATTAAATTACATTATCAGTCGCCGTGGTGTAGTGGTTAACGCAACGGACCACTGACTGGAAGGTCGTGAGTTCGAATCTGCATCAGTCCCTTCAAAACTATATCATTGTGGGATCTTTCGGCTCTAACCGGCTCCTACCCACAGCTGGATTGTACTATGAGGTCATTGGGAAGACTGGGACCACACAGTCGAGTCTCATCCACTTCACGGATGCATCATTGAGGGTGTTGCTCAAATCTTCTGACCAGCACAACAGGTGTCTTTATCTCTCGGACCTGGTTGACGCCAGGATGAATTATAATAGTAAGCGTAGAGTACAGCCCTGTCACGTAGTCTCAATCCTAGATGGAACTTCATAGCATCATGATTATCATCCTCATCGACATCATCATCATTGCCGGCTTCTGTGGCCATTAAGGTGGCTCAGAAAATGGGACGAAAAAAAAAAGGCGAAACGCAAAGGTAACTTTCCTGAGCGCGATGATCCTAAAAAATAATAATAAAAAAAAAAAAAAAAAATTACATTCATATGTTAACGATGCCTGTATACGTCTGTTACAAGATTGTAATCTTTAAATAAAATAGTAAAAGAGCACATACTCTACATTTCATCTCTACTAATCTTTACTTCGTTGTAACATAAACTTCGTTCATCGACCATCAGGGTGACCCAGTCATCAGTCACCTTGTTTACAAACCCAGTGTCATGGTGGGGAGATGACAGACAAATCCCGGGACATTGCCACACAACCAAAACAGGTGCGACTACCCGCGTTCAAGCAAATCAGGAACCAGAAGAAAAAACAAAACAAAACAAAACAAAAAAATAACGAAAATAGAATCAGAACGCGCAACAAAAACAAATGCGACTGCCTGTGTTCAAACAAACAGGAACCAGAAAAAAACAAAAAACAAAATAACAAACAAAAAACCAAACCAAACAAAACAAAAAATCAAACAAAACAACAACAACAAAAAAACGAAAATAGAATCAGAACGCGTATTTAATATAACCAGACAAGACAGGCGCAAATTTTTACTCCTCATCTCCCACTGGTCGAAGCTGCAGGGAAGTTTCAGTCTTTTTCTCGTAATTTTTGTATTTGGTGTTTGTTTGTTTGTTTGTTTGTTTTTTGTTTGTTTGTTTGTGATCTTACATTTACGCTTGACAAAGGGCAGTTGGCCGAAAATTTGTGCCTGTCTTGTCTGGTTGTATTAAATACGCGTTCTGATTCTATTTTCGTGTTTTTCTGGTTCCTATAGCCACACAACGCCCAACAACCAGGTCCAGCCCAGCTACCAGACCAAGAGGGAATGGGACAACTGTCTCTCGCCTTACTCTGGGCCTTCATCTCTCTATTGGACAGCCTACCGGGGATCGCACTGCCAAGCAGAGTAAGTGCAAGTAAGTTGTTACAGCCCCACGAGGGAAACAAGGGTTGTCTCCTTTACAACTTCAGTTTCAGTTTCTCAAGATGACGTCTCCGCGCTCGGAACGAATTCCATATGCACCAACGTCACAGGTGCCATTTGTATGGTGATCATGGCACATGCCTTAAGCCTGCACATAAACTCAAGAGCTGGCCAGGTTCTGAGGCCCTACCTAGTCTATATTTTATACTGGTATTTTATCAGCCTACCACTGGAATAATCTTGCTTACATGTAAATGACATGTGTATGTGTGTATCTTATCTTCAAAACGGAACATATACATAAGATGAATAAATAAATAAATAAATAAACGTCTAAATTCCTTGCAATGATCAAAACAAACAGAGAGACAGGAACAAGCAAACCAAACAGTGCTGTCAGTCGACAGAATAAGCTCTCTGGTCTTTAAGGGAAAACGAAACAGAACTCCTCTAGTGGAAGACAATGCTGTAATGGAACAAACAAATAAAACAAAAAAGAAAAAGAAGAAGAAGAAGAAGAGGAGAGATAGAGAAGCAGAAAAGAAGAAGAAGAGGGAAGAGGAGAAGAAGAGAAGAGGAAGAAGAAGAAGAAAAGAGAGGATGAGAAGTAGTAGTAGTAGTAGCAGAAATGAAGAAGAGTGGTGGTGGTAGGTACATGTAGGTAGTGGTGTGTGTGATAGTAGTATAGTAGGTACAGTAATAGTGATAGCAGTATGTGGTAGAATGTGTAGTGGTTGTGGTGGTAGTAGAAGTGTGTATAGTAAGTAATGTGATAGTGTGGTAGTGTAGGAGTAAATGTAAGTAGTAGTAGTAGTATAGTAATAGATATAATAATATGATGATGATGATGATGATGATGATGGTGACGATGTTGCTGCTGCTGCTGTGATAATATTTATACTGCTGCTACTGCTGCTGCTACTACTACTTATCATCATCATCAGGTGCCCTGCCGCATGGCGTTGGCGATCATGGACTTCCATCTGTCTCTATCTCTTGTCACCCCCAGTACCTCCTCCACCCTCCCTGTCCCCAACCACCCTGCAAGTCCGTCCAGCATCCTCTCCCCGGGTCCACCTGGTGCTCTCTCTCCCTCCAGCTTTCCCGTTGTGACCAGGTGCTCCAAATCTCCCCCCCCCCCACACACACACACAAAATGGCCTACAAATGTTGCCTGTCCCCTCCCAATCTTCCCTGTGAGTGATCTATTTGTGTCTGCCTCCATCAAGACTGTCCCGCTTGCTTTCCCTGCCGTCCATGGAACTCTCAACATTCCTCCCAGAAACCACATCTCGGCTGCTTCAATCCTGCTCTGGCCCTGCCTGTTGACTGCCCACGCCTCACAACCATACAGCAGTATTGGTTCCATACAACACTCAAGAACTCTCCTTCTGATGTTAATTGATAGGCATTTGTTGGCAAGAATGTTCTTTCCGAATGCTGTTTGACTTGGCCTATTCTGCTGACTGCCTCTGACGTGCATCTGCCGTCTGGTGAAATGATCGTTCCCATGTATTTAAACTTATCAACCTGTCTCAAGGTTGTGCCGTTTGCTGTTATTTTGCATGAAGGGATTTCATGTTTTTACTGATCACCATGACTTCAGTCTTCCTGTTGTTTAGTTCCAACCCCTTACCTTTGCTTTCTATTTCTAGTATATTCACAAGGATTTGTAGGTCTCTTTCATTTTCTGCAATTAGCATGGTGTCATCTGCGTATCGAATGTTGTTTATCATTTTTCCTCCAACTTTTAATCCAGGGTCTTCTTCTAGGTTTCTCATGATGTTTTCGCTACTACTACTAACAACAATAATGATGATGATAATGATACTAACGACGACGACGACGACGATGATGATGATGATGATGGTGATGATGATGGTGACGACGACGACGATGAATCATCATCATCATCATCATCATCACCACCACCACCACCACCACCACCACCACCACCTAGTAGTTTCACTGGTATAGCGAAAACGATCCATGCCAAATGCGTGCTTGTTCCGCTGTACAGGAAGACCGTGATCACCGATGACATCGTGTGTGTTGCCGATCTCTCTGCCTATGTCTCTGACCACATAGAGCTGTCTGGAAAGTGCAATTTACAGGACTAGCCAGGCTGTTCAACTGTTTCAGCCAGACTGTTACATTACATACAGAAGCCATGATCCTCGTCAGGATGGATTTGGAACAGGTACAGTACATCGTCTGCTAACGGTCTAACGGTCCGAAACACAGACGGAGAAAGTGAGTTTTCAGACAATTCATGGCACCTGTCTGCCTGCTTGTCTGTCTATCTCTGTCTCTGCCTCTGTCTCTTTGTCCCCGTTTCTACGTCTCTCTGTCTGTCTCTGTCTGTCCTCTCCCTCCCTCTCTCTCTCCCTCTCTCTCTCTCACTCTCTCTCTCTCTCTTCTGTTGTTGTGTTGTGTTGTGTTTGTGGTTTGTGTTTGTGTTGTGTGTGTGTGTGTGTGTGTGTGTGTGTTGTGTGTAGTGTGTGTGTGTGTGTGTGTGTGTGTTTGTCGTGAGTGCGTGTGTGTGTGGTGAATGAGTGAGTGTGTGTGTGTGTCTGCATGAGTGAGTGAGTGAGTGTGTGTGTGTGTGTGTGTGTGTGTGTCTGCATGAGAGAAAGATAGTGTGTGTGTGTGCGTGTGCGTGTGTGTGTGTGTGTGTGTGTGTGTGTGTGTGTGTGTGTGTGTGTGTTGTGTGTGTGTGTGTGTGTGTGTGTGTGTGTGTGTGTGTATGTGTGTGTGTCTAAATCCGTTGTTAATCTGCTGTTCAGTTCATTCTATTATAGTCTTAACTGAATAGACGACATATCTCACACACGATTGTTGTTTAAGAATATGTTTGACGTAGATAGAATTGTTCTCCATCATTAGGCATGAACTCTCTCTCTGTGTCTCCAGATGAAGATTTCCATTATCTAAGTCCCCCTCTCCTTCTCATCTTGATCTCCATGTCAGTGCTGATTAACTCTTTGACTCCCGCACCCAGCCCATCAACATCCTGCATTGTCAACCATGCTTATCATCATGATCATCAGGTGCTCTGCCGTATGGCGTTGGCGATCATGGACTTCCATCTGTCTCTATCTCTTGTTGCCCCTAGCATCTCCCCCATCCTCCTCGTCCCCAGCCACTCTGCAAGTCCGTCCAGCATTTTCTCCCTGGGTCTACCCGGTGCTCTCTTTCCCTCCAGCTTTCCCGCTATGACCAGATGCTCCAAATCCCCCTTCCTCATAAAATGGCCCATAAATGTTGCCTGTCTTTTCCTAATCTTCCTTATGAGTGATCCACTTGTGTCTGCCTCCATCAAGACTGTCTCGTTTGTTTTCTTTGCTGTCCATGGAATTCTCAACATTCCTCTTAGAAACCACATCTCGGCTGCCTCAATCTTGTTCTGGCTTTGTTTGTGACTGTCCACGCCTCGCATCCGTACAACAGTATTGGTTCTATATGTGATGGACTCGAGTGGTAAGGGGGGTTTGGTGATGGTTGCTGTGGTGGTCCTTTGTATCCAAAGCAGAAAGGGAATCTCTCAATCAAAAGACAAGTCCTCGTTGTGTTACTTGACTCTTTATTATCTTTTGATGAGGATAGGTAGGGAAGGAAAACAGGGAAAATGGGAAAATGACAATAAGGGAAAAGGACCGTACTGGGATATGGAAGGAGACAAAAGAATACGAAGAAGAAGACAGGAAGGAAGACGGTCAAAGAAGAAGACAGTGCTACAGTAACGCCGTGAAGTTGATCACTTGGTGGCAGGAAAGGGCACCTCTGGTGATATCAGAGTGGCGGTGGAAAAGCCCACGCTATGATGCGCCTTGTTAATTTGTACTCTGGGAACAGAGCATGATGGTCATATTTTCAAATCTCAAACCTTTCAGATGGCAAGGTCTGATTGGTTGTTCTCACCTAATTAATCAATCAACACTTAGTGTGTAGTTTTAACGCAGCGCGTCGGTACACACAAGTGAAACGCTGGTCATTGTCTGGCAGTTCCGCGAGTGGGTATGTGCTCGCTATCGAGCCACAAATACCTAGAGCGGTTGAGACAGACGCGCCTGCGGTCATTGTCTGAAGTGTTCCGCCGGCAATTACACGGCGATTGTTCTATAATGCTACAGTAAAGGCAGCATAAATTAGTGACGGCCCCCTCTACGTTCTGTAAACTACAACATAATACTAACTGGAGATGACGACAAAATCTTGTCGTAGGCCTGCTTTAGAGTACATGTACACATTGTAGATCTGCTAATTGTTTAGCAGTGTGTTATCTACAATGTATATGCGTCATGTACTGGTTAGATCTTTGGAATGATTAATGCATAGCTATGGATAGGCAGAGGCTGTGAAATACCAGTATAATTAGGCCAAGAGAATGCAAGGCGTTTTTTATCTAGGCAAGCACGCTACACGGTGTTGCCTTTGAGCGTTGTAGGTAAATGGGGAAAGATCGTAACAGAGCAAGGCGCACCTCCCCCCACCAATTTGAAAACCATCGTCCGCGATGGTGCGCGAACATTGGGTAAATTCTTGGGGCTGAAATTTCAGGGCCACCTCAAGAATTCATAAAATTGAGAAATGCTATGAATATGGTGGAGTATGGAATCCACTTGCATATTAGCTAGGGCATGCATGGGCAAACTGGAGAGTTGTGATTTAAGTTCCTGAAAGGACAGTTACACTGTTTGGTCAAGTTAGGACTCTGAATTGGTCATCGTACTTGACAGTACGGAACACTGAAATGGCAAATGCCTTAACATAATAAGTTTAAGAAAGTAGCATTTGATAAGTTCACTAAAGCCTCTTTGCCATACCTATGCATCAAAACATTCATTGCAGGAAACAAAATGACAAATGTATAAAACTACATGTAAATATCAAAAGCATCACATTAATGTGACAATCCAGGTTTTCAATGGCATGCTTATTACATGCTAAGTGAAAAGAATAATAGCTAAATATAATGTTCATAGCTTTGGCAGATTATCAATTTAAACACATAGGCCTACAAAAATGTTAATTTTGGTTGTAGGCTACATTATCTGTCCATGTTATGGTCTGTAGAACCTGAAAGAGACAAACAATATTTTCACATTGTCCCTTTGTATGTATGACTTCTCACAGTGTCCTATTCAACAGTCTTGTTGACCGTCTTAGAGGGATTGGAGTTGTCATCTGCTCTGGTACAGCGGGCTCAGGTGTTGTTGTCACTGTGGGCTGCGCTGTTCTGTGCCGTGGCTGTGGGCACACTAGCCACTGCTCATCTTCGGAGTCAGATGACTCCTGCCAGCATCTGGGGACGGCCTGATGAGGGCCACCTGCCAGCGACTGGACTGTATAGATGTGACGGTGCTGGGGGTGGCGTGCCGTCACACAGTACAGGTCCGGCGACCAGGTGTTGGTCCATGCTGTGCTGGAACCAGGAATCATGTCCCGCAGGTAAACATACATGCCTACCTGCAGGTCGTCGTCAGCTGCTGGTGTAGACGTCACCTGCTCCGGTGCTGCTGGGTCCTGTCGTTGACCATCATGGCTCGGGTGGCCTCTGGATCGACGGTGTCTGCGGGGCACTGGAACAGGACGTGCACCGGCAGCTCTAGAGGTGCTGGCCGCACTCAGGTTCTGGCTGGCACAGGGTGTTTTGGGGACAGCAGGTTTGGAGGGCTGGGGAGGAAAAGAAGGAGAATGGGGCCCAGGAGAAGGAGTTGTGGCAGATTTGGATCTGCTTGGGCGTCCCTTCTTCTTGTGCCCTGCAGCTTGTCCGTGGTGACAGCACGTCTGCACTTTGCTTTACAGCTCTCTGTGGTGCAGGCTGTCGTCGCTGTTTGCCTCTCTTCTTGTACCGGCGCTGGTTCCAACATTTGTCTTCAGTGTGGCCGGCCTGGTCACACCAAAGACAGTGTTGTGGTGGCTGCTGTTGCCGTGGTAATGGTCGCCGTTGGCTAATGTGGAGAGGTGGTTGCCATGGTGGTTTCTTCGCAGCCACAGTGTTGCACCGCTGGAGTTCTTGGTCTATGCTGGCATTGAGTTCTGCCAGCTGCGCCTCCATACGGGCGATGACTGGGCTGGAGTTGGCCACTATCAGCTGTGCCATGTGGTGTTCTGCACAGCTGTCCTCTCTCATCCACCGCAGGGCCTCCATCTTGGCTCCCTCGAAGGTGGTGTCCGGATGATCTCTTACATATTGCCGGACATCCCTCCTGAGAGCGCCTGGGGAGAGACCACAGATGAAGGCGTCCCGGAGCTGCGTTGGTGACAATGTCCCCTCTTCAGCTTGGTTGGCCTTCATCCAGAGTACGCGTAGGTAGGTCGCGTAGTCAGTGACAGTCTCCCCCTTTCCCTGCTGCCTGCTGTAGAATATGGCAGCAAGAGTTGTGGAGTCCCTCTGGTCACCCCAGTTGTCCTGGATCATCTTCAGGATCTTGTCTGGAGTGTCCACTCTTGCTGTTGGTTGCCATAGCACCTCTCGACGAGCTGGGCCCTCTAACGATGATATCAGCCAGAGGGCAGCTGCTTTGTCATCCAGGGGCTGGAGCTGTAGGATCAATCTGGCCTCCTGGATGAAGTCGTCGATTTCTGCACTGCTTTCATTTCCGGACAGTTTTGGAAGTCGGTACAGTTGTGCTGTCGACATGGTTTGGCAACTTGATGAATCTGTAGCACTGTCTTCTTGTTTTGTTGTTCCCTTTCCGAATCTGGATCCTGCTCGATAGCGCCAGGTGTGATGGACTCGAGTGGTTAAGGGGGGGGGGGGGTGATGGATGATTTTGATTTGTCGCACCAGGTGAGATGGTGCGAGTTGGTTAAGGGGTTAAGGGTGATGGTGATGGTGATATTTGCTGTGGTTGTCCTTTAATCCAGAGCAGAAAGGGAAGTCTCTCAATCAAATGACAAGTCCTCGTTTTGCTACTTGACTCTTTATTATTGAGAAAAGAAGACGAGGAAGAAGTGTAAGAAGAAGACGTCATAGAAGACGCCAAAGAAGACGACAGTGCTACAGTAACGCCGTGAAGTTGATCACTTGGTGGCAGGAAAGGGCACCTCTGGTGATACTCAGAGTGGCGGTGGAAAAGCCCATGCTATGATGCGCCTTGTTAATTTGTACTCTGGGAACAGAGCATGATGGTCATATTTTCAAATCTCAAACCTTTCAGATGGCAAGGTCTGATTGGTTGTTCTCACCTAATTAATCAATCAACACTTAGTGTGTAGTTTTAACGCAGCGCGTCGGTACACACAAGTGAAACGCTGGTCATTGTCCGGCAGTTCCGCGAGTGGGTATGTGCTCGCTATCGAGCCACAAATACCTAGAGCGGTTGAGACAGACGCGCCCTGCGGTCATTGTCTGAGTGTTCCCGCCGGCAATTACACGGCGATTGTTCTATAATGCTACAGTAAAGGCAGCATAAATTAGTGACGGCCCCCTCTACGTTCTGTAAAACTACAACATAATACTAACTGGAGATGACGACAAAATCTTGTCGTAGGCCTGCTTTAGAGTACATGTACACATTGTAGATCTGCTAATTGTTTAGCAGTGTGTTATCTACAATGTATATGCGTCATGTACTGGTTAGATCTTTGGAATGATTAATGCATAGCTATGGATAGGCAGAGGCTGTGAAATACCAGTATAATTAGGCCAAGAGAATGCAAGGCGTTTTTTATCTAGGCAAGCACGCTACACGGTGTTGCCTTTGAGCGTTGTAGGTAAATGGGGAAAGATCGTAACAGAG
>CM060311.1:14062326-14064826 GCA_030674185.1 Monoplex corrugatus
TGTGTGTGTGTGTGTGTGTGTGTGTGTGTGTGTGTGTGTGTGTGTGTGTGTGTGTTGTGTGTGTGTGTGTGTGTGTGTGTGTGTGTGTGTGTGTGTGTGTGTGTGTGTGTGTGCCTACTGTTTCGTATCGACTGCAGAGAGTGGTGTGTGTCTGCGGGTTTTTGTCAGTTGTATCTGCATATGGAAGGCAGTCTCCCTCCCTCTCTCTCTGTCTCTCTCTGGTGTGTCTCTCTCCCTCTTTGTCTCTGTCTCTCTCTGTGTCTCTCTGTGTGTCTCTCTCTGTGTCTCTGTCTCTCGTCTGTCTGTCTGTCTTTTCTTTTTCATCTCTTATCTCTTTTGCCTCTGTCTCTCTCTCGCCCTCTGTCTGTCTGTCTGTATGTCTCTGTCTTTCTCTCTGTGTCTCTGTCTATCTGTGTGTGTGTGTGTGTGTGTGTGTGTGTGTGTGTGTGTGTGTGTGTGTGTGTGTGTGGTGTGTTGTGTGTATGTTGTGTGCGTGTGGTGTGTGTGTTGTTGTGTGTGGTGTTTGTGTGTTGTGTTTGTGTGTGTGTGTGTGTGTGTGTTGTGTTTGTGTGTGTGTGTGTGTGTGTGTGTGTGTGTGTGTGTGTGTGTGTGTGTGTGTGTGTGTGTGTGTGTGTGTGTGTGTTTGTGTGTGTGTGTGTGTGTGTGTGTGTGTGTGTGTGTGTGTGAGGGTACTGTCTGGTATCGACTGGAGAGAGGGGTGTGTGTGTCTGCGGGTGTCATGTCGGTTGTATCTGCAGGTGATATCGCTAATAGTGAAGGCAGTCTTTGTGTGTGTTGTTATTGTTGATTGGAGTCCATACATCGATATAAGTGTGTTTGTAGGTCGAAGACATTTTTCACGTCTGATGCGCCTGCCTATCAACACCCGTCTTCCCCCTTCTCTCTCTCTGTCTCTGTCTCTCCGTCTGTCTCTTTCGCTTTCTCTTCTCTCTCTCTCTCTTCTCTCTCTCTCCTCTCTCTCTCTCTCACTCTCTTTCTCTCTCGATACCTCTCTCTCTGTCTCTCGATACCTCTCTTGCTGTCTCTGTTTGTTGTCTGTGTATCTGTCTCTGTCTGTCTATCTGTCTGTCTGTCTGTCTCTGTCTATCTGTCTGTCTATCTGTCCTTCTCTCTGTCTGTCTTTCTCTCTGTCTCTCTCTGTCTCTGTCTCTTGTCTCTGTCTCTTTGTGCTACTGTCTGTATGTCTTCTGTCTGTCTGTCTTCTCTCTCTCTCTCCCACATTCTCTCTGTCTCTCTGTCTGTTGTCTCTCTCCCTCTGTCTCTGTCTCTCTGTCTCTCTCTGTCTCTGTCTCCGTCTCTGTCACGTGCTCTCTCTCTCCCTCCCTCTCTCCCTCCCTCACTCTCTCCCTCCCTTCCGTCTCTTGTCTTTCTCTCTGTCTCTCTCTGTCTCTGTCTCTCTGTCTCTGTCTGTCTGTCTGTCTGTCTCTCTCCCCACTCCCCCACATTTTCTCTGTCTCTGTCTGTCTGTCTTTGTCTCTCTCTGTCTGTCTGTGTCTGTGCTGTGTCTCTGTCTTCCTCTCTCTCTCTCCCTACATACTCTCTGTCTCTCTGTCTGTATGTCTCTGTCTCTGCCTCTGTCTCTGTCTCTTTCTGTCTCTCTGTCTCTGTCTCTGTCTCTTTCTGTCTCTCTGTCTCTGTCTCTGTCTCTCTCTGTCTCTTCTGTCTCTGTCTCTTCTGTCTCTCTGTCTCTGTCTCTTCTCTGTCTCTGTCCACTTTGTTCTGGGCCTCGTCATTGTCCTCTGACTTTCTCGTCTCTTGATGTCTCTCTGTCGTCTGACGATCTGTCTCTCTCTCGATCCTACATGGTGAAAAGGAAACCAGTATGGGCAAAAAACAAAAATTCAAATCTGTGAGTCACGTACAGAAGATCGAAAGAGAAAACAGAAGAAGAAGAAGAAGAAGAAGAAGAAGAAAAAAGAAGAAGAAGAAGAAGAAGAAGAAGAAGAAGAAGAAGAAGAAGAAGAAGAAGAAGAAGAAGAAGAAGAAGAAGAAGAAGAAGAAGAAGAAGAAGAAGAAGAAGAAGAAGAAGAAGAAGAAGAAGAGCAACAACAACAAGAACAATAACAAGAACAAGAACAAGAAGAACAAGAAGAAGAAGAAGAAGACGAACAGAGAACAAGAAGAACAAGAACAAGAACAAGAAAAGAGCAAGAAAGAAAAAAAACATTCAAACTCAAACTCAAATTCAATTCAAAATACTTCATAATCTTTATACAAGAAACTGAACTCTGCACTACTGCTGCCTAGTGCTGGCCACAATTATAACGCAAATGAAAATAAAATACAATAAAATAGAAAGGAGTTCTATCGACTTAAGCACAAAGATACATTCTGTTTTATCCTTTTTTATTATTTTATTTTTTTTATCATTGCACTCAGGGAGGTTACCTTTGCGCTCACCCTTTTTTTTTTTTTCGTCCCATTTCCCATTTTTCTACGGCACTTTAATGGCCACAAAAGCTGGAACAGTTTTAACAAT
>CM060311.1:14072326-14077326 GCA_030674185.1 Monoplex corrugatus
TTTTGCTTAAAGCCCAGCCAACTGCGTAGAGCCAGATCAGGGCTATAACCGTCTCAAAACACACACAATACTTCAACAGAAAAAGGAAAGAAAAGAAAAGAAAAGAAAAGAAAACTAAGTACACATATCAATTCATTCAAGCACATAATCTAAGGAAATGCCCCTGGCGTTGACCACACCGTCCAATTCGTCGCACGGGGGATACCTGAATACAAAGTTAAACATAATTAAGGACACAAAAACATATAAAAATGGGCCTAAATTACCTAAAATTACTTCCGCATATCTCATTTCCCTAGAGACAAAAATGCACTTAATACATATACCCAATTGTCAATCCCAAGAGAAAGTACGTAAGACTCTATAGAACACATAAAGGCGAATGGACCAGCAAGGCAGAAATTGATAGGAAGAAATAACAGAAAGCAAAGGAAAAAGGCAGAAACAGGGAGAGTGACAAGAAAGAGGAAATTTCTAGTACGGATTTTCCAGAAGGTGGGGGTATTATTCATACTGAAAGAGCCCCCGGCATCCCCACAGAGGAAAGAGGACCAGCTGACAGATGACATAGACGTACTTGGAAAGTAGAACTGGACCACCTACTGACTAAGTGAAATCCCTGTCAGTGTGAAATTCAAATGTATGCATGTTTGTCAGTGGTACAAAACTATTTCGGGAAGAGATTGCATTTCACTGGAATTTTAGTTGGAACATTTGTCTAGGGTGTGTCGGTGGTAGAGTCTACACGTAATGTGTGTGTGTGTATGTGTGTGTGTGTGTGTGTTCGTTCGTTCCTTGATTTAACGTCTTTTCACTATAAGTGATATTAGACGGATAAAAATGGCATGGAGGATGATTTTTTTCTTTTTTTTTTGGGGGGGGGGGGGAGGGAGGAGGGGAAAGAAGGGAACAGAGTAAGAGACGGAAAAAAAATTAAAAAGGAATCGGCAAGGTCTTTAGAAAAATGATATGGATGATCAGAGAAATGAAACTAGAACAACGCTAACATCAAATGTAAAAGAAAAATCGTCATAAAAAGCAAAACAAAACAAAATAAGATAATGATAATAAAAATAATAACCTTAAAGTAACGCATTAACAGGACTGTGAACCAATGATTCTGAAATTTTAACTAACAGAACTTGATCTGATATCACTTCTTTAAAATGCTTTTCAAGATAGTTTCCTTGTGTAAACATCTTTGGTAAAAAATAACGAAGTTTTCTGCAGTAAAACAAACAGTGATACAATGTGAATTGTTCACCGCAAATACATAAAACGTTTTTACAATATTTTGTTTTCAAAGCGTTCAGTTGAATACGAAAATATGTGGTAACAATTAATCTCAAATAATATATCGAAGAATACTGCATTTTTTTACAGATATTTTGAACTGAAAGTTTGATTCTTTTTTGAGACACAAATTTTTCATTTAAATGTTCATGAAATCGAATCCATGATGCTAATTCTAGCGAGTTGTAAGCTTCTTTTACCGAGGTGTTAACATGTAATTCTATGGAATTTTCAAAACGGAGTGCACCGGATTTAGCTGCTCTGTCAACTACGTTGTTGCCGTGAAGACCAACGTGAGAAGGCACCCAGCATAAACTGATTTCCGAGCCATTTATCTTTAAACAGTGTATTAGATGATTTGCCTCAATTATTAAATCAGGTCTTGTGTCTGTATCAAAAGACTGTAAGGCATATAATACAGATTTTGAATCAACAAACAGAACTACTTTGAAAGGCACAGGCCGAAGGCTTATTAAATAATGCAACGCTTGAACAACAGCGACCAATTCTGCTGTATATATAGATACATTTGCCCCAATGAAAAAAGACTTTTTAATGTTAAATTTTGGAACATAAAACGCTGCTCCAGCGCTCTGATTTGCTAAGACTGACCCATCAGTAAAAATGTGGAGGTGGGTACGGTACTTTTCATCGATGTGTTCACAAGCTGTGGATAGCGTAATGTTGACATTATCATCTTTTTTAACGTCTGCATAATCGAGATCAAACGTGGCCTTTAGCATTTCCCATGTAGGGATAGGCGTTAACGTTGGTTTTTCGGCTATTTCATCCATAGTTATGCTGGATTGTTTGATCAGGTCAGATATGTAAGTTGCGGTTGTAATTTGTGATGAAATGTTTTTTGCTCGTTTTGGAAAGTCAATATCAGACCTGATTTTAATTTCTTTGCTCACAAAATTATTCGCTTGTGAAGTAGTTCTAATTGCAAACTTTGCTGTAGCTAGCTCACGATGGTTGTTTAGAGGTAGAATTCCAGCAACTTTGTACGTTTCCAGAGTAGAAGCATGAGTTGGTACACCTAGTGCAATTTTAAGACTTTTGCAGTCCAAGTTCTGAATCTTTTTTAGTAAATATTTAGGTGCATTGAAAAAAACTTCTTGCGCGTAGGATAATTTAGACCTGACCAGCGCTGTTGGCAGATGAATCAGTATATTTGTATCCATTCCCCAGGGTAATTTGCTTATTATCTTTAGAAAATTTAAGGTTTTTCGTGCTTTTGTTAAAATATAATCAAAATGAACATTCCAGCTTAATTTCGAAGTGATGTAAACTCCCAGAAATTTTACGACCTGTTTGTAATTTAACACTTCACCAAGCAATTTGAAAGTAGGCAAGTTATTTGAGTTACCACCAGGATCAAACAGCATCATGTTAGTTTTTTCTGCCGACAACGACAGACCATTTTCTAACATATAGTTTCCAAGATTATCAAGATCAATTTGATACAATTTCCTGATGTAATTCCGTGTTCTCTGTGGAGTTGTCTTTTTTTAAAGTGATATTCATCCAAGTGCATATATCATCAGCATACTGTACTAAAACAACACGATTTGAAAAAGCTTTAGGAAGATCCTGTATAAGGATATTAAATAAAATAGGTGCTATCACTGAACCTTGTGGAATCCCCATGTCGAGGCGCCGTGAAGTAGAATAACTAGCTCCCACTCTAGACTGTATTGTTCTATTAGCTAAAAAAGATTTAATGTAATTGTACATATTGCCAGATAAACCAACAGATTTTAGCTTGAACAATGAACGTTTATGCCAAACTTGATCGTAAGCTTTTTTTACATCAAAGAAAGTAGCTAAAACACTTTTTCTGCGGGCAAACTGTTGTTTGATCTGAGTCGTAAGTTTAACCAGGTGTTCAACTGCGGATCTCCCTTTTCTAAAACCCGCCTGGTTTACCGGAATAACGTTATTTTTATCACAGTAGTGTAAAAGTCTGTTTAAGATCAATCTTTCCATTAGTTTGCTCGTGTGGGACGTCAAAGCAATGGGTCTGTAACTGTTTTTATCAGTTTTCGATTTTCCTGCTTTTAATATCGGTATAACTATAGACTTTTGCCAGATTTGTGGTACAGTTCCGCTAACCCAGCATTTCTGCAAAATTTTGTGTAGGAAAATAAGATAGTTTTCAGGGAGATGTTTAATCATTTCAGTCGAAACTGCATCAACACCTACCGAACTCGTTTTGTTGTGTAGAAACAGTATTGTGTTTTTTAGCTCTTCTAAGGTGATTGGAGAATTAAACCAGAGATCATTCTGAGGTATTGGATCAGTGTAGATTGAGTTGTTATCTTCCATTTCTCTGTGATGTTTGCAGTCTGGAGATAAACCTTCAACTTTACTGTTTTTAGCAAATAAGTCCACAAAGGTTTCTGCTTTGTCCATGTCTGAAGGAAATGTGTTACATGTTTCTATCATTATCGGACACTTAGGTAAGTTGGTTCCATTCTTCATTTGATTCATTTTCGTCCAGACTTTATGGAAATCTTTGAAATCTGAAATTTCTTTTTTGCAGAATGATGCCCAATAATCTTTCTTTGCTTCAGCAATGATTTTGTTACATTGGATGTTAGCTTTTTTCATTTCCACATGATCTTCAGGTTTCCGGCTTTTGATGTAGATTTTGAATTTCTCCCTTTTATATTGAACTGCTTTCTCACATGCCTCTGCCCACCAAACATTACCCAATCGATTATTCGATTTAGAAGTTTTGAGTTTCGGAATTGATACGTCTGCAGCGGCTAGAATTGACTCTTGGAATTTAGAAAACATAATGTCTACATTTTCACTTTCATAATGTCTGTAATCCTGATTAGCAAGAGCAATTCGAAATAAGGACCAGTCTGCACGCTTGTAATTATATTTTGGAATAATATCAGGAGAGCTGTCTTTCATCCTGATGTTTTTGTCAGTTATGGTTATGATGATAGGTAGATGATCGCTTCCCAAAGTGTCTCTGTGAGTTTCCCAGGTACAGGATGGTGCTAATTCTGGTGATATCAGAGACAAATCGATGGCTGTCGCCCTGTGTTTGGAGACATCAGGGATCCTAGTGACACTACCATCATTTAGAAGGTAAAGCGAACTATCAACGATATTTTCTACCAAACGATTGCTCGTAACAGTAGAACAGTTCTTTTCCCAAAATGGGGAGTGGGAATTAAAGTCTCCACCTATTAGCCATTTACCACGCTGCTGATCTTGGATAGTGCGCAGCCATTCTGTGTTGCGGTCATTTGGACCTGTTGGCAGGTACACTGATAAAACGTTGACGTTTAAAGAATTGCTTAATTGGACAGTGGCAGCACAAGCGTGCAAATCGTCGCTTGATTTCAAAACTGGGGAAGTAAGCAAGCAGTATTGTAACTCTTTGAGTATGTATATCGCGGTGGATACCTTCTTCCCGTGATTCCCACATTCATAGACTGGAGGATAGTAATAATTGGGGAAATTGGGAAGCTTGGTTGCAACAACATTCATCGACTGCAGAATCAAAACTTCACATCTATTTGATGTCAGGAAATGCTCCAAGTATGCCGAATTGGTGGAAAGGGATCTACAATTCCATTGCAAAAACTTGACTTGGGATTGTTGTCGCATTACTGATACTGGTTTATCTCCAACTTTCTACTGATTGTTATTTATGCTCGATAATAATGAATACTTTGATTTTCTGT
>CM060311.1:14082326-14139826 GCA_030674185.1 Monoplex corrugatus
AGAGAGAGAGTGGGCGGGAGGGAGAGACAAAGAGAAAGACAGAGACAGAAACAGAGGCAGAGACAGGCAGAGAGAAGAGGAGACAGAGACAGAGACAGAGACAGAGAGACATGGAGACAGAGAGACAGAGAGACAGAGAGAAGAGAGAGAGAGACAGAGAGAGACAGAGAGAGACAGAGAAGACAGAGACAGAGACAGAGACAGAGAGTCATTGGTGGCTTCAAATATTTCTCTGCAATCTTCAACAGGCCTCCTGATCGTTATGTTGACATGTTTCAGGACTGGCCAACTCCGATCTATTAAGCCTGAATAAGTAGAAATACATGTGTGGTGACTCGGAGAGTTCATCTATATACCGTAATAACTGCTGACCGATCTCTCCAGCTACATTGTCTGTTTAACAGTGCAGAAACGTGGAATCTAACGAAAAAAAACCACCCTCGCTTTGAAACTAAGAACCATGCAGCCAGCACATGAAAGAATCATGCTTGGTATCACCTGGAAGGATCGCTCTGTGGATCAGAGAAAGCACAAAAGTGCGAGACATCCTGGAAACCATCAACAAACTGAAATGGAACTGGGCAGGACATCTCATCCGGAGAATGCACAATCGTTGGACAACAAAAACCACGTTCTGGATACCAAGAAACAGCAATGGCAATAGAGGAAGACAGAAAACTAGGTGGAGAGACGACCTAGATGGATTTGACAAGAACTGGAGAGGAAAAGTGCTGGAACAAATGAATGGAAGCAGCTGAGGAAGGCCTAGGACTTTCGATGGCTGAAAGAAGAAGCAGAAGGACTGAAGATCTGATGTCTCGAGTTCAGTCCCAGCCCGCAACACGAAAACTGGCCTGTTGGCTGCCCATCTTAATGCTCCAATCTTTCTGTTCATGTCAGCTTGATCTTTCAGTCATAAATCATCCTCCCCACGTGCCCGTATCCACTGTAAGACCTTGCCAGCGCTGAAAGGTTTGCACAAGCTTTAAAAACCAACTAGTTTATCCCTGTTGGATCTGAATACAACGCATATGGAATTGTCCGAGCGTAATGAATTCCTTTTTGAACAACGGCGAACTCAAAGTCTAGCTTGATCGTCAAGATCACATAAATAAATGACAATGTGAGTCTGGTGAACAAGACACTTGCGGGTCCACATCGTGACAGATCTTACAACACAGATCTTAACGTGTTATCATCCCCAGTCTCAGTTCTCTCTCCCAGCCAGATACCTATCATATCTATGAACAATGGCATTGCATACCTCTCTATTCACAATGAAATCCAAACATTTGCAAGTGATGTGTTGTTCTCGGTTGCGCGGACTAATATCGCTTTGAAAGAGAATGGCGCATCATTTGCGAACAATAACGATGAGATAGAATGACTGTTGATCTCAGTTCAAATCAGTTCAGTCCACAATACATTATTGTCTCTAAAGCAGGAACCAGAAAGAAAAAGAAAAGGAAAGAAGAATAAGTACACGTATTAATACAACAAGACAAGACAGGCGCAAATTTTCGGCTAAACTGGACACAGCAGCAGGAAAGTTTCAGTCACACACACACACACAATCTTCGAGCAAGCTGTGCAACAACGCACACAAGATACACATACCTGACACACTCACAGGATAGATACACTCCACTCACACGATTTACGGTTGCTACACACACACAACACACACACACACACACACACACACACACACACACACACACACACACACACACACGCACATACGCACACTCACTCACTCACTCACACACACACTCACACCACAGACCTCCTTATAAGGATGTCTATAACACACACACACACACACACACACACACACACACACACACCACTAGTCTAGACAATTACAAAGTGCGTGTAGGCATAAAACGTGTCCTTGCAAGTCAGTGAAAAATAACAATTAAACACCAACAAGACGTGCAGAACATATTTCTTATAACTTTGTAGGAATTGTGAATTCACAAAATGTGAAGCTGTTGCCGTTGAGAACAAATGGTGTCTAAAATGATCGTTCTCTACCTTAGCAAGCCTGTCTGCCATCGAAACTGAAAGCAGAAATCATCAACCACGTGACAGGATTGGGTCGACGCACATGCGCAGTTGGGTACTTGATTGGGCGAGGCTCTGCGTCATTCATTGAGAAAAACCGAAGTAACCCACACAGATTCGGCAGCAGTTCAGCAAAATGTCTGGAGACGTAGCTGATGGCGATGGACCTAAGCAGAAATTTGAATTGTATATTAAGGTGAGCATTAAGTTAGTGATGGTGTTTGTTGCATGGATGATGTCAAACATCTCAGGAGAAATGGCGGCGAATCTGGTTCAGTGCCCAACCCACTTAAACTGACGTCTGCTGCAGGCGGCGGGACACTCATCAGTAGTCGTTTGAAGAACTTTGTGCGATGTTAGATACGTACCCGTACCATTTCTCATTACTTAGTCGAACGATCGATTAGTGTCTGTCAGTAAACATTTAGCTGAAGGTTTTTCGACAGTTTAAATCAATTGCCTATGATTATGAACAGTGGATGGAGCGATGAAGACCGAGCTTCACACATCGATGTAACGACTAGTTGGCTGGTTTCGGAATGCGATTCAAATACACTGGTTCAGTAGCAGTAGTCTAACATACGAGGACATTGCCATGGTGGTGCAAGGGAGAAGATAAGGCACAAGTGGCCATGGGTAGTATGGATATTCATATTGGAGATGGCAACCCTGTAGTTATTTTTATTGTTTTATTTTTCTGCCTCATCTGTTGCAGTTTGAATTTGTTTGCATCACAACTACTTAGAGCGTGACATTGAATGGGAAAGAACTGCAAACAGAATGTGAATGTAAATTAATAATTGAAAGTTGTTTATACAAGTGGTGTCAGTTGTTAACTTGTTATCATGAGAAGGAAAAAGACAAAAAATTTTTTTATGCATTCTGGGCACATGTCTTGTAGGCCAATAACCCTAACAGGGATACATGTATCTTGGCTGGCTTTTCAGCTCTGTAGATGTATTAACCCTTTGACTCCTGTACCCTGTCCACCAGCATACTGCTTTTCTTCCTGCTGGAAGCTGGTGCCAGGGGTGGATAGCATGGAGTCAAATGGTTTTTGCCGTCGGTGTGGACAGGGTGCAGTAGTCAGAATGTATTGAACATCACAGAGGGTATTGCTGCTTGGTATCTGCTCCACCATCAACATGTTCTGTAAATTTGTAACTTTTGGACTGCACAACTCACTTTATCCACATTAATAAAATGGAAGGCCTACAACAGACAGAATGTTTATATGCATGCACGTACACACACACACACACACACACACACACACACACACACACACACACACACACACACACACACACACACACACACACACCACACACACACACACATGTACATATGCACACTTCACCTTGTACCACAGGCAATTTGTATTGCCCTCCACATGTGCAATTGTGTACTGATAGTGTATAGGTGTACATGTACATGCACACATACAGTAACACATTCACATACATACCACATAATGCACTGACAGAGTGAGTCTTTGTTTCTCTCTTTCTCTCCACACACACACACCCTCTCCACACATACACACACAGTTTCTGTATGAACCTACATACAAGACTAAATGGGGTGATGATTATGAAAGAAAAAGATTATCAATAATATCATGAAGATAATGCTTTTAACAAGGACATTAAATGTTACGACATTGATAGCTGATTTACGCAATAACTTGATCAACACTTTTAGATGAGGAAAGGTAGTCACAGTTGTCGTTGTACTGAGTATGATATGTAGTACATCTACATATCACTATACTGTGGAGTACATCACTACATCAGTAGGCCTACGTCATCCTGTGGAAAGGCAGTATCCATGAAATAAGGTCATCACTGATAGTAGTGATACTGATAGTGATACTAGTGTTTGACAGGGAGGTGGATGTTTGAGCTTAGAACAAGTTGAGGCACAGGATAGGATTAAAGGCAAGAGATAAATTCTGTTGTTACTAACTCTTAATAACATGCTGGTGTAGTCTATATTACAAAATAAAACTGGTTAATGTTGTGTTTGTAATATAGCCATAGTTACTTTACATTGAGCAGTACTGGTACTGTATTAATGTCATTCAGCTAATCAACATTATTTGTGTTAGTGCTGTTGTTGTGTTGAACTTGAAGAATGAATTAAATTACTACTACGTGTGTACTAGTGTTGTCTGTAACATTAATGGAGCTTGGAGTTTGTTCAAGAGAGATTCATCACACTCAGATAATTCCATATGCACTTCACCCAAATCTGCCAGCAGTTGTCTGGCAGTCCCTGAGTCTGTGCAAAACCCTCTGCACAGGCAGTGTCTTGAAAGAATGTTAATGGAGTAGGTACTGCCATGTCTGTGCGTAGGTTTCCATACATGTGTGTGTGTGCGCGTTTGTGTGTGTGTGTGTGTGTGTGCGCGCGCGTTTCTCTATGTGTGTGTGTGTGTGTGTGTATGTGCTTGCAGTTTATTTCAATATTTTGAATGATTACTGTGTATCTGCATGTATTGCTTTCTTTGTGTATGAATATGGTGTCTCACTCAGTAAACACTTAAGTACTTTGTGTGAGAGCATTGTAACCATAGGTATGGGGACTTGAACCATTGTGTATGCACAAACACAAAACCTTGATGTGTGCACAAACATGTAGGTTTGTGACCCAACTTTACCATTGTTAAGTTTGCTGAGCCTGACAATGGGTGCGGGGTGGTGTCAACCTGTTGTTTAAAAAAGAAAACGGCAAAAGAAAAGAGTAGATGGTTTGTCTTACCCAAGGCAGGGGAACAGTAGGGGTGAGGAGTTGCACTGCCGTTGCCTCAGACTTTAGGATATATGCCTGTTAAGTCACAGCTGCCATTCTGCAACCCCCACCTTCTTTTCTTTCCGACGGCCTCCTGTCACACCCCTCCTTTCTCTTTTACACCTCCCTGCTCCCCTCTTTCCAACATTCTTTTTCCCCCTTGCTCTACATCCCACCTACCCCCTACGTCAGCTGTCTTGGTGTGTTTGCATTCATTTCAAGACTTGTTTTTGTTAAATGACAATGGTTTACCTGCTTGTCCATTTTCTTTACACTACAGACTGCACACATGTACGTGTGTGTGTGTGTGTGCGCGCACGCGCGTGTGCATGTACACATGTGTACTTGTGTGTGTGTGTCACTGTATGTGTGTGTGTGTGTGCAATAAATGTATACATGTACTGGCGATGGGTGTGTCACACCAAGTATATTGTGTATGTGTGTGTGTTTGTTATGTGTTGTGTGCGTGCATACGCACATACACATGTGTTGACGTGGTGTGGGTGTGGGGTGCTGGTTGAATTCACAATGCAAGAGCATGTCCCCTCCTGTTATTCAAGGATGGGAGTTTGTTTTCAATTCTTTTCTAGACGTTTCTGGAAAGTGTGTGGGAGGTTATGATTCACTCACTGTATATGTCTTCTATTCATGTTGCATGACAAGGGGAGTACTTTCAGGTTTTAAAAAGGATGGGATGGTTTTGAAAAGATGATACTGATGAATGCTTTTCTAGGGATTGGGGTGGGGTCTTCTTGCTTGCAATTTCATAGCTCACTAATGTAGAGGAATGGTGTTTGCCTATTGTAATGTTCTTGTTTGCTTTGTGTACTTGTTTTTATGTTTTTCCTTTGCCTGTGTTTTTCTGTATTTTCCTTTGCCTGTGTTTTCTTCGCATCATTGAGGCCCTGTAGTGTTAGCTTAGTCACAGTGGGTTCAAGCACCTTGCTGATGACACAGGGTTCATAGGTTCAGTTCTCAGGCAGAGAATAAGTTTTGTTTGTTTTTACTATTTTAGGGAGGAGTTTTTTGTTTTTTAAATTTTTTTTTATAAAGACTTCATATCTTAGGTTTAGCACCAACCAGCCCAAAGCATAAAAGCAAGACTATACACTGCATGCCTGTCATAATACAGTTCATTGATCTTTTTGATGTTAGCCTACTCTGTCATAGCCAGCCCGCCCCCCCCCCCCCTTCACACACACACACAAACACCCCCCCCCCCACCCTTCTTAGTGTTCTTTTGTGGAAAGCACTGTTGCAATGTCCAGGAATGCTTTTAGAAGGGGCAGTTGGTATACATTTCTGAGGTCAGCTGGACATGAACTGCTCACTGCCGCTTTTAAGATGATCTCTATTGCGAACATAACAGTATTGAAGAAATTTGACAACCCAGTGTTATATCCACTTCCAAATTGATCCAGTCTGTTGTGTTGTGTATTCTTTTGTGGTTCTCTGAAGTTTCGTGTATTCTTTTGTGGAGAACCATATCGACAAGCCATGAATTGATGAAAGTACTTCTTTAGCATTTCTCAAATGTTCTTTGTCATGATACATTTTGAGAGCCAGTTGAATCATTTTGTGTAAGACAGCCATCTCATAGGCATTTGCCAGATCGAGCCACGTTATATCAAGGTCCCTGTTTTCTGCTGCAGGTCTTTAAATTGATTCCCAAATCATTGTGGCATACTTTACATAGCCAGACACTCCCAGGATGCCTCATTTCTGGCCTGACAAATCCAGGTAGGCCTGTTAATGTGAGCAGCATTTTGAAAAGGCATACTGAAGAACAGCAAGGTGGGGAGTCTACCCACAAATCCCACAAATCTTTCTGAGTGTCATTCGGTCTTTCTTGCATGTTCTATGGAATGTTCCATGAAGTTAGTGGCCTAGCGATGTGTCAGTGGCTAGAAACTGAGGAAATCTGGACAGCAGAAGGTACTATTGATATAAATATATGCAGCTTTTGTCAGTTTTTAATTTTTTTTCCAGTAGTAATAAAATATTATTTGCAGTAGATATTTTTCACAATTAATAAGTAAGTACGCGCAAAAACCAATGTATTTTAGCAGATTTTCTTGTCTTTTATCTCTGCTTGATCTACGGCAAAGAATTACTTAAAAAATGGTGAGTTGTGAAGTTGCTGATTTGCAGTATAGAATTACTGGGGGAAAAATGGTGTGGTCTGAAGTTGTTAAGTATTAGATTATGTGACAATTTCAGTGAGGTGAGTTAGACCCTGTGATTAGTGCTAATGTAATTTCAGCATAATGATACAGCACAGAGGATTAGGGGGTGTGCACATGGACACGCGCGCTCGTGCGCACACACACACACACACACACACACACACACACACACACACACACACACACACACACACACACATGGATACAAGCTACAATGTAAGTTCTTATTCAAGACTTGGACTGAAGCTGTGTCCTGACACAGACAAGCAACAGCATGTTTTGTTACTAACTTAAGGTTATTCAATTCAGTTTGTTCAATTGTTGTGGTCCACAAATACCTACAGTGTTTCAGTGGAACTAGTGGGTGTAACGAACAGGAAAACAAGTGGTACAGACTACACCTCAATTGCTGGGTGACACTGTCTGACAGAAGTGGCTGGTAAGTGTAGGAGAGGGGTGTAGGTGGATTTTGTGGATAGGGGTGTGGAGGTTTGTGGAAAATGGCTCAGTAAGCAAAGAAAGGTGTAATTTACAATTGTGTGGGTGGGAGTTATTTAGTATGTGGAAATGATTCACAAGTCTGTGGGACAGTTGTTGAGAGATTTGCTATTGTTTAGACCTTAGTTACAATGTGGTGTGTGTGTGTGTGTGTGTGTGTGTGTGTGTGTGTGTGTGTGTGTGTGTGTGTGTGTGTGTGTGTGTGTGTGTGTGTGTGTGTGTGTGTGTGTGTGTCATTTGTCTACATGTATTATATGCTGTGCTTTGGTGAATTTATCCTAGTCCTTGCTACCTGTCCTACACACTAACAATATGAATTCTTTTGGTGTATTGAAGTGGAATCTGACAATCCTGAATTCTTTCGGTCTATTGAAATATAATCATCAATGTTCCTTTATTTACATTTGGTGCCATAGCACTGAAACTGCCCTATTACACATTCTCAACAATCTCCTCCTTGCAACTGATACTGGCAAAGTCTCTCTCCTCACACTCCTTGATCTGTCTGCAGCTTTCGATACCATTGACCATGGTATTCTCCTTTCTAGACTTCATCATACTTTTGGCATCTCTGACATTGCTCTCTCCTTTTTCACTTCGTATTTATCAAACAGAAAACAAACTGTTCTCATCAATGGCACTTACTCTCAACCTGCATACCTTTTTACTCTCAACCTGCATACCTGACCTGTGGTGTTCCACAAGGATCTGTCCTTGGCCCTGTTCTTTTCACTCTTTATACCTCCCCCCTGTCCACCATCATCAACTCCCACTCTATAAAACACCACTTCTATGCTGATGACACCCAACTTCAAGATAGTGACTCACCTGATAATATACAGCGCCTGTTGACTCGCACCACTGAGTGTTACTCGGACATTAAGAACTGGATGACACACAATAGACTTCAGCTTAATGACGACAAGACAGAAGCTATCCTCATTGGCACCCGTCAGAAACTTTCCCAGCTGCCTCCTCTTTCTCTCCCATTATGTAACACATCAGTCCCAATTTCTGATTCAGCTAAAAACCTTGGTGTCTGCATTGACTCTACCCTGTCCATGAACAACTTTGTTTCTCAAACTGCCAGATCTTGCTACTATCATCTCCATCGTATAAGCCTGATCAGGAAGTATCTCTCTGTCGAAACAACTGCAAAACTCGTTCTCTCCTTCATAATGTCTCGCATTGACTATTGCAATTCACTCCTGTCTGGTCTTCCTGCCTCCACCATTCACATCCTACAGCGCATTCAAAACAATGCTGTACGCCTTGTACTCAAAAAGAAAAAAGCTGACCACATATCTCCTCTCCTGGCACAACTTCACTGGCTCCCTGTATCAAAGCGCATACAGTACAAACTAGACACCATGTGCTACAAAAGCCTCAATAACGCAGCCCCCGATTACCTGTCAAGCCTACTT
The DNA here is from genome assembly GCA_030674185.1 of Monoplex corrugatus. NCBI lineage: Eukaryota > Metazoa > Mollusca > Gastropoda > Littorinimorpha > Ranellidae > Monoplex > Monoplex corrugatus. The sequence goes on from CM060311.1 coordinate 14,091,295, forward strand.
GAGATCTATGTTCCCTCACATACCCTCCGCTCTGCCTCCGATCCTCTGACTTTTCGCTTTCCACGCACTAAGCTCAATACCTATGGTCCACGAGCCTTCTCTGTTTCTGGTCCACTCTCCTGGAACAAACTTCCTCTCGCAGTCCGTCAGCAACCTACTTTTGCCTCCTTCAAGTCCGCTCTCAAAACTCACCTTTTCTCCTCTGCATAAAATCCTAACCTCACTCAACCCCCCTCTGCAGCCTGTCTCCGCTCGGAGGGGAATCACTTTGTTTTAATATATAATTGTATATGATGCCCTCTCTGTGGTTTTCCATTGGTTTTATTCTTGCTTTTATTGCTTTTATTCTTTTCTCCCCATTTGTGGCCATGCATGTGTGTGTGTGTGTGTGTGTGTGTGTGTGTGTGTGTGTGTGTGTGTGTGTGTGTGTGCGTGCGTGCGTGCGTGCGTGTGTGCGTGTGTGTCTTTTCGGCGCTTGGATTTGATTTTGTCGAGATTTGCGCTATATAAATATTGTAATTATTATGTATGCATGTGCGTACGTATGTATGTATGTATGTATGTATGTATGTATGTATACGCTTAGATTTATGTATGTATGTATGTATGCATGTATACGCTCAGCTTAGATTTATGTATGTAAGTATGTAAGCATGTATGTATGCATGTATACGCTCATATGTATGTAGGTATGTATGCATGTATACGCCCAGCGCTTAGATTTGATTTTGTCAAGATTTTGCGCTATATAAATAAAATATATTATTATTATTATTATTAGAGGTTAAGAACTTTCCATAGAGGCATTGTTGCATCATGATTGTAGGTGCCTATGTTTTGTTCTTAACAAGCTTTCAGATCTTCCACATCATTAAAAAAAAAAAGTAAATTTGATAGCTTTTTCCATTGTACTAACTACTATGAAGTCTTTGGTTGCATGTGCATAGCATCACATGACATCAGTATCTGTCAGTTCTTATCTGATGTCTGCAGAAACTTTTCTTTTTCTGTTCTAGGTGTATGTTTCTGAGGCCGGGGTTGTTGTATGCTTTGCATTGATCATTTATGTTCAGTGCTTCATTACAGTGTTTCCATAGTGATATAATTACAAGGGACATTGACATCTCATGTCAGACATGAGTGTTTACAAAATAACACCAGTTAACAGATAATTAGGTTGCAGACTAGGGACAATTGCAAATAAGTCCTATACAACATGAAAATTTATTTTAAAAAAAAACAAACCTCGAGTTGAAGTTGAATGTGTATGAGTATTGCCTCTGGTAAGAAAGGGATTAAGGCCAAGCTGTTGCAGCCAGATCATGACTTGAATCTAGTTTGCATTCATGTGTACATTGTAAATTGATGTGCGTACATGTATGTAGCCAGTGATGGTCACACCGATGATCAATTGATCGTAGCTCAGGGCTCATTGGTATGCATGGTGTTGGTGGTATGTCCAGTTATCTTAGTCATTTAATGATGTGTTGCATTGAACAAGCATTTGTATAGAGTGAACAAGATGACTGATTTATCAATCCTAAATGGATGCAGCACTTTTAAGTGAACATTAGCAATATTTAAAAGAACATGACAGTTCATTATTGAAAACGTAATGCAGCATGGAAATACTAACATCCCCTCTTACTAGTGAATGAAGCATTTTGGCTTTAAAAATTAAATCTGTAGGCCTAAGAAAGAAGTTTTTAGGAAATAAGTTGCGAGAAAGCTTGGGTAAACATTTCATCTTTGATACCCACACAGGTACATGCACAGACACACACGCATGCATGCTCAGGTACTCATGCATACACATATTATGCATGTGCACATGCATGTGAGTGCGCACACACATTTACACTTAACACACGCAAGCACATACGCAAGCGCTCACATACTGATGCTTGCACACGCGCATATATACCTTGTGGTACTGTCTGTTGTCAGTTTGAAAAGACATCAAATGACAGAACCACACACATAATGCACACACTTGCATGCATGCATGTGTGCACACACTCGCACACACACAACACACACACACACACACACACACACACACACACACACACACACACACACACACACACACACACACACACACACACACACACACACACACACACACACACACACACACACATATAGTACATACTCACTCTCTCTGAATAAATGAAATAGATTAAACACACTTTGAAACAAACAAAATGATATGTATCAATAAACATCCTCCCATAAGATTGATGTTTTACAGTGAACATAATTCAAATCCAAACGATCTTATCATTTACAATGGATGCCGAACTGTTGTCATAAGGGATGAGACATGTCGGTGTAAAGATTTTAAAAAGGCCATCTCTAGTTTTATTCCCCTATCTCCATCAGGATTGTTGGAACTGAAATGTGTAAGTCTTTTAAATGTATCATAATTCATAATGCACTGATCTGCTCTTTTGTCTCTCTTGATACTATTTCAGTATTTGTCTACAAATTTCCTTGATACAGATCTACCGCAGTTGGCCACCAACCAATTTGTGTCTGGCCCATATTGTTGGAACAAACATTCCCTGTCTCGTTGTTGGTCTTGGAAACAAGTTGAGGTTTCTGTCACTTCGCTCCCCTACGACCTCAGGGTTATGGAACTATCTAGGTAGGACCTCAGGACCTGGTCAGCTATTGGGTTTATATGCAGGCTTAAGGCTCGTGCCGTGATCATTCTGGATTTTGTCCATGACACTGCACCTGTGACGTTAGTGCATACATAGAATTCATTCCAAGCGTGGAGACCTCATCTTGAGAAATTGAAACTGAAACTGAATTGACAGATCCAAACTCTTCCTCCCGGTCTGACTTAAAAACAGCATTTTGTCCAGCAATGATTCCCCATCCTACTGCCAACTTCCCCTATCTTCCACCCCCAGGCCATTCCAGTTCTCTCCTGTCCTTTTCCGTCCAATATAACACCATGTATTTTGCTCTGTGTCTGGCCCCTTCAGTTTTTGTTATTGCTTGTCAGTGTTTGAGTAAATGATGAGAGTGTGCTTTGATTCGATTTATCATTTTATGCATCAAGATTTAGCACTTTAAGAGTAACATGATATTAACTGATTATCACTATTATGCAGTTTAATTTAGGCATGATATAGCCCTTTTCTAAATAATTAATAATAGAATTGATGTTGCACTGAACAGGCAGAATTTGTAAACCCCCCCCCCACCCCCCCCCCCCATCCCAACCTGCCATTAGAAGTAAGCATGATATAGCCCTTTTCTAAACAATTTATATTTATATGTACTGATGCAGGCAATACAGTGGTGATGGTGTGTGCAACTGCCTCTGCATTTGCAAGACACTTTTATCACTAACTCACCATGTGTGCATTTTCATCTTCTTGGAGGGACAGAGTTCTGCATCTTCTTCTTCTGCCTGAATTCCGTGAAGCATCATTGGGGCATCACATTAAAGATCTGTTCTCCATATTTCTCTGGCTCTGTAGATTGTGTACCTTAGCCTGGGTCCCAGCAGAGGTTTCTCTGTCCATTCTGGAGTGTTCTCAATCCAGCGGATTTTTTTTTCTGTCTTCCCTCCCTCTCCCGCCCTGCACAGTTCCCCGGAGGATCGATTTAGCAAGGCCTTTGGATTTTGTTACCTGGCCATACCAGTGCTGTTTTTTAAACTGCTGTCAGATCTTTTTATATGGTGCATTGTGCTTCTTGATGGTTTGGCGATCTGTTTTTTGCTGACACGATCCGTGTATCTGTTTTTACTTTTAGTATATGTTGATAACATCTCTTGTCCATGGCTTGGATTCATTTCACCAAATCAGCTTTTAACATCCATGTCTGACATAAACACAGGTAGATGGAGTATATGAGTGCAATGAAGAACTTGATTTTGCTTTTCATGGAGATGTTTTTGTACTTGCGTTCAGGTTTTGGCCTGGATAGTGCTGTTTTTGTGTTTGCATAGTGCTGTTTTTGTGTTTGCTGCTTTTGAGATGATTTCTGGCTAGGACTCATCCTTGTTAATGATGGATCCCAGGTAAATGCATTGTTCAACAGTTCCTAGCTCACAAAAAAAAAAGAAGAAAAATCAATCAAAAGAAAAACGAAAACTGTCATGAGGTCTGTACAATGTTTTGGCCTCATCTGGATCGTGCTAGAGTCAGTATGCTGTAGGCTTATTTGGACGACTTGGACTACTCAGGCTAATAATATAATTTTATAATGCATCATTTAGGGTGTTGCTCAAAGTCAACACTGCAAGTGTCTGAGCTCTTGTGCCTAGTTCAAGCCAGGTTATGTTGAGAAAGTAAGTGTAGAGTGTGCAGCCTTGTCACACAGTTTGAATCCAAAATAGAACTTGCTGGCATCATCACTATCCTCTCAATTATGAAATCATCACACCAGTTGTCTCAGATTATCTGACCCTTCATGTCCAGCTCTCGTGGTTAACCCTGTTCATTGGTTATTCAAACTGTATCTTGGAACTACTCGGTCAGTCAGTGAGTCAGGAGGATTGACCATAGCTGTGATAGCAAAATCAGGTTCTAGTCAGATTCTTCAGTGTTGTATGCAGTATCCTGCATTGTGTATTCGACTGACAGTAGCAGTTACTGCCTTGGAGACTTATGTTTAAAATCAGTTTAAAATCACTATTTTGTTGTTGTTGTAAATATTAATTTTGGGTGTATGGATTTGTGCAACAGATGGTATACAACAGAGTCATTGAAATTTGACTGAAAGAGACGAGGCCAACTTTGAATGAAGACATATGAACTAATGAAGATGTATTTAAACATGTATGCAGGTCACTACAGGCTTACAGGCTTACACATACATACAGTCACACACACACACATACAGTCACACACACACACTCTCATACACACACACACAACACACAACATAGACACACATGTGCGCGCACTCAAACTCCATGTCCAGAGTGAAATGAAATCCTCATTTGTCGTCAGGGATGGCATTTATCCCAGTCAGTGATGACTTTTCTGTGTGCATGTGCATTATCAACAGTAAACTGTGATCCGAACAATGCACAACAGAAGCTGAGTCATGTTCAGGACATGACATATCGGGGACAGATGGAGGGTCGTGTCTCTCTGTCTGTCAGTATCATTTGTGTCTGTGTTTGTCTTGCGAGTCTGATTGTGTGTGTGTTTGATCTTTTTTTCTTGGGCTTTATTTTTTCCTTAATATTTTTTCTTTTTCTGTGCTGCCTCATACTTTGCACCACTGTGTCACTACCCCATGTTGCTGTTTTCTTTCTTACATGTCTCCAGACCTGCCAAAACTGACATCACCATTAGAGCAAGACATGAAGGGCCATAGAATGTGGAACAGTGCTATGATGATGAGTAGGGATGATAGTGATGATGCTATGGAATTCCATTTGCATCAATGAGTTATACTCTACACTAAGTTACTTCATGATATACTCGGGTGTCAATCATGCCCTGCCTGAGAATACAGACACATGTGTGGTATTGGTCCAGAAATTTCAGCATCCTCCTTGACGCCTCTGTAAGGTGGATAAGATTTGACTGTGTGGCCCCAGTCTTCCAAACAACCCACAGCATGGTGAACTAGGGGAAGGAGCTGGTTGGGGTTGAAAAAATCACACAGAATTGAATGGGGTTCAAATCCACAACATTCCAGTCAGTTGTCCATTTGCACTAACCATGGTGACAACATGAATATTTATACACCATCTGGCACCTTGCGCTCAGCATCAAATACTGTTTCCTTTCAGGTTCCTAGATCTAAACTATCATAATATCTGTTGGCCAGCGTTCTTTTGCTGTTTCAGGATCATCTGCCTGGAATAGACTTCCACCCCCTTCACCTAACATCTGCCCTTTCTGCTTTTCAATTCAATTTAAAAACCCACCTTTTTCCTCGACAATGAATTCGTCCTATAGCTTCTTCTCTTCCCCAGTTTGTGTATGTCTTTTTTGTGTATGTAGCCTGCGTTGACCACATGTGTGTGTCCGATGTGTAAAGGCGCTTTGATTTGAATTATCAAGATGCTGCACCATACAAATACATTGTCTGGTATATCTGTTTCTGTGTCCCTGGGAACATAGAACTTGCTTTTTCTAAATGATAGGCACTTTCTCTAGTCCCATGTTTTGATAAATGTTGCTTGATAGGAACTGACTCTAGTCCCATATTTTGATAAACATTGTTTGATAGGCACTGGCTCTAGTCCCAATTTTGATGAAAGAAAGTTGTTTGATAGTCACTGACTCCAGTCTCAATTTGGGTTAATGCCAGACTGAAGAAGCACAAACTGTAGTCCCAGTCTTTGATTGTAGTCCCAGATTTTGGTAAGTGTTTGACAGATAGGCACTGATTGTAGTCCCAGATTTTGGTAAATGTTTGAATGACAGGCACTGATTGTAGTCCCAGATATTGATAAACATCTGAATGATAGGCACTGATTGTAGTCCCAGATTTTGATAAACGTCTTGATAGAAAAATACTGACCTTCTAGTCCCAAGAGAGAGAAGTTCTGGCCTTTAGTCCCAAGACAGACAAGTACTTCCCTCTAGTCCCAAGACAGAGAAGTACTGCCCATTTAGTCCCAAGAAGAAGTACTGCCCCTTTAGTCCCAAGACAGAGAAGTACTGCCCATTTAGTCCCAAGATAGAGAAGTACTGTCCCTTTAGTCCCAAGACAGAGAAGTACTGCCCATTTAGTTCCAAGACAGAAGTACTGCCCCTTTAGTCCCAAGACAGAAGTACTGCCCATTTAGTCCTAAGACAGAAGTACTGCCCCTTTAGTCCCAAGACAGAGAAGTACTGTCCCTTTAGTCCCAAGACAGAGAAGTAGGCCTGCTGCCCTTTAGTCCCAAGACAGAGAAGTAGCCTACTGCCCTTTAGTCCCAAGACAGAGAAGTACTGTCCTCTAGTCCAAGACAGAGAAGTACTGCCCCTTTAGTCCCAAGACAGAGACGTACTACCCTTTAGTGCCAAGACAGTGAAGTACTACCCTTTAGTCCCAAGCTTTGTTAACAACCTGGTCAGAACAAAGTTGATAATGACTTTTAAAAGTCATCTGGAAATGGTGGAGAATCAGCTGTCTCTAAAGGGGACTGTTGGGATTTGAATTTCATGCCGTTGAATACAGAGTTACATACTTGTTCTCACTTCACATGATCATCATTAATCCAACTAAGAGTGGAGCCAGTCACACGGCCAACATCAACCCTGATGAAGACCTTAGGAGTGGTTGAACCATGGGTAAATTGACAACTGACTGACACTGATACAGTAGTAGGGGTTATTTCATTTTGTAAGACAGTAGGCAGTCAGAAGTCAATCTTCATTCTCATACAGGAATAAAATCACTTGCAATGGTATAAATCTTGAATGGGTGCAAGACATCTGCCATGATATTGTTCAGTTTATTTTGTTTGTGTGTGTGTGTGTTTGTGTGTGTGTGTGAATCATTATCAGGAAGGTAAAATATTTGATTGAGGTGCTTAGACTTGACCACATTCATTATTGAAGAAAATAACACTCCACCTGAACTTCTCCACCATAACCAGTACTTCAGAACTGAGTATGTCTGCCATTCTTCCCAGCAGTTTCAGTAGTATAACTTTATGATCACCACCTAAGTGAATGGCAACACCCTATGGTGACAGTGATTCATTTGGTAAACCTGTTGAACTTTGTCACTCTCTGTCACTCTATCACTGATCGCTGTCTGTCAGTGTCAGGCTGCAATTTCAGCATAAACTACTAATGCAAGCCCTTAGCTCATAAATGCAACCTGTTTTCTTTCGCTCTGTGACCACATTATTTGCACAGAAATATATTAATATGTGTAAATACTGTATGATATGCCATGGTCAAGGCATACATGTGGTCTGGTGGAAATGATTGGCAAGAGTAACTAGAAGCTGTTGGTGTTAAGTATGTTTACTATAAAGAACAAACAGAAGCTGTTGGTGTTGTTACTGTTTAGTGTTTATTATTATGAGTTCTAAAAACTGTGTTGTTAATTATGTTTACTGTAAAGAATAAACAGAAACTATTGGTATTACTATTTATTAATATTGTTACTGTTAGTTCTAAAAGGGCTGTTGTTGTTAATTATGTTAACTGTAAAGAATAAACAGAAGCTGTTGGTATTACTGTCTGTTATTATTGTAAGTACTAGAAGAGCTGTCGGTGTTAATTATGTGTACTGTGAAGAATAAACAGAAGCAGTTGGTATTACTATTGATTATTTTTGTCAGATAGATCCTCATCCAAAATGATGTGTAAACGAAAATTTTAAAAAGTCAGTCCTTGGTGGGTAAAATGATTGTGTGGAACTGGAAGGCAGACTGCATTACATGTTTGCGTGTGTGCGTGCGTACATTGTGTGTGTGTGTGTGTGTGTGTGTATGTGTTTTCCCAATTGGTTTTGCATTTGTGCACCAAAGTATTTGATGATTTGAATGAAGTTTTATGTCACACAACATCCTGTAAAACAAGCTTCTAAGCTCTTTGCACTTTACAAAAAAACATCAGATGCAGTAGCCTATTTTTGATTTTTTTCTGTGGAGTAATCTGCCCGTTGATCTGAGAAATGTGCCAAACATGTCCTCTTTTCAGACCCAACTTAAAGCCCATCTTTTCCGTGAATCCTTCTGTTTAAATTAACTGTGTTATACTGACCCTGTTCCATCATGTTTTAGTATGTTGTGTCTTTTATGTGAATGTTATTGATTGTGTGTGCATGATGTTAATGGATAAAATAAGTAAATGTGTGTTATTTGTACATTAATTTCTTTTTGTGTGGTACTGTAGAATTATAAGTGCGTTATTGTTTGAAAAAAACCCATACATCAACAATAAATCAATCGTATTAGCATGGTATGACAGAACAAGAAAAGAAAACAGGATCGTACACAATACTAGATTGTTCTATATGAACACTTTTGCATACTCATCCACACAGACTTACAGATGCACACATACACATTTACCCAGATACACAGGTAAGTATGCATGCATGAACACACAGACACCTAGACAGGGACTCCTGCTGCAAATGCATAAACATGTACACTGACACAAGGCTTGCAGTCAGACCAGTAAAACACACTCAACATATGAAATAGCTTTATCCCACATAACCAGTCATACGAGTCCAGTGGAGACAGCTGTAAATAGTGTTGTGAAGAGGAGAGAGGAGCGATCTATACAGATCTGAGACTAGTGAGATAGTAACACTATTGTTTGGAGATTGAAGTTTTTACAGTTGTCTGTCTTCAAAGATGACAATGATTGAAAATGATGAATGTCTGAGGAAAAAGCGAGTTTCGTCGTTCCGGTGCATAGAAAAGAGAATGAACGATGGGTGAAAATCACAGTACTTGAGCCATAATTGATCAGATAGTTTGCCATCATCAGTTAAAGTTTGTTTATGAATATTAAAATAAATGTGTATACACAAAAAAAGTATGTTAAACCTATGGATGGGTATGTTAATGGAACTGTATATATATGTATACAGATGCTCGCATGCATGCCACATTGGTATGCACTCACTTGTACACATGTGCGTGCACACACGCATATATCTAGGCACACTCAGGTGCGCGCACACACACACACACACACACACGCACGCACGCACGCACGCACGCACGCACACACACACACATGTCTAATATCACTTATAGTGAAAAGACGTTAAATTAAAGAACGAACGAACGAACGAACACCACACACACACACACACACACACACACACACACACACACACACACACACACACACACACACACACACACACACACACACCACACACACTGTCTGTATCTGTCTCTCTCTCTCTCTCTCTCTCTCTATCTATCTCCACTCCCTTTCCCTCCCCCCCCCCTCCCCCCAGCCAGTTCTTTTTTTTCCATTTACCTTCATCTTCTGCCATTGTCAATGACAGTTATTATCTGGGTTACAGCAGACTCAAAAAAGAGACTGCTAATTTACCTGGTGTCTTAAAGAAGAATATTAGCTGTAGACTGCATACACATGCAGTGACAAATGCAAATTTACCCGGTGTTTTGAAGAAAAATATTAGATTTAGACTGCATTCACATGCATTGACAAAGTTGTGTGGTTGGCATGATGACTGGTTACTGAGGATTTTTAAGTGTGTCAATACTGTTTCCTCATTTAGCTCTTCCATCATACAGTTCATCCATTTGATGTGTTGATTTCCATTGCAAGATTGCTGTTCATTCCTTGCACAAGTTGACATCTTTAATCAATATGTCCATCGTCAAATTGGCCAAAATTTGTGTGGCTAATTTTTTTGTAATCTGTATACTGTCTGTAGTGTCAGGCCAGGTATAATTCATTGCTTTAGTTTTTCAGTGTTTTTTATATTTTCTTTTTATTATAGTGGTGTAGCTTGGTGTGTGTGTGTGTGTGAGCGCATGCATGAGCACATGCATGTTAGTGTGTACGTGAGCATCTGTATGTGTGTGCGCATGCATCCACCTTTGTTTCCTCCCCCTCCAACCTCCATGTCTTTCTGAACGGACTGATTAAAAAATGTTTTCTTTGGGTAAGGAGAACCCTAGTGGTTTTATTGTAGGCCTACATTCAGGTGGGAATTAGTTGACAGCTTTTTATTTACTTCTTTTTTGTATGGATTAATTGCTATATTTGAAATTTCCGGTTTTACTTGACAGCTTCATTTCACAGTTGTAGTGTTAAAGAATAAAACCTCGTGCAAAAAGGTTTCTTTTCAGATTGAGGCCAGGAGACAGATACATGCTGTTTTTGACAATCGATCTGAGCAGTTCGCTCGAATTTACATCATCTAATTTGGGACCGAGACACTACTGTTAAGACTCGACTTCCTGCGGAGCATGAGCCTATAGAATAGTAGCTGTCCAACTGTGTGTGTGTGTGTGTGTGTGTGTGTGTGTGTGTGTGTGTGTGTGTGTGTGTTTACATTGTGGGGATGCCAAGCTCTTAGTTATTATTAGTATTGTTGTTTAAGGCCCAGCCAACTGCACAGAGCCGTGTCAGGTCTGTAACCTTCTCAAAAAGTATATCATACCTCAGAGAAGATTATAAACCATGTGTTTTGCTTCAGTTTGCACTGGTCACGTCTTGAAATGGAAAGGGGAAGGTGGGGGTGGGTCTGGGATGGGACCTGTGAAACTTTTAAACAGATGTCACCAGAATAATTGGAGCATTTAGATGGGAAGCAGACAGGCCAGTTTGTTTAGAGTACTCACCTTGTATTGTTCTGTATGTCTTTGTGCATATATATGTCTCTCTGTTGGGGGTGTGTGGGTGGGGTTGCACACAATTGAGTTTGTCCAGCTGTGCTTGTGTGTAGAAGCCAGTGGGAAGAGAGAGCGAGAGACAGAGAGAATGTGTGTGTGTGTTGTGTGTGTGTGTGTGTGTGTGTGTGGTGGTGAGCCAGTGGGGAGAGAGAGAGATTGTGTGTGTGTGTGTGTACACGCATGACTGCTCATCTGTCTGCTACAAGTACAAGGATAAGACCCTGATATAAAAACAAGAGCATAAGATTGTTGACCGATTTGTAGGGTCACCTGAGGCAGAAGGTTAGAGATCTCGAGAGAATGTAGACTATGCTAACAGCTACACATGTACACACTACACTACAGTGACGTTAACTCTTTGATAACTGCTGTACTGACAGTTATACACTACAGTATTGTTAACTCTTTGACCACTGCTGTATTGACAACTAAACACTACAGTATTGTTAACTCTTTGACCACTGCTGTATTGACAGCTAAACACTACAATATTGTTAACTCTTTGACCACTGCTGTGCTGACAGCTACACACTACAGTATTGTTAACTCTTTGACCACTGCTGTATTGACAGCTAAACACTACAATATTGTTAACTTTTTGACCACTGCTGTACTGACAGCTAACACTACAGTTTTGTTAACTCTGACAGCTGCTGTACTGACAGCTACCACTGCTGTACTGACAGCTACACACTACAGTATTGTTAACTCTTTGACCACTGCTGTATTGACAGCTAAACACTACAATATTGTTAACTCTGACCACTGCTGTACTGACAGTACAGTTTTGTTAACTCTGACAGCTGCTGTACTGACAGCTACCGCTGCTGTACTGACAGCTACACACTACAGTATTGTTAACTCTTTGACCACTGCTGTACTGACAGCTAACACTACAGTTTTGTTAACTCTGACAGCTGCTGTACTGACAGCTACCACTGCTGTACTGACAGCTATACACTACAGTATTGTTAACTCTTTGACCACTGCAATGCTGACAGCTATACATGTATACACCACACCACAGTACTAACTCTTTGACCACTGCTGTACTGACAGCTACACACTACGTACCATACCAACCTACTGTTAACTCTTTGACCAATGCTGTATGGTCAACTACTCACTATACTACAGTAATGTTAACTCTTTGACCACTGCTGTACTGACAGCTACACACTACATACTATACCAACTGAGTTAACTCTTTGACCACTGCTGTACTGTTAACTACACCTATACTCCAGTAATGTTAACTCTGACCACTGCTGCATTGACAGCCACACACTACACACTATACTGCAATAATGTTAACTCTTTGACCACTGTTTCACTGACAGCCACATACTACACACAATACGACACTACTGCTGTTGTTAACTCTGACCTCTGCTGTACTGACAACTACACACTACATCACAGTACAGTTAACTCTTTGACCACTGCTGTACTGACAACTACACAGTACACCACAGTACAGTTAACTCTTGACTACTGCTGTACTGACATATACACACTATACTACAGTGGTGTTATTTCTTTGACCACTGCTATACAACTACACACCGCACACTATACCACATACTGTTAACTCTTTGACCACTGCTGTACTGAAAGCTACACACTACACCACTGTATTGTTAATTCTTGACCACTGCTGTACTGAAAGCTACACACTACACCACTGTATTAATTCTTGACCACTGCTGTACTGACAGCTACTCACAACACGCTGCTGTGAACTCTTATGTCCACTGCTGTTTTTGACAGTTACGCACTACACACTACACCATAGTACTGTTAAGTGTTAACTCTTTACTACTGCTGTTCCAGCCAGACAACACACCACGCACTGGCTGTGGACAGACTGTTCAGCTGCACGTTACATGCTGGAGTGTGGAGTTGATTATAGATTCATCGCACTGGGACAATTCCATGTGCGCTCCACTCAGATCGGCTGGCAATTAGTCTGGCAGTCTTCTTGTACCTATACAAAACCTATGTGCTGACAAAGTCTTGAAATGGAGAGGCAGAAGGGGGTCTTAATTAAGGGGACAGTGAAACAATCAAGTTGACTCCACCAGAAAGATGAACATTATGAATGCGATTGGCAGCAAACAAACCAACATGATGTTACATGTGGGGGTGATCTCGACGCGAGGTCTCGAGTCCATGGTGCTATCAGCAGAGCTAACCACTCCACTGTAACTGTTGACATTGCTGGCATCTGAATCAGTTTGGAGTTTGTTTAAAAGGGGTTCAGTGTACTGGGACGGTTCCATATGTGCTCTGCACAAACCTGCCATGTGGCATTGAAGTTAAGCTGATGCTTTATGCAGAAAAGAGCAGCATGAAAATTCAAGTAACTAAAGCCTGTTGTTAGACAAGGTGTGCACTGAAGTTTCAGTTGTGACTTCGTATGGATTGAAGTAGCTCAGATGCTGGTAGTTTTTTCTTCTTCTATTTTTTAAACATTTTTTTTTCATTATTCAAGTTTCGGCAAGAATTAATACAAAATAAACTGCATTTTTGTAGAACATACTCTTAAATAGATGCAATATGTGACAATTCAAATATACGAATAGGTGTGTATGTTCATTCATGTTCAACACATACTCATGTACACACACTCGTGCACACACACACATACACACACACACTCACACTCACACAGTGCTGATAGGGTTAATGACTACAGGTGTGAGCAGCTGTGATTGACTGAAGTAGCCAGAAGTGTTGATAGGGTTAATGATTACAGGGAAGGGTGGCTGTGGTGGACTGAAGTAGCCAGAAGTGTTGCTAAGAGTTTATGATTACAGGGAAGGGCGGCTGTGGTGGACTGAAGTAGCCAGAAGTGTTGATAAGAGTTTATGATTACAGGGAAGGGCGACTGTGGTGGACTGAAGTAGCCAGAAGTGTTGATAGGGTTAACGATTACAGTGATGGGGGGCTGTGATGGACTGAAGTAACCAGAAGTGTTGATAGGGTTTATGACTACAGGGAAGGGTGGCTGTGATGGACTAAGTAACCAGAAGTGTTGATAGGGTTAATGGCTTCAGGGAAATGAAGTAACCCATAGTGTTGACAGGGTTAATGACTACAGATGTTGGCGGCTGTGATGGACTGAAGCAGCCAGAAGTGTTGATAGGGTTAATGACCTCAGGGTTGAGCGGTGACAGATGTAAACTGAAGTTTGAATCCCTGTCCACCCAGGCAACACTGTAGATCTATGTACTATGTGCTCCAGCACACAGTAAGTGGAGATAGAGAGTAAGAAGTGAATACATTTATTGGTGTAAGGTGTTGACTTATTCAAGTTATTGGCCACACCTACATGATTTATCATTAAGAAGTGAATAATTGGTGTCAAGTGTTTATTCAATGGCCACACTTGCATGAATCATTTCAAAGGCTTTTTAAAGGCATGTGTGCCTATCTGTGCAGTGCATGTGTGTACTATCAGTCTTCTCTTCTTCTGTTTCAAAGCTGATCATTCCCTTTCTGCATTTTGTACAAACACCTACACAAGAAATTTTCTCCTGTTTTTGAATCAGAGGATTGTTTACTCTGGGTCTGCATTTGCTCTGTCATGGGGCAAAGCATTTTATCCTCTCTTCATTGTATGTGAGTGTGTACAGGCCATGTGTATGTGAGTGTGTACAGGCCACAGGTATGTGAGTGTGTACAGGCCACAGGTATGTGAGTGTTGGTTCTGTAGTGTTGAGGTAAGGACTGTTAGTTAAGGTCAGTGTTGGTTCTGTAGTGTTGAGGTAAGGACTGTTTGTTAAGGTCAGTGTTGGTTCTGTAGTGTTGAGGTAAGGACTGTTAGTTAAGGTCAGTGTTGGTTCTGTAGTGTTGAGGTAAGGACTGTTAGTTAAGGTCAGTGTTGGTTCTGTAGTGTTGAGGTAAGGACTGTTAGTTAAGGTCAGTGTTGGTTCTGTAGTGTTGAGGTAAGGACTGTTAGTTAAGGTCAGTGTTGGTTCTGTAGTGTTGAGGTAAGGACTGTTAGTTAAGGTCAGTGTTGTTCTGTAGTGTTGAGGTAAGGACTGTTAGTTAAGGTCAGTGTTGGTTCTGTAGTGTTGAGGTAAGGACTGTAGTTAAGGTCAGTGTTGGTTCTGTAGTGTTGAGGTAAGGACTGTTAGTTAAGGTCAGTGTTGGTTCTGTAGTGTTGAGGTAAGGACTGTTTGTTAAGGTCAGTGTTGGTTCTGTAGTGTTGAGGTAAGGACTGTTAGTTAAGGTCAGTGTTGGTTCTGCAGTGTTGAGGTAAGGACTGTTAGTTAAGGTCAGTGTTGGTTCTGTAGTGTTGAGGTAAGGACTGTTAGTTAAGGTCAGTGTTGGTTCTGTAGTGTTGAGGTAAGGACTGTTAGTTAAGGTCAGTGTTGGTTCTGTAGTGTTGAGGTAAGGAGTTAGGAATGTTAAGGTCAGTGTTGGTTCTGTAGTGTTGAGGTAAGGAGTGTTAGTTAAGGTCACTGTTGGTTCTGTAGTGTTGAGGTAGGCAATGTTAATTGTTTTAGTTAAGGCGTGATAAATTCAGTAATGTTGCATTACACACTGTTACTAATGTTAGGTAAAACTATGATTTGTATTGTAGTGTGGTTAATACTGTAGTTGCACAGTGAAAATGGAAGATAGTGTGTTACTAGTTACTAGTGTTAGTGAAGATTGTGATTAATACTGTAATTGTATGGTGGAAATGGAAGATTGTGTGTTACTGATGTTAGTGAAGATTGTGACTAATAATAGTAATATTAATAATACTGTAGTTGTACAGTGGAAATAGAAGGTAGTTGCTACTGGTGTTAGTGAAGATTGTGACTAATACTGTAATTGTACAGTGGAAATGGAAGATAGTGTGTTACTAGCGTTAGTGAAGATTGTGATTAATAGTGTAGTTGTACAGTGGAAATGGAAGCTGGTTACAATTCAGCAGGGTGTACACAAGTAAGTGGGTGGATACTGAATGGATGTGGGGCTGTCACTGTCACTGAAACCCCCAGACCTGTGTGTGTGTGTGTGTGTGTGTGTGTGTGGTGCGCAATGACTCACTGTTGACAGAGAGGTCAGGAAATTGTTGAGCAGAGGGAGGATGCTCTCCCTCACATAGTATAGTCACTCCACAAACATAGGACAGCCATTGGCCTTCCCACCCCTTGCTGTATTGGACTTAACAGATATGTGAAGTTTAATTAAAGTTGTTTGTGTTCACTCCACAGTAGCATAGGTAAACTGTTCAAATCTGTTGGTTTGCATGTTCACTCCACAGTAGCATAGGTAAACTGTTCAAATCTGTTGGTTTGCATGTTCACTCCACAGTAGCATAGGTTAACTGTTCAAATCTGTTGGTTTGCATGTTCACTCCACAGTGGCATAGGTTAACTGTTCAAATCTGTTGGTTTGCATGTTCACTCCACAGTTGCATAGGTTAACTGTTCAAATCTGTTGGTTTGCATGTTCACTCCACAGTAGCATAGGTTAACTGTTCAAATCTGTTGGTTTGCATGTTCACTCCACAGTAGCATAGGTTAACTGTTCAAATCTGTTGGTTTGCATGTTCACTCCACAGTAGCATAGGTTAACTGTTCAAATCTGTTGGTTTGCATGTTCACTCCACAGTAGCATAGGTTAACTGTTCAAATCTGTTGGTTTGCATGTTCACTCCACAGTAGCATAGGTTAACTGTTCAAATCTGTTGGTTTGCATGTTCACTCCACAGTGGCATAGGTAAACTGTTCAAATCTGTTGGTTTGCATGCACTCTGTGGGATCAATTTAAATTGTACCATAAAAGGTATTGCTGTTTGCATCAGCTTTTGGCCCAGTCCTGGGACTGAAAACTGGGGTCAACTTAGCATGGACCCAACATGTAAGCTCTAGTTTTTGAAAGATAATACAGTCTAAAAAGGAGTTTGGTGGCTGAGGAAGAGGTGAATTCTGATTCATAATAAATTCAGAATCAGTTGGTAAAGTGGTGGCCCAGTGACCACAGCATTACTGTGCTTCCCACTTCAACTTTCACCCCTTCCTCCATGTTTATGGAAGTGAGCTGTGTCTGGTTTGATTCCCAACAAGACAGGGATCTTTTGTCCATCTCCATTGGACCTCAAATGCTTGTGTGGGTGTTTTTTTCCCTTAAGTAAATGAATATTCCAAGTGTTGTTTCCTTATACAAATGAATATTCAAATTTGCGTTGTTAAACAAAACAGTAAATCATTCTTATTTAAGTGACAGTCTATTGATGCTCTCACTGTTACCATCTCTGTTTTCGATTGTCAGTTGTAGCATCCCCGTAGGGATGCCGGGGGCTCTTTCAGTATAAATAGTATCCCCACCTTCTGGAAATTATGTGCTAGAAATTTCCTCTTTTCTGTCACTCTCTTTGTTTCTGCCTTGCTCCTTTGCTTTCTGTCATTTCTTCCTATCATTTTCTGCCTTGCAGGTCCATTCATCTGTATGTGTTCTCTGAAGTCTTACATACTTTCTCTTAGGATTGATAATTTGGTACATATGCTAAGTGCATTTTTGGCTCTAGGGAAATGAGATATGCGGAAGCAGTTTAAGTGATTTAGGCCCATTCACGTTTCAGTGTCCTTTGTTATGTTTAAATTTATATTCAGGTAGTTTTATTTAAATCCCCTGTGTGATAAATTGGACGGAGTGGTCAATGCCAGGGGCACCTCCGTTGATAGGCACGTTAATGCATTGATTGTACTTGATTTTGTGTTCCTTTTATTTCCTTGTTCAAGTTGTTGAAGTTCTCTGTGTGTGTTGAAACTGGTTATAGCCCTGATAATAGTGATATGGCTCTACACAGTTGGCTGGGCTTTAAGCAACTGTAAGTTGTAGCATAGGATTTGCATAACCAAAGTATTATGCAATCACCAGACATAGGCATTTGTTAGATGAGAATCCACTGACACACACTGTGATCATATGATCATTTGTCTTGTGGGAAGTCAGTTATACTTATAGCACAGGTATGGACAATGAAGCACTATGCAATCACCAAACAGGCATTTATCAACAGAGTGTCCAGTGACACACACTGTAACCATCTGTCTTGTGGGAAGTCCAATATAGTACAGGATATGAATAATTAAGCATCATGCAATCACCACATATCAGGCATTTTTGTTAACTGAGAATCCACAGACACACTTTATGATTGTATGTCTCATGGGAAGCGAGATACAGCACAGGATATGCAAGGTCACAGAAGGAGAGTTTGAAGGATTGTGTGAACTCCAAATCGGGCAAGGTCACAGGGAGGAAGGTGACACTTGTTACCATAAAGTACTCATTGAAGTGGGGACCTTGTAATGGGCATGTGTGTTTTATGAGTATATACTAGATTTTTATTTTTTGTGTTGATACGCTTTAGCCAATAACAAAAAGACCAAAGGGTCCTGTCCCATCTGTCCTCACTGGTGATAGTATTAAATTCATATGATAATAGTAAATAAATTCATATTTTGTGAGCGTCTTGTAAGATTTTTATTTTGTTAGGTTGACTGGCATTAGTCATCTACAGACACCAAATGGTCTTGCCCCATATGCCAGCACTGGTGATATTATTAAATTCATATGATAGTATTAAATGAACATATTTTGTGTCTTGTAAGAATTTTATCTTATGTTTACCGGCATCAGCCATCAACATAGACTGAAGGGTCCTGCGCCATCTGCCAGCACTGTTGATATTATTAAATATATTTGACAGCATTGAATAGATTCATATTTTATGAGTATCTTAATAGATTTTTATCTTGTATGTTGACAGGCATCTGCCATCGACAAAGAGACCAAAGGGTCTTGTCCCATCTGTCAGCACTGGTTCATGATCACATGCCTGTTAGGAGAGAACCAGGATGACATCGACTTCAAGGTCTACACAGTGCAGGCGGACTGTCCCCCTAAAAACTTTGGAGTGGACCAGGGATGGAGCAAAAAGTTCCCCGTCGTCATGGTACTGGGGGGTCATGACAAAAAAGGTCAGGACCTGACAGGCACCAAGTACGACACGTTTGAAGAACTGGAGACCTTTTTTGAGAGTATCAACAGGGAGTGTCCGGAACTCAAACGTAAAAATGCTCCCAATGTGGCTGCCATGCAGGCAGTGGAGGACGTGTATAATGTGAGTAGAGGTTTTATGCTTGCGCTTGTGTGTGTATGTTTGTGTTTGACCATTGGTCTGTTTGTAAAGATAAGTTTTGTGTTAAATGTACTAATTTCAAGGTACCTAGTGCAGTAGTGGTGCCATATTACAGGAGTTCTGAAACTGTTATCAGGCTGATTATTTTGGACTTATGCACTGTGATGCAGTTGTGTTTTGTGCTTTGTACATAGTATGTGCACAGAAGGTTGACCACAAGAATATGTGCGTGTTTGATTTCGAATTACTTCAGGCTTACTCTTACTGATTAAGATTAAAGAGCACCTTTAACATTTTTAACTCCTGCACCCTGTCCACCAGCATCCTTCATTGTCAGTCATGCTAGCAGTAGCAAAGCGAAAACTTAACCTTTTGATTCCCTCACCCTATCCACCTGCAGGAAGCTGGGTACTGTCATGGGAATAAGGCAGCTGTTACAGACTTTTGATTTATAATTGCCCACCTTTAGGAATAAAAAGCCTGAAATAATTATTTCTGACTTAATGTCAAAATATGGGGGGAAAATTCCAACTCTTATAACGGCAATGATATCCTGATATTAGTGTTCTACAACTATGTGCAAAAGGTCAGATTTAACTTACCTAACAGGACAAAGTTTTGCATTCCAAGTTTGGTTGAAAGGTTTGCAATTTTTTATTTTTTTATTTTTTTTGGTGGTCATTTGGATCAGATGTTTTTAAAATATGCAAGACATCCATTGCCCATCTTAATGCTGCCATCAGTCTGGTGGTGTCAGCATAGTGTTTTATAGGTTTGTCTCCCCATCCCATTCCCCATTTTGAGACCTTCCCAGTGCATAGGGTTGTGTGCTGGCTGAAGGAGACTACCAGATAATGCCTGGCAGGTTTGAGTGGAGCACATATGGAATTGTCTGAGTGTGAGGAATCTCTCTTGGACAAACTCTAAACAAGTATGTAAATATCTTAAGTAGTGACAGTGTGCAGTCATTGACAGGCGTATGTTTCAGTCTTTTACTGTTTTCCTGTCTGGAAAGGGAGCTAAACATTTGTTACCAAAACTGAACAAAATCAGTGCCTTGTGTTGTGTTGTTCTGTATGCACAGTGTCTGTAAATGTCTTTAGCACCATACTGTGTTGTGACCATGTACTACAATCGGCAATTGGCTTGTTTCAGGCTTTCAATGGCTTCTTGTCTGGGAAGGGAAGCAAACGTGTGTTATCAGAACTGAAGAAAATCAATGACTTTCTGGAGTCAGAGGACGAATCCAAGTTCCTGGTGGACAACGTGCTTTCCTTTGCAGACTGCTACGCCCTCCCCCGCTTGCAACACATACGGGTCGCTGGCAAGGTCAGTCTATATACAGCGTGACCTCTGGGGTCAGTTCTTACCTGATAGATTTCCTTCCATGCTTTGATAGATTTTTTTTGGCACCTAGGTGAATTGATTTATTGCTGGCAGGTCAGTTCTTGTGTGACAAGATGTCTTTTCACATAAGTGATTTATATATTGCTGCTTACTTTACTGCTTACCAGTCATAAAAGCTCTTAGTAGAACAAACACAGAGCTCTTAGTTGAGCAACCAGTCATTAAAGCTCTGTATTAGAACAACCAGTCATAAAAGCTCTACAGTTGAACAACCAGTTGTAAATGTTCTGTATTAGAACAACTAGTTGTAAAAGCACCGTAGAATCTTTTTAGCTTTATGCACAATTACCGTTTCTGACATGTACTATGTTAACTAGCTCAGGACTCTAGGCCAAAATTTCAGTCAGGGTGATGGATGACCCTGGGTCCTATTCTGGTACAGTTAGTCTTTGTCCTTCCTGCCTGGTAAGCCCTCAGTTGACTTCCCTTGTTTAATTCCTTGTCACTGTCTGTTATATCTGTTATCTCGGCTGTCTCTGTTGTTCAGGCCTTTTAATTTGTCAGTTGACCTTCCAGTGCAGTAGGTACTGCCTTTCTTGTCTTTAATCATGAGCATATCACATGGTGATGGTGAAAATTTTCCAGAAAAATTATAGCGTTTTGAATGTGATCCCCAGTATCACATCTTAACTGGTTTCAGACGTGCACCATGTCAGAGTTGAAGAAACCAGGCCAATGCAGATTCAGTTGACCCTTTTGTTACCTCCTCCATCATGAGTGATCGATTCACCTGCTCATCCATCAAATTCACTGATAAAAAAGTTGTATTTGGCCCTGAACTTCTTGGCAAACATGCAGACTTCTGAAAGTATGCAAACTTGTGAAGATATGTAACATTCTGTGGGGAGTGGTATGACCAGTTCAGCCACTCCAACCACCACCATTCCCCAGTCTGGGTCCAGCATCTCTGGATCAGACGATTGCAGAGACTGTGTGAATACCAATACCTCAAACATGAATTTAATTCATACATAAACCGTTGAAAATGGCCAGTTCATTGACCCTTTCTTCCCTAGTTCTGAAATTTGGGCTTATCTCTCGGTGTGTGTTTTTTTTTGTTTACATGAGGTCAGATTGAGGAGTAGCTTATTATGACTCCTGATTATTGTCCTTGCATCTTGTACAGAATGCATCTTTGTTATTGTTTCTGGATTCAGAGAAAACATTATTCGCTAATTTGAAGAATCTTGGTCAGATTTTCTGTATTTACTCATATCACTGTAGCTCCAGATTGTTGTCTTTGTACCTCATACAGTATGTATGTTTGACATCCTCACTGTGTTTGGAGAAAGTAGTATCATATGATATGGGGAATTTCAGGGACAGTTTACATATTCCTAGCTTTTATATTGATTCAGAAAATTGGTAGAAACTTTCTGATTATGGGGAATGTCATGGTCAGATGCAGGGGAAGAACCATGGGCAAATTGCTTCCCTTGTTTAACTTGTTTCTCTCACTCATTATGATCCTAGCAGACAGACTGAGAATCAAAAAGTGTCCATCTCTCAGACACTCTGACAAAGGAAACTGTCTTTTGATCTGAAGAATAGGGCAGCATGGAATGATTTCATTAAATTGAGAAGGAAAATCAGAATATGAGATGTCCTGCATGATCTTTTTCTAAATGCAAAGATGTTGCATGGTTTCATAGGTGTCTGTTCACTTTTGTGAATGCATGTGTTAGAAATATAAGTTATGATTAACTTGGCAGTATATGTACTACTGAAGTAACTTGAAGACTGCAAAAAAGGACCTCTCACTGACTCACCTTTTCCATTCCCTTGTGTGTTCAGGCCTACATGGATTTCGATATTCCCAAGGAGTATAATGCCATCTGGAAGTACCTTGTCGAGGCCTATAAGACCGAAGCCTTCCGTTCCACCATGCCATCCGACCAGGACATTATCTTCCACTATGAGAAGAAGGTTGGGAGCCTGCAAAAAGTGAAGCATAACCCACGCCCCACCTTGCAGACCTTCACCTACAACATGGATGTTCCCAGCGACATTGCCGCAGGTATTGGAGTCTGCACAGACTCCAACGGTGATGTGTCTGGCCAGGTAGCTGATGGACTTTCTCGTGTGGATGTTTCTGCGCAGCCAGAATAGGGCCCGCATAAAGACTTAGTCTTTCTCTCTGTGTCCTTTTATTTTTGTTGTTGTTGACTGTTGTTTGTTTGTTTAAATTGTCACTGTGGCTTGCTGTCAGATTATCTATTGCATCACCAGGACTAGCAGCGAGCACTTGAAAGCAAGGACTGAGGGAGGACATGCAAGGTGAAGCTTTCCACTCCCTGGCCCTGACCACCAGCTTTTTGGAGGAAAGGGTGAAGGAGTGAGAGGGGGTTGAAGGAGAGCATGATATTAGGGAATGGTACATAGAGTGTGACAAAATCAGTGGAATATAAGATTATGGAAAGAGCTGTGTACAGACCTGTTTCTTTCTCTTGCACAGTTTCCCAGCTTACATTGCCTGCTTGTTTGTTTTGTAGGCAGTGGGATGGGGGGGGGGGGGGGGGGTTGGGATGGAGGGGAGTGATGTTGGCTTTTAGTTGTGCTTATACATGTGTACACATAAACACACACACATGGCATACTCTTAAAGTTGAAGAGACATTGCCATGCTTCGACAAGTTTCAAGGTTTTGGAATTGGACAGAACGGTACAAATCATATTGAACATGATGATGTGTAACCAACTTCCTTGCTTTTTTTTCAAACTGAAATTGGACTAATGCTGGGGTGTCAGTTGGTGCTTTGTTTTCAACTATCTCCAGTCTTACAAGTCTCAGATAAGCACATAAGAATTCAAAAGTTTGTTTACTTTATGAGAGAAAAGATTTAGCCAAAATTCAAGTAGGCTTGTTTTGGTACCGCGTTTTAACATGATTGTTTTGAGTGGTAAAAATTATGAAGAAATAGGGAAATTTGCAAAAAGACTTTCTTGTTAAATGTTGGAGATGCCCTCCAAGTACATTTTAAATTGCTTACAGATAATGCAAGGAATTAAATGTGGGATAGAGGCTTCCCTTACAGGGTTGTCATAATGGGAAGTGCTGAGTGTGGATACAGGCTTCCCTGTCAGGGATGTCATAATGGGAGGTGCTGAGTGTGGATACAGGCTTCCCTGTCAGGGATGTCATAATTGAAGGGGTTAAGTGTGGATACAGGCTTCCCTGTATGTCATAATGGGAGGTGCTAAGTGTGGATACAGGCTTCCCTGTCAGGGTTGGTAGAAAGAAACTCTAGGGAGAGCTAGACAACAGAAGGTCTTCAGAGAAGTAACCCCCTTTAGACAAGTGTTTCGGCCCTGAATTCCTTACACTCTCGGGGGGCCGGGCCACATAATGGGAGGTGCTGAGTGTGGATACAGGTTTCCCTGGGATGTCATAATGGGAGGTGCTAAGTGTGGATACAGGCTTCCCTGGGATGTCATAATGGGAGGGGCTAAGTGTGGATACAGGCTTCCCTGGGATGTCGTAATGGGAGGGGCTAAGTGTGGATACAGGCTTCCTTTTCAGGGATGTCATAATGGGAGGGGCTAAGTGTGGATACAGTGTTCCTTTTCAGGGATGTTGTAATGGGAGGGGGCTAAGTGTGGATACAGGCTTCCTTGTCAGGGATGTCGTAATGGGAGGTGCTAAGTGTGGATAAAGGCTTCACTGTCATGTATGACATAATGGGAGGGGCTGTCAGGAATGTCAAGCCTGGGCTCGACATGCTTTCTGTAACCATTGCTTTTTCAAATGCACAAAGCTGACATGTGCTTATCTGGATTGAATGAACAATACCAAATATAACAGCTTGTTATTCTGTATGCGCTCCTCAGTATCTGGTGTATGCCTCATAGAATATTTTATACATGTAGTAGGGAAAGAATTGTATATATTTATGATAGAAATGTTTTATACAGGTTGGTATTTGTCAATAATGGCGAATAGTGTACATTTATTATTATTCATTGTTACTTTTTTAATACTGTAAAAAGGTAAATATGTATTCTTTTTCTGTGTATCACAAGTTTACAGTTCAGTTTTTATTTATTATAATTTTCTTATTGGGATTTTGCATTTATCACATCATATTGGAAGTTATTGTGTGTATCTATTTGCCTTGGGGGAAAACTTTAAACTGTTCAAGTGATTTTGCAGTGTAAAGAGCTATTTCTTCATTGCTTGCACTTTCAAGTCATTTACTTGTTTTCCTGCATAAAAAAGAAGCATTAGCAGTCGGTGACTTGCTTTGCATTTCACAAACCCAGACTTCTGTGGGTCATGCAGAATATGAGTTGCAATCCAGTTTCCAGTTGAGTGAGTGCAAGGGGGAGGGTGTGTGTATGTGTGTGAGTGTGAGGAGACCTGTGAGTTGTAAACGGGGCATTAGAATTCAGAGGACACCAACTGCCCTGGCAGTGGCAGTTGAAAGCATCAAAGTAGATAACTATATCTGTTACAGTGTTTGTCTTATCACACTGTTAAAGTAAACTGTATTTTGATGCACAAGTGTTGTAGAACTTTTGATATTGTCGCTGTGTAGATCTCTGCTCTTGTGTTGCTTGGTTGTTGCCCGCCCATGGAAAAATGCTAATTTTATGCAAATTGTTGGGACCAATAGTGTTCCCTTATTGGTCAGTGCAGTGTGACCTGACCTGACCCAGTGTGCGCTTGTTGCCATTTTTTGTAAACATCTCTTGGCTTGCTGTTGCCTGCAGTTGTGTGTTTCTATTCACTGTCTGTCTTCTCTGTAAACAGCAACATAAACAAGTGTTGCAATTACACCCATGAGACAGCTCTGTGATGGAAAACATAACTGCTGTTCTTGATCAGTTGATTGTTTTGTTAAGATGAAAACTGTTTGAATTTGAAAAAAAAGTCTTGTGCAAATAGTGGATTAACTCAAAACTGACAAACATAAACAATGGTAAAAATGATAAGATATGAATTAACATTGATGGACTATTTTGACACTGATTTTTCTTCTTTGAATTATCTGTAATTGAGAATGTGTCTACAGTGAAATTCTCTGAAGGAAATGTGACATTGATGTAGAGCATACAAAGTGTGATGCAGATTAGGGATGCTTTAGAACTGTGCCTTTCACGCTTGCTTTCGGTTGATTTCAGACAGAAACGTATTTAAGATGATGGTATAGATTCTGATATGTATATATGCTATACTTTTTGTGCTTGGGTACTGGTTTTGATAAATTGAGTAAATGCTTGTCTTCATTTGGAGAGTTCTTTGTAAAAGTTCAGAGGGACAAGCTCAACGACATAGATGTGTACTGACCATGGTGTGTATAGGAAATGTGACCAGACATTAAAGTAACAGAGAGACGGCAAGAGGTGCATAAGGCCTGCTGTAGTCACAACATTGTTGTGGCCACGTAGGGACTGTAAGCAAACACCAGTGTGTGATGTTTATCATGATATAGTCAGAATCCATGGACAGTAACTAAAGACATGATATTTACTATATAGTAATCTAAAGGTGGATATAGAGAATATATAAAGAATCTTCTGCATGCATCAACAACCTCATAAGCCAGCTGAAGCTGAGATGCAGTGCCTTGTACAGGTTTTGCTTCCATTATTATTTGCTGCACAGCTTGTTTCAAGGGACAGAAGAAAAAACATTTTCTGCTTATATACATGTAGAAATCGGATGATTTCATTGCGTTCTTGGGTTTCCTTATCTGTAGGATTCCTGATTTCTGTGGAGATGTTTGTGATGACCTGCTTGGGGCAAGTGTGTGCTGTTGTCCATGCTTTAGGCAACAATGGTCACCTTGTGAGACCGATGTTCATGTCTGTAGTTTTGACTTACCTACCAGTAGAAAGTGATGACTGAATTTGAAGGCTTCCATGTTCATCTCATCCCTCATCAGTAAACTCCCCCTCCCTCCTGATCTTCCAGTTTTCTGTTCCTCTCCAGATCAGCTTTCATGTTATGCATTTTGATACTGGCTTTGGTCTCGATCTTGACCTAGCTCTGAGCTAATCTGATCTTTTTTTTTTTTTCTCCTAAATTGGCTGCAGAGATCTTGGTTTTTTCTTCTTCAGAATTGGCTTTGATTTGTTTTTAGTCATACTTTTTGTTCAGAATTTGGCTTATACCCATCCTGATAATTTGTTTGGAGTTTTTGCTTCTGTTGTGAGAGTGGGCTTAGAAGTTAGATGTATCGTGATTCTTTGTTCACGATTGTATATTTCTGTTTCGTCACCCTGTGTGCTGTTAATGACCTTGTTTGGCCAAGATGTTGAAAATTGTGTGCCAAACACTGATTCACACTGATCAGATGTTCAGACAAGATTGATATTAAACTGATGTTTGTGCATTCATCCCCAACACCCCATTTTTGGGAAGTGGGGAGAGAAGAATGAACGCTATGTTAATCAACCCTTTCACTCCCCTCATCACGTTCAGCTGGTGGACAGGCTGAGAGATTGAAAAGGTTGATTAAAGAAGACGGGAGAGCTTCAGAGATTAATCGGTACAGTAGTTAGTTGTTGTAGTTGTTTAGCGATATGTTGATGTTAATGATGACCACACCACTTTTATTATGTTTGTATGTGTGTGTGTGTCTTTGTGTTCATGAACCAAACCAAAGCCTGTCTTGATGTTACACAGAGCCACCATTCTGTGCTAGTCCTTCCAGCTTTTGTCTTCAGGCTGGTGGTGGAAACTCAGTTTTCCTTTACATATTTATCGATTTTTTAAAGCTGTGAAACCAGATTTTTATCAGTCGAGAAACAGGTGTTTTTTTTATTGTTTGAAGACGTACATCTCTCCCTCTCTCTCTCAGGTCTGGTGGCTCTTGTGTCTGCATTTGTTTTTGTATTGTTTCTGTATCCACTGTTCTTATTTTGTCTTTGATGGGGTTTGAAGGTGTAGGATTTCGTTTCAGCAATATCACACTTTATGGTTAGATGGACACTTTGTATTGTTTTTGTATGGACATTTTTCCATATGCTTAGTAAAGTGTCATGCATGGTTGCCAAGAAGCATTTAATTGAAAGCCCATACAGACGGACGAGACACAGCTGTTTAACATAGTTACACATTTAGTGTCTGTTCCGCAGGAATAATTGTTGCCAAACTGTTGAAGTAGACCTGTTCTGTGCCATTTCCAATGGACACATAAACATCTGTAATGATAAGGTTCATTAGGGTTAATTAACCTTTAATGTTGTCAACACAGCAAGGAGTGGTGTGGTCACACCATCACAGACAAAAAACAAGGGATGGCCGTGTACATGTTTTATGGTTGTAGTTTTTCTGTTTCAGCATGAATAATTTGCACATAGTGCATCGAAGTTGAAGGAGATGCGAAATCATACTGCGTACTGTAATTGCAGTTGTCAGTGGCAGGAAGGTGTGTCCCCATCTAACAAGAACACTGGTAATTATACAACACACTTGCTGTACAATCCAGCTTGTTCCAACATTGTATAGTGTATGGTATAAAATCTCAACATGGTGTCATCAGTGTATGATACCTTGAAACGATGTCTTATGATAATAATATTCAACTTGGTTATGTCATATACTGGTTACTGTGTTATCCTTTCATTTCCAGATTTCACTAAAGTCAATCTTTCTTTCACTGCCAGTTTTGACCATTGTCGCATTTACAATAGCAGCTGCAATATTTATTTAAATAAACTCGCAGCCCTCATAAAAGTTTTGGGTATTCAGTTTGGTAATATCGGCAGTACTAAAATATTGATGAAACTTTTGCTAAGCACAAGCCTCTGATGTGAAAAGAAGTTGTACTCAGGATTCTGATGGTTGCCTATACCAGGGGCTTGTGTACAGTAGATGAGTGGATATGTGTATTCTGTAAGGTCTGCTTATAAATGGATAAAATTAACATTTTTTAGGGCTTATAAATGGATAAAATTAACATTTTTTAGGAAACTGCCAAATAGATCTAGTATCTTACCACTTTCAGAGGAATTCACTTTCGCGAGACAAAACTGCTTGTACATTTTTATGAAGGGTTACAAGGTTAGATGAGCATTTGTGGGGACTGGCAGAAGGAAAGATTTTACTCAGCAGAGTAGCATAGATATAAAAAAATAAAAAACCCAACTAAAAGATCTCCAGTACTCCTGTAATTGACCTACATTGTGTGTATGCTGGTCTTACCTCCCTTCATGGCTTTGTGTACACCACTGCCCTCTTTTCCCTATTTTTTTGTTAACTGTCTTTTCCCCAGCATCACTCCAAAATGTATTTGGTTATCTTTCTTCTATTGCAGATTGGGGCATGAAGTAAGGACTAGAAACTTGTTACTGAAGCTTTGAAATTTGGGCAGAGTATATCAGTCTGTATAGAGACAAGAAACTCACTGTGGCACAGAGGCCTTGAAATGTGGGCAGAACATATCAGCTATCAGGAACAGTCTCGAAAATTATGATTACATTGAGCCTGTGTTATCATGAATACACTGGCTTTTGTACAAGAGTGTTGATAGACAAAAACCACTGTTGTATGCAAATCATTACTCAGAACTATGGAACTAAGTGTGTTATACTGTTTCTGTTCAGGTGGTGATTTGCTCATGTTTTTGTAGGGTTATTTTTAAGGATGTGTCACTTTGTTTTCACTTAAGTAGCAGGTGTGTGTGTTGATTAGATTTAAAACTAGAAACATTATATCCAGTTACTATTTTCGGATCATTTTGACACTTCAGAAATTTGTGGAAAAAATGTGAACGCAAAGCTGATAAATGGAATCCAGATTTTTTAATGACCAGTTCAGTCTTGTACTTCATTTATCCCTACCCCTTTTGCCTTTTTCTCTGTTTTGTAACGGTGTGTTTTAATAATTTTTCTATGTATATGAATAAACATCATTTTTATATGCATACTGGCCTGTTCCGTTTGATATGTGTATTTGATTTCTGTATGATTTTGTCTTATGTGGTTCTTCGGTCAGGTACCCCTATATCTTGCAATAACTGATCATTACATATTTATTGGTTCATCGCTTCTCTCAGCCCCTTTCTCTTCGCCGCAAATTAATTTGACACAGTATTTGGATAGCAATTTGATGCTATATTCAGACACTTAACCCTTTGCCACCTGCACCCTATCTACCGACTGCAAAAACTTAACCCTTTGACTCCCTCACCCTATCCACCAGCTTCCTGCAGGAAGCTGGTGGATAGGGTGAGGGAGTCAGAGGGTTTAAGTTTTTGCTCTTCCAGCATGGTTGACAAAGAAGGATGATGTTGGACAGGCTGCAGGAGTCAAAGGGTTAAAGAGTGGTTTCTGACAATTATTTTCTTCCCACATCTCTCCCACTCTTTTCCATGTTCTGTGTTGTCGTCTAACATGACTTGTCAGTCACTGTGGGAACATATTTTGGGCAGAACAAAACAACACAATTACTGTTGTATTTAAGTGTAGATGAAACAAACAGCATGAAAGTTTAAGTTATTTCCAAGTTTAAGTCTGCTAGTGACATCCCTTAACCATTTCTCTCTACCTCACCGTACCCACCAGCTGATCAGGAGAGTTGAAATGAGCAGTAGGTGAGTAGTGCCTTTGAAGTAGTGTGGAAGATTTGGGAACATAAGATGAAACTCAGTAATGGATTTGGAAAGAAAATTGAGAGTTGATGTGTTCAGCGTCCCTGACAAATTCATAGAGTGATTGAGCTGTTTTGAAAGAAGTCAAGTGGAAGAGAGTTAACAGTGCTGAATAATTTAGACAAATGTTGTTGGAAATAAGTGAAAGCTACAGATTCCAGCTTTGAAATCAGTTTAGCAAAGTGGCTTCTGGATTCTCTCTGTTGGTTCTTTGTAAGCAAAGAGAGACTATATGGTGGGATGCCAAATAAGATTGAACAAAAACTAATCATCAAAAAAATGATGCTTAAAGTTTTCACTCCCTTGAACTCTCTGCAAATTTCCAGTAGGAAGCTTGTGGATAGTGTGATGGAGTGAAAGGGTTAACGTGGGTTTTATTTATGCCTTGATGTGTCTAGGGTTTTCTTGGTATTGGTGGTATGACAATGATTATGGTTAGCTTGTATTTTATTTTAGTTTTTTTTTTTCCTGCCTGTGACAGTAATTATTGTGAGCTTATATTTTCATTTAACTTTTATTTTTGCCTTTTATTCTGTTTTGGGTTACCGTAATACGGGTGGTATGACAATGATTATGGTTAACTTTTATGTGATTTAATGTTTGTAAAGACAAGTCATTATTATGAATGTGTGGTTATTTTCTGACGAAGAGGAAATGGCTGCCAGATGTCCACATCATTATTAGAGTAGAAGGAGTAGATTGAGTAGCTCATGACTCATTATGACTGAATGTTTGATTGATTCTTGATAACTATTGGCAAGGACTTGGCCTCTTTCACTGTCCGACCACACATAACATACAGCCTGTAGTCATTAAAGACATTATCAACAAATGGCAATACTCTTCTCTTGGTTGTCAGTTTCTCTGTGTTGTGTGTGTGTGTGTGAGGGAGAGAGAGAGTTTGTGTACATGTGTGAACGTCCATGGCATGGCATCTGACCAAGTGCTATTCTAGCCAGCAGGCTCTCTCTGTCTGGCCAGATTTGTGTGATAAGATGTCTCAAGGCCCATGCCAGTGATCAGTCAATCAGTGCTCCTTGCACTTCAGTCGCCTGGACATCTCCATGGGGATGCTGGGTGTTCTTTCAGTGTAAATAGTGTCCCCACCTTCGGGAAATTCTGTGCCAAAAATGTCCTCTTTTCTGTCACTCTCTTTGTTTCTTTCATCCTCTTTCGCTTTGTCATTTCTTGCTATCGTGTTCTGTCTTTCTGGTCTATTCATCTGTATGTGTTCAATAACATCTGAACTACTTTCTTGTAGGAATGTTTTTTAAATCTCCTGTGCAGTGGTCAATGCCAGGGGCTTTTCCTTGGATTGTGTGCGCAAATGCATTGATATTTGTTCTTAATTTCTTTTCTTTTCTTTTTTTTTTCTGTTGAAGTATTGTGTATGTTTTGAAATGGTTGTAGCCCTGATATGGTACTATGCAGTCGGCTGGGCTTAAAATGAAATAATAAGTAGCCAGGACCAGAACCATCTCTTTCATTCTTTGACCATCTTTACTGTGTGAATATTAGATTGTCCTCTTGGTCTGTCTTATCTTCTCTCATTCTTAGTTTGCCATTTTTCACCTTTTCTACTGCAGCCTGTTGTTTCTCAGTCACTTTGAGTGGTTGGAACTTTGATCGCCATTATTTTTTTTAACATTCAGCGGTGAATTTGTTTTGGGAAAAGATCACTCATCTTGGTCAAGTGACCATTGCCATAGTCTGGGTGGCTTGAAGTACACCAATTCAGTCCTTTATCAACTGGTCTCTGTAGTGCATGAAGCCACCTTGTAAACTCCCAGGATGTTACTTTTTTTATTACTGCTGGTTTGTTTGAAGCCCAGCCGACTGCATAGAGCCATATCAGGGCTATAATTACTTCAAAACATACAGAATACTTCAACAGGAAAAAAAAAAAGGAAAGGAAATTAAGTACACATATCAATGCATTTGCGCACATAATCTAAGGTGATGCCCCTGGTGTTGACCATTCTGTCCAAATTATCGCACTAAGGACACTAAACCATATATATATACATAGGGGCCTAAATTACCTAAAACTGCTTTCGCATGTCTCATTTTTGTCTTGAGCCAAAAAGGCAGTTAGTACATGTACCCAATTATAAATCCTTAGAGAAAGTACGTAAGACTTAACGTAAGACTTTATTGAACACATACAAGTGAATGGAATAGCAAGGCAGAAAATGATAGGAAGAAATGACAGAAAGCAAAAAAGGAAGAAAGAAACGGTGACAGGAAAAAGGAAATTTCTAGCACAGAATTTCCAGAAGGTGGGGATGCTATTTATACTGAAAGAACCCCACAGGATTACTTTTTGGTTCATCAGAGCTATAGATAATTATGATAATAGTAGTAGCAGTAATGATAATAAAAACATGAGGCGCCAAGTTTTGATTCAAGAATCAAACCAAGGCGTGCACTCTCATCATTCACCAAAACAAACAATCAATGACAAACCATCACACACACTGGGAGGCAGAAGACAGGAGAGGAGTAGGGCATGTAACCCATGACCCGAGGCATCATCTTTCCTCTGTCTCACGCACACACACACACACACACAGATGCACACACGTACACACGCACTCATATACACGCAAGCGTACAAACAAACACGCACGCACTGCTGAGCTAGGATACATACCTATTTGGTGAATGACCATTGACCAAGTTGTCATCTTGATCACGCACACACGCACACACACACACACACACACACACACACACACACATTATTCCAACAAGATGGAAAGGAAAAGTAGACTTATGCTCCTCATATACCTGTTCTTTTCAAATGAGACCTACTACTGAGTTCGAGTGGTCAAGTAGCTCGAATTTTTACTCAACTTGTATGGCTTGTACTAAAGGAAGTACCTAAATCTTTAAAAGTGCAGAGGTAGTTCAAGTACATGTCCTCTTCAGATGCGCTGGTAGTGGCTTCTACTTCCAACTAGGTGCATACAGCACATTATGATTTCAGTGGCTGTTTTGAGTGTGAACATTTCGACTGCAACTCTACCACCCACCCGAAAGAAATAGATTTCAAGCTGATCTCCACTGCCCAGTTTCTCTTGGGTCAAGAGAGTTTGTACACTAGATCTGTCATCTGTTCAGCTCGTTTGCATTGCAAATTTTGGTGGATTTAGGTTCTGTGTCAAAAAGTTGGGACTGCATATAGCACTCGGGACTAATGGTTTTTCGTGCCCAGGAGACAAAGACCAAGGCCCTCAGTGTTAGGATGACCACTTGTCTTTATCCTTACCCTGAGGGGGCTAAGTTCAGTCCTAACGTTTTCTTCTCTCACACTGTTGGGAGAGATTGTCTTCAGGCACTTTGCCCTGGGGCTGGGATGGAGGAGAAGTTTCCCTACCGTATACCCAGCAGTCTCAAAAGGGCCACCTTTATTCCTGGGTCCTGGTCAGCCTGGGAAGGGGTTTAAGCAGAGGCCTGCACTCACACAGGGTCACCTGCATTCCTGGTCAGCCTGGAAAGCCGGTTGATTCCATAGTGGCATTTAGGGGGCTGGTTACCCAATCAGCGGTTTGGTGAAGACCACTTTAAACCTGAGGCTTTCCAGGAGATGACTGGGTGTTCGTTCCATACTCGCACATGGGGATTTCTTGCTGTGAGGCCACCACTGACAAGCTGGGCAACATGTGCTGCCTGTCTGCCAGACTTGGATCTGTCACACCAATAGCCCACTCAAAAGGCTGTATGGAACAGGAGGTGCACATGCTATCAGGGAAAGAGATAGTCATGGAACTGTCAACTCCTTCAACCCAGGATGTATGTAGTCTCCAGGTTGACGGGCACCAGATGCCCAGTGATGAACCTTGCACCCTTAGACAGGTGTTTCAAAAGTTCATTTATGTATGAAAACATCTTTCCAAATAAGGGACTCCATCAGACTGGGTGACATCCATCAGCCCCATGATTGCCTTCTTTCACATCCTTCCACCTTTTTCACAAGGTAGTAGTTCTACTTGAGGTTTGCTGCAGGGTTTGATTCAGTTCTGGACTCTTTCATTCGGACCTGCTCCTGCCCCACCCAGCTACCCACCCCCTTGTATTCATGAAATGTGGGGCAGGAGTTGGCCATGCTGGTGAGGTCAGATTATCTGCAGCTTTGTTTTAATACCTGGACACTGACTGATCCTGGCAGAGTAGAGGATCTCTGTCAAACTCACAGTTAGTGCCAGCCCTCTGCTTTCATCTCGAGTCTGCCACAAATGCTGAGACCTGTAATCTCTCCCCAAATCAGTCCTTGACTTCCTTGGAAGGAGGTTCAACACTGTGTATGTCTGCCACATGCCTGCTCGCCTGGAAAGGTTGGCCTGTCTAGGGTAACAATGACATCTGTCACTTGTCTGCTGGACTTAATGCTTGCTTTTCCTGGGACAGAGTTTCTGGAACCAGCAGCCAAATGGATCAATCTGGTTCCCTGCCGGTCGATGTTCAATCCCAGAGCCTATCCGTGAAATCTCTTTTAAAAGCCTGGACAGGGAGCCCACATGGAATTGTAGTATGTGGGGCGCTCCTGAAGCAAGGGGTGCTGGGGTTAGACGCTGCTTGCAAGGCTGTAGTAGCCTTTGTATGACCATTAACAATATCTAAATCAATTCTCCAGGGAACTGTTGAGAGAGGGGGAAGACTTTTTTTTTTTAAAGATGGACTGAAAAGAAGTGCTCTGATGGTGATGACTCCCAGCTAACAGTCCAAGCTTTGAAAATCAATCTTCTTTCTGAAGCTTCTGACCATTATGTTGAAATCCACAACTGGATGATACGCAATAAGATGCAGTTGGAGGTAAGACTAAAGCAGTGTTCGTTGGCATCATGCACAAGGGTCTAGTATTGAACTCAACTCATCAGATCATTTCAGATCCACCACTCTTATCAATGATAAAGAACCAAGCAGCCTGCTGAACTGCGGCCCGCCCCATGGTCACACCCACGACTCATACCTTGCCAGCATGGCACGGTCTTATCAACTGAGCTAATGAGGACAGCAAAAACTGAGCGAGAATGGGTGTGTGTGTATGTATGTATGCGTGTGCATATATGTGTATGTGTGCATTTAATATTGAGAGACAGGCATGCTATTGGAAAGATGAGTGTGTGTACTTGTGATATTGAGAAAAAGGCATGCTAATGGTACAAATAAGTGTATGTGTGTTTGTATATGATATTAAGAGACAGGTATGCTGATGTACAGATCAGTCTTCCCTCGAACTATCCAGGACGTGAAAGTGACTGCGTGGCTCTGAAGGTCTACTACAATTTTTGGCACACACAGATACACGCATACAACCATACCAGGCAGACTTCCGGTGTGATATCATAACAGACACATCATCACATCTTTACATTTCTTTTAATCTCAAACCCTGTTAGTTTCATATGACGCACTGTAGTTAACAGAAACCAGTTTCTGTGCTCTCTCACAGTCTCACAAACGTGTGTACATATACATAGGCATCTGAACATGTTCATTCTGTCACTGGTTCACTCACACACAACACCATATGTACACTGAATAGTCTGATCATCACAAACATTCACAGCACTATACACCAAACACTGGTAACCACTTATTCACAAATGCACATAATTTGCTCAGTATTCTTCTTTGGCACAGATGTAGGGGAAATTAGGTTTTAGATCGTCATCATGGATACATCAGGAGAACAGGTTTCCACACTACAAACTGAAGTTAAAGGAAGCCAACGATGACTAGCGAATGTGAGATGACACGAAGTAACTCCTTTGATTGTGACACACAGCATGTTTGATTAATGAAGAAATAGTACAAACGTTTCTGTCACATGCTCTTACTTGCCTTTTTCCTTGAAATAGTCCGCTGAAACAGACAAAATGTAGAGTTGTTGATACAGGTAACTGGCGCTCTGAATTTAATGATCAGGCCTTATCAATTGATTAATTCAGGTCTACATCAGCACCTACCTCAGATAATGTCGCCTATGGGGATAATCATCCTGGGGAAGCAGGAGAAGGGGGGCTTATCAAATACTACACTGACACCACTAGAACCATTACGTTAAGAATGGCAATAAAAACAGGCCACCAAGTGCACCCAAAGTTGAAAAGTTCAAATTCGTGGCAAATGTAAACTTTTACTACCCCATACTTTCTGTGCATCAGAAATCAGGCTGTTCTGCCAATCTCCCTCAACACTGTTTACATTCTACGTACATTGGTCGCAACACAAGCCCTACCCCCAACTCTCACCCTTTAAGGGCTTTGTGTACCAAATTTATCAATGGGATCTTGCAGTGGGAGTTATGCGGAACAGCCACATCGCGGAAAAGATAAGCAAGATGGAAATGGGGTGTTGTAGTTTACATTTGCCAAACTTGCAATCGTTTGCATGTGAATCTGACGCTCAGGAATCTGGCACTCTGTACTTAACAATTAGTCGTATTCCGGCATTGCAGACAGCGAGTAACACATTTAATTTTTCGTGACATGTAGCCTACATTTGCTCGTCAGATCTAGTGTCGAGAGTGTATCTTTTTAACGCAAACACCCCCAAAGTCTGATGTTGCATAACAGCAATCAAAGAAGATACGTACCAGAAACACACAAAAATACATCGAGAACGCGCGTTTAATTAACAAAACAAGACAGTCGCAGGTTGTGGCTAACTGGCCTTTTTCAAGCGTACAGAAAAGGCAAAGAAACCGATTCACTAGGCTTAATTAAACAACAACAACCGCAACAAACATCAAAATTTCCCTGGTAATTCTTAATTAAAGCTGGAGAAAGTACTTCTCATCGCAGACAGACAGTCTGGTTCGTCTAGCACAATCCTTGTTCAGTAGTGTACTGCAGGTGATTGTCTCGGAGCTGACTGTTGATTGTTTCATGGTAGAAAGAAACTCTAGGGAGAGCTAGACAACAGAAGGTCTTCAGAGAAGTAACCCCCTTTAGACAAGTGTTTCGGCCCTGAATTCCTTACACTCTCGGGGGGCCGGGCCACATCCAGGTCATGACTCCTGGATGCCCTTCTGCTGTTGTCTTATTTTTTATTTTTAAAATTTTCCCACGCCGGGGATCGAACCTGGGCGATTCTGCGCTTCAGAACTGCGGTACGCGGTTTTACCAATGTGCTAACGGGGCACACATCATCTGTAGGGAATTTAATCCTTATGAAGTTCACTTTTTTCGTTCCTCCTTGCCCAGATCCAGCTTGAGCTCCTTTCTGCTGCCTCTGCCATCGCTTTAAGGGCTCTAGTCCTCTTCTTCCCAGAAATGGCGAGTTGTTTCATGAGATCATAAGCGGAGGTGCCCACAAACCCTCTTGCCCCGACCTCTATGGCGAAGATTTTGACCCGCAGACCTGCTTTCTTCAGGGTGCTGGCAAGACCGGCGTATTTTTCGGTCTTGTAGATATGTGCTTCTTCCATTCTGCTTTCGTATGGCACAGTGAGTTCTATCAGAATCACTTGTTTCGAGGAGTCAGAGTGGAGAGCGATGTCTGGTCTCATGCCTGTCTTGCTGATGACATCTGGGTAATTTCTCCACTCTGGGAGGTCTGCTGTACACTCCCAGTCGACTGCTCCATCCAGAAGACCCTTTGGCAATGTGCTGGTTGTCATAGCACTTTCGGGCCAGACCTGTTTCCCTCCTGCTTTGTAGAACGTTGTCATAGCAATTGGTGCGTTTGGGGTCATGGTTTTTTCGCTAACCACATCTGTGATCACTTTCAGAACTTGGTTGTGCCTCCATGTATACCTTCCTTGGGCTAGCGCTACTTTGCAAGAGCTTAGGACATGTTCCACTGTTTGTTTCTTCTGACAGAGCGGACATGCTGGGTCGTCTGCTTTCCCCCATTTCACTAAGTTTGCATTCGAGGGGAGCAGGTCATATACAGATCTGAGGAGGAAGCTTATCCTTAGAGGAGCCATGTGCCACATATCGTTCCAGCTGAGACTTCTTTGGAGTGCACTGTCCCATGTTGTCCATTGCCCCTGTTGACCTTGCTGGACTGCCTTCTGCACTCTTTTGACATCTTCTTCTTCCTTCAACTCCTGTATGATCATGTCTCTTTTTTCCTTCCCTTTGGCTTTGGACCACCACTGCATTTTTGTTGCTCCCAGTCCCTGTCTGTTGGTTTGCGTGTGTCCAATTATTTCTTTGATGCTGAGGTTTCTCTTGGCATTGTTTACAGCCTCTTGGACTTTCCACTTTCTGCCAGTTCTCAGCTTTGGATGAACTGATCTCACGATATTGTCTTCCGATTCCTCCAGCATGCTCAACAGTCTTGCTTTTCCAACTTTGTATTCCTCCACTATGGATTTGAGAGGTAGCTTCAGCATTGCTTGACGACAGTAGAATGCAACATCAGTGAGACCAGGTGGGACACCGAGCCATTTTCTTGTGTATTTGTTGATTTTGGCTTCCATTGCTTCGACTGTGCTGGTGCAAATGTCATAGATTAGCAGTGGCCACAGCAGCTTTGGTATCAGCATGAACTGTAGACACCAGACTTTGTATTTGCCTGGCAGTCCGCAGTTATCTATTTTCTTCAGGCCTTCTTCTGCTGTTTGCTTGGTTTCACATCCCCTTTTTGTGTCTTTCAGGGAGTCATCATACCATCTTCCGAGACTTTTTACTGGCTCTTCTGTGACAGTGGGGATGGCTTGGTTGGCTACCATGAATTTGACTGAATCTGCCACTTTTCCTTTTCGCAGTGAGAGACTTCGGGATTTCTTAGGTTTGAACCTCATTCTTGAAGAGGCCACCAGCTCATCCAGCTGCTTTAAGATTTGGTGTGTCTCTTCCTCATCCGTGGACAAGACTGTTGTGTCATCCATGAAAGCTTTCAGAGGAGGCATCTGGTATCCATCTCCCAGATTCACTGGACCTGAACTCTTCATTGCAGCTTTCAAGATGACTTCCATTGCCAACACGAACAGTATGGGAGAGATTGCACAGCCCATTGCAATGCCCACCTCTAGGTCTATCCAGTCCGTGGTGTATTCTTTGGTAGAGAACCGCATTGAGAACCCTTGGAAATACTTCCTCAGCATTGTTCGGATGTTTTCTGGGATGTGATACATTTCAAGAGCCAGCTGGATCATATCGTGTGGAACTGATCCATATGCATTCGCCAGATCAAGCCAAACTACGTCAATGTTTCTCTTCTCTGTTCTTGCTTTTTGGATGGCATCCCAAATCAACGTGGCATGTTCCAAGCATCCAGGCATTCCTGGTATGCCTCCCTTTTGGACTGACATATCCAGATACTTGTTTTCAGTCAGGTATTTTGTCAATCTTGCTGCCATAACAGAGAAGAAGATTTTCCCCTCGACGTTCAGAAGTGATATTGGCCTGAACTGATTGATGCTGCTGGAGTTCTGCTCCTTCGGAATGTACACTCCTTCAGCTCTCATCCATTGGTCGCTGATCTTCTGGTTCCTCCATGCTGATCGAATCATCTTGTGGAGCCACTCGAGCACTTTTGGGCATTTCTTGTAGAGCAGGTATGGTATTCCGTTTGGTCCAGGTGCTGACTTGGCTCTGGCTTTCTTTACTACGTTCTTCACTTCATCCAGTGTTGGTGGTTTGTTATTGAATTTTCCTTCTGGCGCTGCAGGCCAAACCAGATTCTGGATTTCAAGTGGTGCCTCGCGCTGAGAATCGGAATATGTTTCCCTGAGATGCTGCTCTAGGGTTTCATGTATTATTTGTACCAGGGAATATTACGATGTGGCTCACAAGGTTGTCAGTCCCGGGTTTTTGTTTTAATGTACATTTTGCTACTCGGTGACTGATAGACAGATGGATTAACTGACTGATCTTCATTTGTTTTTATTAGTGAAACAATGCTACAATAGATCAGTGTTTGGTCAATTGTTAGAGGAATGACCAGCTGGCAGTTTTGTGATATGTTAGGGGAATGACCAGTTGGCATTTTTGTGATATGTTAGGGGAATGACCAGTTGGCATTTTTGTGGTACTTTAAGTTATAAAGTTATCCCTACTAACAGCATCCACCAACGAAATCTCCAGCAGGACCTCAGAAAAGCCGGTGGCTGATGCGGATTTTTTCTGATCATGACTGGTGCAAGATTTATTGATTTTTCTTCCAATCAGGAACATCACCAAGATCTGGCAGTAAAGTAACTACAACTGGTATAACCCACTGGGGGAAGGAGGGGGACACGTTTTTGTTTGTTTTCCAGTTTTGTAACGGTTTTGTTTTGTTTTGTTTGTTTTGTTTTTGTTTTTTCAGCATGGAATGGCCGTGTGTGGTTGGTTAGACCTAGACCATGATCAGTCACAATGTACAGAAAAGCGAAACAAAAACAAAACAAAAAAAGTGTTTTCATATATGGGGGGGGGGGGGGGGGGGGGGGGGAGTATGTTTTGGAATAATAATCAATGCAATATTCTGCAATTCCTTAGCTAAGTCATAATTGTTTATAGTCACTGAAGTAGGCACGCGCGCAGGCCGTGTGTGTGTGTATGTGTGTGTGTGTGTTGGAAAGGTGGGGGTAGATAATCATGAGAGCATCGGACGAGCAAAAGGAAACGTCTTAATGACACCGTTTATCCGAAATTATGTCAGTTTTTCTATTTTCTCCTTCCTCACCCCACCCCACCCCCACCTCACCCACCCGACTCCTTTTTCAGCATAGAACTAATGAGGCCTTTTTCCTTTCAGTTGGGGATACAAGCCATGGACTCTTGGTTCTCCAGTGCATTTAAAAATTTATATACATGTATATAAAAAAGAATTATACATGAATTGCTCTTTTCTGAATATTTTTAACAGTTTTATTGAGCCATCCCCACCTCCCTCTTTAGCAAGGGTGCAGAAATATTTTGTACTTGTTCGCAACGACAAAGACATTCTTAGGAAGAATGGAGAAACAATCTAACCCTTTGACTCCCGCACCCTGT
Organism: Monoplex corrugatus; assembly: GCA_030674185.1. NCBI lineage: Eukaryota > Metazoa > Mollusca > Gastropoda > Littorinimorpha > Ranellidae > Monoplex > Monoplex corrugatus. The sequence goes on from CM060311.1 coordinate 14,132,704, forward strand.
CCACCATCATCCTACACTGCCAACCATGTTAGCAAAGCAAAATCTTAACCCATCGACTCCTTCATCCTATCCACCAGATTCCTACACTTAACCCTCTGACTCCCGCATCCTATCTACAAGCTGCCAAAAAAATTAACTCTTTGACTCCCTGACCCTATCCACCAGCTTCCAGCAGAAAACTGGTGGATAGAATGAGGAAGTCAAATGGCTAAACTTATTTATAGCGAGAGATTAGAAACAAATTTAACTTGTTTACAATGGTAAGAAGCTTCTTGGGAAGGATGTGTGAACAATCTTAACTTGTTTACCATGTTATGGACCATCTGAACAAGGGTGAATACAAAACGAAGTTAGGCCCAGAAATGTTGTTGTTGTTTTTCGTTGTTGTTTTGTTGTTGTTGTTGTTGTTGGGCTGTTGTCTTCCTGACAAATCCACTGGTTCTACCTCGATCATTCATGAAATCATCATCTGATCTCATACTACCGTTAACCTGATGAAACTGTTTGGACACATCAGCAGACAGGATCCTCCATCACTGTCTCAGAACTGCAGTAAGAAGCAGTTCAGACATACAGAGGTTGGTTCTGTCTTTGACATTTTCCATCCAACTTTTCTTCTGTTGACCTTAGTGAGGCCTTCTTCCAGGGTGCCCTGAAGGATGGTCTTGGACAGAGCATCACTATTGTCATGGTGGGTGGTGTGACCAGACCAAACAAGCTTGTGTTATTTCGCTGTTGCCAGGAGCTGTTCCTTGGACAAGAAGATGTGCTAAAATGCTTCATAATTCACCTAGGTTTCCTGTGACAGTGAGGAGTAAAGGTGAAAAGCTTCAGTGTTGACTAGTTTACAAACAGATAATATGTCCATGTATCTCAGTACCTACCTAATTTTTCTACAGCTTCCACACAGACGCTGGGGAACATGTTCTCTGTGTAGGTGGCCACTAGTAAGAGTCCTACAGTCTTCACCAACACCAGACCTCGCTTGCCCTGTAACAAGGATAAACAGTAATTTCATTCACATTGATTTCGACAGCCCTCCACGAGCAGAATACCGTGCAGGACTCTGCGAAAGTAAAAACAAAACAAAACAAACACACACACACACGCACGCACACACACACACACACACACACACACACACACACACACACACACACACACACACACACACACACACACACACCACACACAACACACAACACAACACACACACACACACACACACACACACACACACACATAAAAATTATACCTGTTGCTCTAGAATTTGTGTTTGTCTCGTTACTTCGTTTCGCTATTCTGACTATGAAAAATACTGTCAAATGACACTGACGACAAAATAGTATAGCGTGCGCTGCGTGCGTGCGTGGTGTGTGTGTGTGTGTGTGTGTGTGTGTGTGTGTGTGTGTGTGTGTGTGTGTGTTGTGTGTGTGTGTGTGTGTGTGTGTGTGTGTGTGTGTGTGTGTGTGTGTGTGTGTCTGTTTCAGCGCTTAGATTTGATTTTATCAAGATTTTGCGCTATATAAATATTGTAATTATTATTAATTATTATAAAATATAGTGTACAACAGTACGAAACAGAAGATCCCAAAGAGTGTCAGGACAAGCACACAACCCTGCTTCAATGCACATTGAATGGGGAATGGCTCTTACTATAATCCCACAAACTATTGTCCCCCTGCATGTCATCATATAAAGAGACGATGAGATTCAACAGCGTCAGTGGGCACGTGATCTTATCCAGGAGTGCGAAGAGGCTTTTCTCTGTGAACCAGGTCAAAGACTTTGGTCAGGTTGATGAAAACAATGGTTTAAAGGCTGCTTCTGTTCCGGGCTCTCCTCCTGTAGCTGTATGAGTGAAAAGATCATTCTTGCTTTTTTTAGGGGCGGGGGTGGGTGGGTAGATGGGTGGGTGGGTGGTTGGCCAGGTACAGTGATGTTGTCCATTTTTCGATCAAATCTAAGCTCCTAAACACCCAGTGAAGCAGACAACACAGTGGCGGGTCAACACCTTATTGTGTGGGAGCTGCCAGAATTGAGGCAGGTGGTAACTGATAAACGAGATGCAATGACCTCTCTTACTGTCAGAGGCAACTAGTGGCGTCAGTGCCTTACACCAGTCTGGTCTGGATTTAAACCGGTATCTGCTGCCTCCCATGTTGATTTTGCTGTTTTGTAGCAGTACCGAGGTGACCAGTCCTGGGCACAGACCTGAGCGATGAGTATGAAGACTTTGGGCTGCCCACACATCAGGATCCCCCTCTTGGCCTGGCTGACATGGTCCAAGGGAAATACGTACATATGATACCAGCTTGGGTGCAGAAGCTGTGGAACATGGCGTGATACACCATCCAACTGCCCTATGAGCTCCACTCAAGATTTTTGTAGGGTTTACTTCATAGCCTGCTCTTCTCCTCGAGATGCCCACTAGGCAGTGGATTTCACTCTCATTCACCTTCACAGCCATTGAGAATTCATCTTCATCTGCCTGGTCCACCACTGGGACGTTTAGTCCTCGTATATATTGTTCCACGTGGGCATCACAGCATACCATACCCGGCTGCGCCATAACATAATAAACCCTGTGAAAATGCTGGATACCACGAGAAGGTGGTGTAAGTCTAATAAGAGGTCATATGTTAGTGAGCTTTTGCCTGGCAAGCCAGACATGGGTCCTGTGGCAATCACTACACCTGGAAAAGAGATTCTCTACCATACTCATCACTTTCCTTCGCGTGAGTGGCACTTTACAGCACCACGCCTTTCTGTCATTGGCTTGGATTGTAGGTAGTACAGAAATATATCACGTTCACATTAAGAAGAAATAATGGAGTAAAGACATACTGTTGATAGTACAGAAATATCTCACATTCATAGGGTGAATGATGGAGTAAAACCCAGAAGTGTTGATAACACAGAAATATATCACGTTCACAGAGTAGATGATGGAGCAAAAACCAGAAGTGCTGATAGTACAGAAATATATCACATTCACAGAGTAGATGATGGAGTAAAACCCAGAAGTGTTGATAACACAGAAATATATCATGTTCACAGAGTAGATGATGGAGGTAAAACCCAGAAGTGTTGATAACACAGAAATATATCACGTTCACAGAGTAGATGATGGAGTAAAACCCAGAAGTGTTGATAACACAGAAATATCTCACATTCATAGGGTGGATGATGGAGTAAAAACCAGAAGTGTTGATAACACAGAAATATCTCACATTCACAGAGTAGGTGATGGAGTAAAACCCAGAAGTGTTGATAACACAGAAATATCTCACATTCATAGGGTGGATGATGGAGTAAAAACCAGAAGTGTTGATAACACGAGATCAATATCTCTACTGTCAGAGGAACTGGGTGGGAGTGTTAAAACCAGATGTGTTGATTTAAACCGGTATCCTCCATTCATGGTGATTGATTGGGTAATACCGAAGGTAAAACACAGATACCGTCACAGACTGAGTGATGAGTATGAAGTTTGATACCAGACATAGATCCCTCTTGGCTGGCTGATGGGTACCAAGGGATACAAAAATATATACCACTTCTGGGTGAGAAGATGGGAAACCAGTGGGTTGATAACATCAGCAATATACTCCACTCATAGAGTTTTGAGGGTTAAACTTGATAGCACAGAATATTCCTTCAAGGTGGCCATAGGCAGTGGAATTACCCATTTGATTACACCCAGAGAATTATCTTCATCTGCTGGTCACATGGGTAAACGGTTTAGTAACCAGATATTACATTGATCACGGTGGATCAGAGCTACAAAACCAGGTGTGCATAACACAGAATAATATCCATTGAAAATGATGGATACCAGAGAGTGTTGTATAGTACAAAAATGTCATATTTAGTGAGCTATGCTGGTAACCAGACGTGGAAGTCTGTGCAATATACACCTGGATAAGAGATGTCTAAAAACCAATCACTGTTGTTTCCGGAAGATATATACCCCATTCTGTATTGACTGGATGTAGGTTGTAAAAGAAATATATCACGTTCAATTAAGAGTAGAATAATGGAGTAAAAACATATGTTGATAGTACAGAAATATATCACATTCATAGAGTGAGATGATGGAGTAAAAATAGAAGTGTTGATAACACAGAAATATATCACATTCATAGAGTAGATGATGGAGTAAAAATCAGAAGTTTGATAGCAGAAATATATCACATTCATAGAGTAGATGATGGAGTAAAAACCAGAAGTGTTGATAGTACAGAAATATATCACATTCATAGAGCTAGATGATGGAGTAAAAACCAGAAGTGTGATAGTACAGAAATATATCACATTCATAGAGTAGATGATGGAGTAAAACCAGAAGTGTTGATGAGACAGAAATATATCACATTCATAGAGTAGATGATGGAGTAAAAACCAGAAGTGTTGATAGTACAGAAATATATCACATTCATAGAGTAGATGATGGAGTAAAACCAGAAGTGTTGATGGTACAGAAATATATCACATTCATCAGAGTAGATGATGGAGTAAAAACCAGAAGTGTTGATGCATTACATTAAGAGTAGATGATGGAGTAAAAACCAGAAGTGTTGATACATTACATCTAGAGTAGATGATGGAGTAAAAACCAGAAGTGTTGATAACACAGAAATATATCACATTCATAGAGTAGATGATGGGTAAAAACCAGAAGTGTTGTACGCATATTCATTATGAGTAGATGATGGAGTAAAAACCAGAAGTGTTGATAGACAGAAATATATCACATTCATAGAGTAGATGATGGAGTAAAAACCAGAAGTGTTGATGAGACACAGAAATATATCACATTCATAGAGTAGATGATGGGTAAAAACAAAGTGTTGATAGTACAGAAATATATCACATTCACAATGTAAGTGATGGAGTAAAAACCAGAAGTATTGATAGCACATAGATATGTCACATTCACAGCACATTTAGAATAGATGACGGAATAAAAAGATATGGTATACAGACTGGTATAAAAATGACATACACATTTAGAGTAGATGGAGTTTTTGTCAGCACGCACACACTTGAACTGTCGATCATCAAAGTAGATGCCCTCTTCTCTCGTCTGTGGTGGATTTTTGAAGGCGTCTAACAACATCTGGACCTGGTCCTGGTACAACTGTAGAATACACCATCACCACACACACACACACACACACACACACACACACACACACACACACACACACACACACACACACACACACACACACATCACACACACACACACACACACACACACCACATATAATATATATATATATATAATATATATATATATATATATATATATTCACTGTCATTAACAAAAATAATCCAACAGATATTACTATAAACAACAAAAACTATCTACATGTATTACTGTTTATAACAAATGTATTACTATTTGTAATAAACATCGTCAACATGTAACACTGATGTCAACTAAAATCATCAACTTATAACACTGTTACTTAAGAAAGAAACAATTACAAAATAATAACAAAAATAATCAACATTTAACATACTGACAACATTTCATCATCATCATCATCATCATCATTCAATCATCATCTCTCGTCATCGTCGTCGTCGTCGTCGTCGTCGTCGTCGTCGTCGTCGTCATCATCTCATCATCATCATCATCATCATCATCATCATCATCATCATCATCATCATCATCATCATCATCATCATCTGGCTTTGCCGCAAAGCGTTGGCGATCATGGTCCCCCATGTGAATCTGTTTTTAATCGATGCAAGTATATCTCCCACCCCTTCTGCAAAACTTCCAACATTTTCTGCCTGGGTTTACCTGGTGTTTTTCACTCTAACTATCCTGTTGTGACTAGATGCTCAAATCTCTCTTGCCTCACATAATGTTCTGTAAATGTTGCTTGTCTTTTCCTAATCTTCTTCATTGATGTTCTTTTTGTGTTTGCCTCTTTCAAGACTAACATGTTGTTTTCTTTGCAGTCCATGGAACTCAAATTCTTCCTAGAAACCACATTTCAGCTGTCTCAATCTTGTTCTGACGGTGTGTTAACTGTCTACGCTTCATCATCGTACAACAGTATCGGTTCTATACAATACGGAAGAACGTAAGTATATTTAATCCCACACAGGCAGCCGGGACATTATCTGTACGTACGTTAAATCCCACAGAAGAAGTGCAGACATTATCTGTACCATAAATCCCACAGAGACAGTGTAGACATTATCTGTACCATAAATCCCACAGAAGAAGTGTAGACATTATCTGTACCATAAATCCCACAGAGGTGACCTGGACATTACCTGGACGTACATTAAATCCCACAGAAGCAGTGTAGACATGATCTGTACGTACAATAAATCCCACAGAGACAGTGTAGACATTATCTGTATGTACGTTAAATCCCACAGAGGCAGTGTAGATATTGTCTGTACGTACGTTAAATCCCATAGACATAGTGTAGACATATTAGCTGTACGTACATTAAATCCCACAGAGATAGTGTGGACAAATTAGCTGTACGTACGTTAAATCCCACTGAGGCAGTGTGGACATATTAGCTGTACGTACATTAAATCCCACAGAGATAGTGTGGACATATTAGCTGTACGTACGTTAAATCCCACAGAGATAGTGTGGACATATTAGCTATACGTACGTTAAATCCCACAGAGATAGTGTGGACATATTAGCTGTACGTACGTTAAATCCCACTGAGGCAGTGTGGACATATTAGCTGTACGTACGTTAAATCCCACAGAGGCAGTGTGGACATATTAGCTGTACGTACGTTAAATCCCACAGAGATAGTGTAGACATTATATGTACGTACGTTAAATCCCACAGAGATAGTGTAGACATATTAGCTGTACGTACATTAAATCCCTCAGAGATAGTGTGGACATATTAGCTGTACGTACGTTAAATCCCACAGAGGCAGTGTGGACATATTAGCTGCACGTACATTAAATCCCACAGAGGCAGTGTGGACATATTAGCTGTACGTACGTTAAATCCCACAGAGGCAGTGTGGACATCATACATTAACCCTTTGACTCCTGCACCCTATCCACTAACTGCAAAAACTTAAATCTTTGACTTTCTTATCTTGTCCACCAGCTTCTT
>CM060311.1:14149826-14197326 GCA_030674185.1 Monoplex corrugatus
CTACCCAAATCCTCATCCGTGACAGAAAGAGTGGCAGTTAAAGTACACGGTTAACTGCCCTGTACCCAGATACCCGAAACAAAAGGCTGCAGTGGGTGGCTAGGTTTGTCTGGAATCTCAATCCCTGGATCAGAAAGGGTTGGAAGAGGATCTGCTCTGCTTGACTGCTCACCCAGAGCTGGCTCAATTACTGCTGCCCCTGAGTGTGCTTGTGATTAGAGTGCTACAGGTACAGTGTTCTGGGTTGGCTTCAGTCTCTAGTACCGTGTATTTGTACTAAAGTCACTACAGAGTGGAGATGAAAGGCTTCATATTGCCTTGTAATCACACCATTTGTGGACAACGCTGAGAAAAGGCTTAACTCTTTTGTCTTGGTTTCTATTTGTGTAAACATATGTGGGTTAACACGTAACTCTCTCTCTCTCTTTTCTCTCTCTCTCTGTCTCTCTCTGTCTCTCTCTGTCTCTCTGTCTGTCTGTCTGTCTGGTCTGTTCTTCTCTCTCTCTCTCTCTCTCCTCTTGTAAACATTTATGAGTAAACACGTAACTCTCTCTCTCTCTCTCTCTCTCTCTCTCTCTCTCTCTCTCTCTCTCTCTCCACTCACAAAATCATTCTGTCCAACCTAGACTCAGTTATATACAGCACACACTGTAACAGTCTTTAGTCTACAAATGTTATATACTACCATTACTGGCAGTGTTTATACCACAATGTACAGAGAACAGATTTCATAATTTCCCTTTGTCTGTATATAGAACTGACACGTGCCTCGTTTGTGGACACTCAGACTAACGAAGAATGAAATATACACGAAAAGCTATGAGCCATAAAAACACGAAAATAGAATCAAAGCGAGTATCTAATGCAACAAAACAAGACAGGCGCAAATTTTCGGCCAAATGGCCTTCGTCAAGCGAAAACGTAAGACAACAAATAACAAACAACAAGCACAAAATTCAGTGGAAAAACAACAACACTTCCCTGTTGTCTGAACGACCGGGAGAAACATGAAAAGCTATCTTCTGTTGAAAAGTACATGAATGAAATATACATTACATACTTTATCGTTCTGTTGAAGACAACAAAATGAACTATACATTACATACTATGCTCTATTGAGAACAACAGAATGAAATATACATAATGTGCTGTGCTTTGTTGAGAACAATGGCATGAAATATACAGAATGTGCTGTGCTCTATTGAGAACAACAGAATAAAATGTACATTAAATACTGTACCATTGTGTGGTAAACAAACAGAATGAATCACTTTATCTATTATCTTCTATTGAGAACAGCAGAGTTAGAAACCGAGTGGCCATTGTCCCTTAGACTCCCACACCCTACGCACCAAGTGCAAAACTTTAACCCTTTGACTCCCTCACCCTATCGACCAGCTTTCTGCAGGGTTAAGTTTTTGGTGTGTTAGCATGGTTGACAATGCAGAATGCTGATGGACAGGAGTCAAAAGGTTATTACAGACCTACTCTATTTTCAGCCAGGTTGGCATACAGATAGTTTCCCCTGTAGGAATCTGATAGCACAGGCCTGACAAAAACTATGCCCAAGTAGCCGCCAGTCCACCCAGCTGTGAACTGATACCTGACCCTGTTCAGGTTGCGGAATGTAAAGCAGCGAGAGAGAGGGAGGACTGCACAAGCATGCCCTCATAACGTAGGCCCTGAGAAAAGGTGAGGTCTCTACCATCTCACTCCCCTGTGACTGTTCAGGTTATGGGGCAAACTTTACTGTATTATAAATATGGCTTTAGGCGATAGATGGCTGACAGTTTACGTCTGACCAAACACGGGACGCTAAGTGGAGTATGGTATGTAGTTTTATGGATGACTTTTTATGGTAGGCCTATTACAGTATGTGTGTGGGGCTCTCTGTAACCACGCTGCGTGACTACCCATTAAATAGGCGATATGGATGTGTGTGTGTGTGTGTGTGTGTGTGTGTGTGTGTGTGTGTGTGTGTGTGTGTGTGTGTGGTGTGTGTGTGTGTGTGTGTGCATGCGCGTTTGCGCGTGCGTGTGTGTGTTGTGTGTGTCACTGAGTCTCCTCTCTCTCTCTTCTGTTTTCTTCTGTCTGTCTGTCTGTCTGTCTGTGTCTGTGTCTGTGTCTGTGTCTGTCTGTCTGTCTGTCTGTCCTGTCTGCTCTGTCTCTGTGTCTGTCTGATGTCTCTGTCTCTGCCTGCCTGCCTGCCTGCCTGCTTCTCTCTCTCTCTCTCTCTCTCTCTCTCTCTCTCTCTCTCTCTCTCTCTCAGTACTGTCATAAAGCAAGCGATAAACATACTAAATGAGAGGAGACATAGATGTGTATACGACTCTAGGTACTTGTGATGTTGTGTGTGTGTGTGTGTGTGTGTGTGTGTGTGTGTGTGTGTGTGTGTGTGTGTGTGTGTGTGTGTGTGTGTGTGTGTGTGTGTGTGTGTGTGTGTGTGTGTGTGTGTGTGTGAGTGTGAGTGAGTGAGTCTCTGTGTGTACGTGTGTGTGCGTGAGTGCGTGCGTGCGTGTGTGTGTTCGTTTAATGGTGGAACGGAACTGATGTGGATGGCAAAGTGAAAAAGCAGAAGGTAGAGGTGTATTCAGCATATTCCTTTGTCAATATCATTGTGTATTTAAGTCTTCGGCTTTTCTCCGCTTCGCAATAAAAACTTTTTAGTGGTATTTTCAAGCCTCCCTCCCTCTCTCTGTCCCCTTCTCTTTCTTGACTACGTCTATCTCTGTCTCTGTCTCTGTCTCTCTGTCTGTCTGTCTCTCTCTCTTTCTCACTCATCTCGTATGTCTCTCTTCTCTCTTTCTCTGTATCAGTCTCTCTCTTTCTTTTCTCTTTGTCTGTCTCTCAATCGCCCTATTTCCTCTCTTCCATCTATGCATATACCACTCCAACAGGACCTCACACACAATGTACATACATACAACATACATACATACAGACAGACTGTACAGACAGACGACAAATCGACGACGACAGACAGACAACAGACTCAGTCATTGTACTTTACCAGACACCGACTATACAGTTACTTCCCATCGTTCCTGGGTAAGCTTGTAGTCTTACTGCTTACGAGCTCATCACTGAGTTTGGTTCAATGCTCCTCTCAGTTCCTTCTGATCATCCATTCTTCAATTCTACATTACACCTCATCCATTAAGTCGTGCCTGCTTCCATTGATTGCTCTAACTCCTCATCTCATCACTTCAGTGCCCTACATCTGACACATTATCCACATATATGTGTCCTACATCACACACATCCACATATATGTGTCCTACATACACACACTATCCACATATTATGTCTACACTACACAACACATCCACATATCATGCATGCCACTATAATGTGTTAATCCACACATCCACATATATGTGTCCTACATTCCACACATCCACATATATGTGCCTACATACACACACATCCACATATATGTGTCCTACATACACACACATCCACATATATGTGCCTACATACACACACATCCACATATATGTGCCTACATACACACACATCCACATATATGTGTCCTACATACACACACATCCACATAATGTGCCTACATACACACACATCCACATATATGTGTCCTACATACACACAATCCACATATATGTGTCCTACATACACACATCCACATATATGTGTCCTACATACACACACATCCACATATATGTGTCCTACATACACACACATCCACATATATGTGTCCTACATACACACACATCCACATATATGTGTCCTACATACACACACATCCACATATATGTGTCCTACATCACACATCCACATATATGTGTCCTACATACACACATCCACATATATGTTCCTACACCACACACACTAATGTGTCCTACATACCACACACATCCACATATATGTGTCCTACATACACACACATCCACATATATGTGACCTACATACACACACATCCACATATATGTGTCCTACATCCACACACATCCACATATATGTGTCCTACATCACACACATCCACATATATGTGTCCTACATCACACATCCACATATATGTGTCCTACATACACACACATCCACATATATGTGTCCTACATACACACACATCCACATATATGTGACCTTCATCCACACACATCCACATATATGTGTCCTACATCCACACACATCCACATATATGTGTCCTACATACCACACACATCCACATAATGTGTCTACATACACACACATCCACATATATTGCCTACATAGACACACATCCACATATATATGCCTACATAACACACATCCACATAATGTGCCCTACATAACAAACATCCACATATGTATGCCCTACATAGACACACATCCACATATATATGCCCTATATAGACACACATCCACATAATATGCCTACATAGACACACATCCACATATATGTGCCCTATCACAAACAACATTAACATATGTATGCCCTACATAGACACACACATCCACATATGTATGCCCTACATAGACACACATCCACATAATGATGCCCTAATAGACACACATCCACATAATATGCCCTATATAGACAACACATCCACATATATATGCCTACATGACACACATCCACATATATGTGCCCTACATAGACACACATCCACATATATGTGCCCTACATAGACACACATCCACATATATGTGCCCTACATAGACACACATCCACATACTATTGGCCCTACATAGACAAACATCCACATATATATGCCCTACATAGACAAACATCCACATATATATGCCCTACATAGACACACATCCACATAATATGCCCTACATAGACACACATCCACATATATATGCCCTACATAGATACACATCCACATATATGTGCCCTACATAGCACACATTCACATATATGTGCCCTACATAGACAAACCTCCACATACATATGCTCTACATAGACAAACACTCCACATACATATGCCCGATAGACAAACATCCACATATAATGTGCCCTACATAGACAAACATCCACATACATATGTCCTACATAGACACACATCCACATACATATGCCCTACATAGACAAACATCCACATATATTGCCCTACATAGACAAACATCCACATATATGTGCCCTACATAGACACACATCCACATACATATGCCCTACATAGATACACATCCACATACATATGCCCTACATAGACACACTTCAACATCTATATGTCCTACATAGACACACATCCACATAATATGCCCTACACAGACACACTTCCACATATATATGCCCTACGCACATACACATCCACAGATATATATTTACACTGCATACACACACATCCACATACATATTCTATCCACTTGTATATGCCCTACATACATACACCCACGTATATGTGCCCTACATATTTCCAAATTTACATTTATATGCCTTACATACACTCACTATATAGCCCTACACACACACACTACACACACAACACACACACACACACACACACACACACACAAACACACACACACAACACACACACACACACACACACACACACACACACAACTATTATATATATATATATATATATATATATATATATATATATATATATATGTATACGTACAATTTAGATACACCTACACATCAACACACACACACACACACACACACACACACACACACACACACACACACCACACCACACACACACACACACACACACTCCTCTCTCTCTCTCTCTCACTCTCTCACAACAACGCCCCCTCCACCTTTTCACTCCCTCTTCCCTTTCTAAGGACACAAATTCCACAAATGGAGAGCGTCTGCCCGTAGCTAAGAACTGAAATCCGAGATAAAACAAACAACAAAGAGACAAAGATGAATACGTGTGTACAATGCACACACATGCACGCACGCACGCGCGGGCGCGAGCACACACACACACACACACACACACACACACACACACACACACACACACACACACACACACACACACACACACACACACACACACACACACACACAATCTACCAATGTATGCCAAGCCACAATCGTGTGTATGTTATTCAAACTGTGAAATCTCCCCCAAGAAACAATGGAGCCTTGTTTTCTATGCATAAGTTTTCAGAACTTAAAACCTCCTGGTCAGACATTTTAAATCCTACTCAGGCCATGCATCTGAGGTCATAGGGGAGTGAGGTGGTAGAGACCTCAACTTTTCTCATGGCCGGTATTATTGAGTCGCTGTCCCTGACTGCCATACTATCCTCAACCCTAACCAGGGTCAGGTGTCCAATCACAGCTGGGTGGAGGAAGGTAAAGATTGTTCCATAACTCTGTGATAGCAGGGTAGTGAGTGAGATGAGTGATACCTCAACTTTTCTCGGGGTCAACAGCGTGAGGGTAACGCCCATTTCCTCTCTCTCATCTGCAATTTACCTTATCCAACACTAAACAGAACCAGGTACCAATTCACAGCTGGCTTTACCTTTCCCAACACTAAACAGAACCAGGTACCAATTCACAGCTGGCTTTACCTTTTCCAAAACTAAATAGAACCAGGTACCAATTCACAGCTGGCTTTACCTTTTCCAAAACTAAATAGAACCAGGCACCAATTCACAGCTGTCTTTACCTTTCCCAACACTAAACAGAACCAGGTACCAATTCACAGCTGGCTTTCCCTTTCCCAGCATAAAACAGACAGTACCATTCACAGTGGCTTACCTTCCACTAACAATCAGTACTTCACAGCTGGCTTTACCTTTCCCAACACTAAACAGAACCAGGTACCCATTCACAGCTGGCTTTACCTTCCCAACACTAAACAGAATCAGGTACCCATTCACAGCTGGCTTTACCTTTCCCAACATAAAACAGAACCAGGTACCCATTTACAGCTGTCTGTGCCTTCCCCAACCCTAAACAGAACCAGCTACCCATTTATAACTAGCTTCACCTCCCCCAGCATATAACAGAACCAGAGACCCATTCAGAGCTGACTTTACATTCCCCAGCCCTAAACAGAACCAGGTACCCATTATCAGATAACTTTACCTCCCCCAGCATAAAAAAGAATCATGTACCCATTTGCAGATGACATTACCTTTCCCACTCCTAAACAATACCAGGTATGTATTCACAGCTGATGTTATCATCCCCAACCCTAACAGAACCAGGTACCCATTCACATCTGGATTTACCTTTCCCGCATAAAACAGAACAGGTATCCATTTACAGCTGAGTTTACATTCCCCAACCATAAACAGAACCAGGTACCCGTTTGCAGCTGGGTGGACTGAAAGCCACACGCACAAAGTTTTCTTAATCTGAACTCGAACCCATGGAGTAAGACTAGAGGGCAGAAGCTCAATATCGGACCCCAACCAGGCCAGTAAGTCCTGTATACACGCCTTCAAACTGTGCTGGAAATCTCTCCAAAAAACAATGGGAGTCTTGTTTTCTGTCTGTGCATGAGTTTTCATGACCCTAAGCCCCTCTGGCCTCACACAGTTTAGACTCTGTACACGCCATATCTTGGTTACGCTCATAAAACATTGCTGATCACATACAGGCAGTGATCTGAAAGGGAAGAAGATGGTTAAAACATCTGAGCATTCTCTTTATTCTTATTCTTAATGATTGTATTAATTAAGCGTAGCCGACCGCACGGAGTCGTATCATGGCTATAATCATTTCAAAACACAAATATCTGGTTGGGAAAAAAAAACTGGAAAAGAAAATAAAGTACATGTAACAATGCATGCGCGCACACAATCTAAGGATATGTCCCTGGTGTTGATCATTCCGTCCAATTTATCACAAGAGGATTTCCACAACAACAACAACAATCAAAAAACAACAACAGCAACAAAACTGATTACAAATGTGAACATAACTAAGGACTTTAAAGCATACATAAAAATGGCCTAAATGGCCTAAAATTTCTCCTGCTCAGCACATTTCCTTAGAACCAAAAATGCAGTCAATACATATGTACCCAATGACTAATCCTATGTATGTAAGGCTTTATAGAACACATCCAGGTGAATGGACCCACAAGGCGGAAAATGATAGGAAGAAATGACAGAAAGCAAAGGAGCAAGGAAGAAACAAAGAGAGTGACAGAAAAGAAAAGAAAAATTCACACACTGACAAAATTTCCGGAAGGTGGAGATACTATTTATATTGAACATTCCCCTGCTAACAATCAATTCTATTCAGGGAGTTTACACCCATAACAACACCGCTTTGATAACAGCATACAGGGTTGTTTTACGTTCAACGTGCAAACCCTTGACAGAAAGTCGTAAAATTTTTTAAACATAAAGTAAATGTGCATACATGGGAAGTCGTAAAATGTGAATTCGTCTTTACAGCCCCATGAGATGGAAAGTAAGAGAGTTCTTCAATGTTGTATAGAACCGATACTGTTGTACGGATGTGAGGCGTGAACAGTCAACACGCAAAGTCAGAATAAGGCTGAGGTAACTGAAATGTGGTTTCTAAGAGGAATGTTGAGAGTTCCATGGACAACAAAGAAAACAAACGAGACAGTCTTGAAGGAAGCAGACACGGGAAGAACATTAATGAAGAAGATTATGAAAAGACAAGCAACATCTATAGGACATCTTATGAGGTAAGAGAAATTAGTGCACCTAGTCACAACAGGAAAGCTGGAGGGAAAGAGAGCACCTGGCAGACCCATGGAGAAAATATTTAACTTAACGGACTTGCAGAGTGGATGAGGACAGAAAGGCGGGAGATGTACTTGCAACAACAAGGGATAGATTTGTATGGAGGGCCATGATCCCCAACGCCACGCGGCAGGGCACATGATGATGATGACGACGACGACGACGACGACGACGATGATGTTGGTAATGAGATGGAAAGTGAGGTTGCTTCCCTTGTAATGGCACCCACGAACTGATTAAAAATACGGGAAAAAATCTGGAAGTTTTTTCTTTTCTTTTTTTTAATTAAAACAACTTATGTAATTCCTACAAGACAAATAGTTATATTTGTAGGATGGCAGACAAGATTCTGTATGCCAGCAAGAGTGCTTCCACGGCCTGATGGGTAAAAAGTGGTGAATTTTCCGATCTCCCAGGTCAGCATGTGTGCAGACCTGTTAGTGCTTGAACCATCTTCATGTGTATACATACACACAGAACATCAAATATGTCTGGTGGCTTATGGAAACATGAAAACAGCCAGGCACGCCCACTGAAGGAGAAGTATGCAGACTGTGCAGCTACGTACCACCTGCAAAGTGTGGGTAAACAACGTGCATGCAGGCTTCTGAGGAAAATGGGCACACTAAACATGACTTTTGTTGTTGTTTTTTTTTTTTTGTCATTTCTCATTATGCATGGTGATAGCTCTTATGACTTGCCCACTCATCTTTGCTTCAGGGAACATTTTGTACTTTCGTGAGATGTAATTTAAACAAAGGTAGACTATGTCAAGGTATGGCCCTTGATGTTGATGCAAGGTATTTCGTCCACATTTTGGACCTACTTACTAACTTACTGCCCTTTACGCCTTTGGCATGTAGGGCAGCGACGAAGATTCGCCACTCAAACGTGACATTCTTCCACTGCATGCATTTATGACCAACTGTAAATGTAAACTGTTTGCAAGCGACAACAGATCGATTCATGAGCTGCTGGAGGTCTCCTTTTGTGTGGATAGACAACTGCATTGTCTGCAAATAGAAAAGTCACCAGGTTCTGCACCTTGGACTTCGTGCAGAGGTTATCTGATCTTGTACAGAGGTTATCTGATCTGTAGTTCATACAGAGGTTATCTGATCTCGTGCACAGGTTATCTGATCTTGTACAGAGGTTTCTGATTTGTGCAGAGGTTATCTGATTTTGTGCATAAGTGATCTGATATCGTGCAGATGTTACCAGTTGATTTGGTGCAGAAGTTGTTATCTGATGTCGTGTAGAGGTGCATACCTGCCACCGATTTCAAGGCATGCCAGATCAAAACACCCAAAACGATGCCAAATAATGTGGGGGTCTAAAGACAACCCTGTTTTACTCCTTCATGAAATCCAAAGAGTTCTGATATGGATACTGTTATGAAGTATTAAGGTTAAACATCCGATGTGTGCCTTTGTCCATTCTTAAATTCACTCGGAAGTGTACTTAGAATATAACATATATAGCAAAGCCGATCGAGTAGCAGAAACAGGA
Source organism: Monoplex corrugatus (assembly GCA_030674185.1). NCBI lineage: Eukaryota > Metazoa > Mollusca > Gastropoda > Littorinimorpha > Ranellidae > Monoplex > Monoplex corrugatus. Next base: position 14,159,979 of record CM060311.1, read on the forward strand.
CCATGCAACTATTTCAGGCGGGCATAGAGAAGTCTCTTCCATCCTTAGAATCAATCCCTGGAAAATCTATTCAAACGTCTTCCTAAAGTTTTAGATGTATGTCAGTTGTGTAAGGCAATGTTCATCATCACCATCATCAGGTGCCTTGCCGCATGGCGTTGGCGATTATGGACCTCCATCTGTATCTATTACTTGTTGCCTCAAGCATCTCTTCCACTCTCCTTGTCCCCAGCCACTCTGCAAGTCCATCTAGTATCTTCTCCCTGGGTCTACCCGGTGCTCTCTTTCCCTACAGCTTTCCCGTTGTGACCAGGGGCTCCAATTCCCCTTTCCTCATAAAATGGCCATAAATGTTCCCTGTCTTTTCGTAATCTTCCTTATGAATGATCTACTTATGTCGGCCTCCATCAAGACTGTCTCGTTTGTTTTCTTTGCTGTCCATGGAACTCTCAACATTCTTCTTAGAAACCACATCTCAGCTGCCTCAATCTTGGTCTGGCTTTGCTTGTTGACTGTCCATCGCCTCGCAACCGTACAACAGTATTGATTCTATATAACATTCAAGAACTCTCTTCCTCATGTTAATTGATAGGCATTTGTTGGTAAGAATGCTTTTCATCTTCTTGAATGCTGTTTTGGCTTGGCCGATTCTCTGGCTATTTCTGATGTGCATCTGCCGTCTGGTGAAATGATCGTTCCCAGGTATTTAAACTTATCAACCTGTCTCAAGGTTGTGCCGTTTGCTGTTATTTTGCATGAGGGGATGTTTTTTACTGATCACCATGACTTCAGTCTTCCTGCTGCTTAGTTCCAACCCCTTACCTTTGCTTTCTATTTCTAGTATATTCACAAGGCTTTGTAGGTCCCTTTCACTTTCTGCAATTAGCACGGTGTCATCTGCGTATCAATGTTGTTTATCATTTTTCCTCCAACCTTTAATCCAGGGTCTTCCTCTAGGTTTCTCATGTTTTGGTCAAGGGGAAGTAACCCGATTTGCTGTTTACTTTGGAAACCTGCTGGGCTTGCCTTCAGAGCCATTCAACAAAACGCAGGCATCACCCACAAACACGACAGGTGCATTGTACACTATGGTACTCTTCATACCTTCATGAACAGACTTCCTATTGCTGAGAAGGGCAGTGCGTGGGCATCTAATTCTTTGCACGACTGATTTCATGAAAGTCATTCCTGCTCTCACATGGCCAAAAGCAAGTTTCTTGCAGCTGAAATTCTGTCCTGGGGGTTTCATCAGGAAAACATGCCCACTTCTTCATGGAGTTCTTTCAAGATTGGTTTTCTGAGTTTGTCTTTATAGTTGGCAGATATCGGAACTATATGGCATCAGTCAGAGCCTTAACAGTTTTCCACCCAGCTGAGTTTGAAGGTTGTTCTACAGGGATTAAAGCACTCGGAAAATTCCACGTGAACTCCACTCAAAAGTGTCAATATTTATGCAGTGAACTCCTAAGCTTGCGCAAAACATTATGCACTGGGTAAAGTCTTGAAATAAAATTGGGAGGTGAACGGACCCATAAAACGCAGGCATCACCAGAATAATTGAAGTATTAACCTTTTGACTCCTGCACCCTATCCACCTACTACATAAACTTAACCCTTCGACTCCATAACCTCATAAGATAAGGGATTCGAAGGGTTAAGTTTTTACTTAGCTACCATGGTTGACAATACAGGATGCTGGTGGACAGGGTGCGGGAGTCAAAGGGTTAAGACGGGCAACGAACAAGCCAACTGTTATGTTGTAGAGTGGGATTGAGTTCGAAACTCATGAGTGCACAGATCTGACAAAAGAACCAGTCAGAAGCAAACACACACACACACAAATACACACATCACACACAGATACACCACACACACAATACACACACACACACACACACACACACACACGCACACATGCACGCACATATATACACACACACATCACACACACATGCACACACATGCATGCACACACACACACAACACACACACACGCACACACATACACACATACATACACACACAGGCGCATACAAACACACACATACACACACATGCATGCATGCACACACAAAAACAACACACGCATGCACACACACACACACACGCACGCACAACACACACACACGCACACATACACACACAAGCAGACACACACATTGGCCCTGCACACACGCGCGCGCGCGCGCGAGAACACACACACACACACACACACACACCAGAGGCTCAGAAGCACGCACGCACGCACACACAGCACACACATGCACACACACACACACAGTATGCACGAACACGCGCGCGCACGCACACACACACACACATGCACGCCCACATACACACACACACACACACACACACACACACACACACACACATTCTGCGACTAGAACTCCATGTTGTATCATTACATAATGTTGAAGAAACAAAAACAATCTGAGCTGAAGATGGCTCATTTGAAATGAATGAATGATAATTAACTGACAACGAAAGACAGGGGTGTGTGTATGTCTGTGTGTGTGTGTGTGTGTGTGTGTGTGTGTGTGTGTGTGTGTGTGTGTGTGTGTGTGTGTGTGTGCATGTGTGTGTGTGTGTGTGGAGGGAGGGGAGGGAGGGAGAGAGAGAGAGACAGAGAGAGAACAAAACGGACAGACAGATAGAGACAGCGAGAGAAAGAGACAAGAGAGAGAGAGAGAGAGAGAGAGAGAGAGAAAACAATGAGAGAGAGACAGAGACAGAGTCACAGAGAGACAGAGCGAGACAGAGACAGAGACAGAAAGAGGAACACACACACACACACACACACACACACACACACACACACACACACACACACACACACACACACAACAGAGCGAGAGAGAGAGAGATAGAGCGAGAGAGAGAGAGACAGAGAGCGAGAGAGAGAGAGAGCAGTCTGTGTGTGAGTAATAATGTACTTGACGAATACATAATTATTTGTTTTTTCATTTAACATCTTTTGACAAATGCATGTGCGTTTGTGTGCATGTATGTGTGTGGTGTGTGTGTATGTGTGTGCATATGCATGCGTGTCGTGCATATAAAACATATTTACATACTTTTGTTGAATGGCTCTGAAGGCAAGCCCAGCAGGTTTCCAATGTAAACAGCAAATCGGGTTACTTCCCCTTGACCAAATTTTCATTAACGTCGGATATTAATGAAAGGAGTGGTGTCCCTTCCGTTACCAAGGCAGAGGGAAAAACGTTCTTTTCGGAAATTATCACTGAAGCTTCTCTTTGAAGCTTCGTGCCGCCTATCAAATATCACTAGGCCTAGAGCATTAATTTTTTTAGGCGAATTAAAATGGAGTTTGATTAAAGATAAAATTGACTCAGTTCCAACCTTTCCTGGGTTTCTATGTGACGTCAAGTTGACGATGGTGCATGGCTGCCGGCAAAAAATCGCCTGGGGCAGGACGGTGCAGGCATAATCCACAGTGACAACACTGTTTTCGGTTCCTTTTCGGGTAATAAGTTTCAAGGATCTTTAACAAGCGAAGCGGGCAGAATTTTGCAAACATGAGTTCGCTGCTGTGTGTAAAAAGCCTGAAAGGAAGTGTTCAAGTGCATGACGCCGAGGTAGCTGAAGGTTTGCAGACCGCAGATGCAGACGATTATCACAAGACTCGGACAGCGGTGAGTAGCAATAGCTAACCTGCTCTCTCTCTCTCTCTCTCTCTCTCTCTCTCTCTCTCTCTCTCTCTCTCTCTCTCTCTCTCTCTCTCTCTCACACACACACACACTCTCTTTCACATGGACAGTACAGCATGTGCTGAATATAGAGAGAAATTATTCACAATTCTGTACAGCCTCAGTCCTAAGAGGAATTGAAGTTCTTATCTGAATGCTCAGGCCCAAATTAGTTTGTCTGTTACTGTACTGGTACTACTACTAGTTAAATGCCTTCCAGAGTTTGGCAAAGTTTGATAGACATTTCAAACCATTATAGCAGTAGTATGACTAAATTATTGTGTGGCAGTTTGGAGTATCTTTTTCTGATTTCACATTCTTAGTGTAATTGTATATAAAGTTTTAGTTTTAGCATCTCAAGACATCATCTCACTGCTGGGAATAGCAGAGACATCAGATGATCATAGAGGTGGACTGTAAACAGGCCAATTTTTATGTTGTGGGCTGGGATTGAATTTGAAACATAAGATTTTGAGTCCATTGTGATGGACAGGATTCAATACGATCATGGAATAAGCCTTTAACTTAAGTTATGTAAGCCATATGTATTGGCAAGGTCTTGAGGTCCTACTTATTATGTCTGTAGTACTGTGTCATTGGAACAACCTAGGCTTTAATTGTAGTGGAATGTATTATATTATTCTGCAATGTGAGAAAGGAAAAAAAGGAAAAACACAGCTGGATATGGATGGAAACATTGACAGTTGATGAAATAAAAATTGCTGGTCTGGTTCTCAGTTTTTTAACAAAAATTTTTTTTAATGGTAGGAAATTAAGCAGTTGCTCAACTAGTCACTTGAATCATTTGCTGGAAAGCTAGCAAGCAGACAAGCAAACAGATATCAGATCTATGTATGTAAACTAACCACAGAATTAGGCAGATACAAAGACACATTTACAGACACGCACACACTCACACACCACACCACACACACACACACACACACACACACACACACACACACACACACACACACGTACGTGTAAACACACACACACACACACACATACTGTGTAAACACACACATACATGCATGGACAAACTCTCTCTCTCACAACACAGACACACACACAGACACACTCACTCACACAGACACATGCACGTACACAGACACACACACACACACACACACAACACACACACACACACACACACACACACACACACACACACACACACACACACACGCACACACACACCCCATAATTTTTTTTGTATTTGCATTGGGTGTAACACTGTATACACTATATAGGGAGTGGAGTGTGTGTGTGTGTGTGTGTCCAAGATGTGGGTTTGACTGTACCCAAGGTGGCCAACAGAAGTCAAACAGACTTTGTAGGCTGTAAGTGTAACATAAAAAGCCAGATTGGTCAGCTTTGTGTTCAGCACCAACATCATCAGACCTCAGAAAGAAGCCACAGTTTGTCTTTTCACTGCCGCTGGGTTCTGGTTGGTTAGGAGTTCTGAATTTGGAGTTTGGTTTGGTTCAGGAGAAATTTATTGCATTTCAGACAGTTCCATATGTGCTCCACCCAGATGTGCTAGTAATTAGCTGACAGATTCTTACACAAAACACATTGCAGTGGCAAGGTCTTAAAACCTGGAACCAGAAAAACAGGAAAATAGAATCAGAACACATATTTAATACAACCAGACAAGACAGGCGCAAGTTTTTGGCCAACTGGCCTTTGTTAAGCATGAATGTAATTGTAAGATCGCAAACACCAAATGCAAACTTAGGAGAAAAAGACTGAAATTCCCTGCTGCTTCGTCCAGTGGGAGAAGAGGACTAAATGAAATCGCAATGCGTTTGTGAGTAATAGTAAGAAGTGGAATAAGGGGAGGCAATATGATGTCATAGGGGAAGTGAGATGAATTCTGCAGTTTGAAAGTGGTCATGCCATATTAGTATTGTTTTGTCCTGCAGAGGGTCCAGGGAGATAATAATGATAGAAGTAATACTGATGTTAATGGATTGTGCCTAGTGGGGGTGGGGTTGGGGGGTTGGGGAGGAGAGTGGGGCATATGAAATATTAAAGCTGACACCAGCAGAATGATCAGAGCATTGGGATGGGTTGTAAGCAGGCCAGTTTTTATGTTATGGGCTGGGATTGAACTTGAGACATCAAAAGTGCTCAGGTTAACACAGTGGTTGCTGTCCTGCCTTACCTTATGTAAGTCAGACCATGCACACTCAAGTCTGGGTGAAGAAAACTTTCTGTGTGCAGTCTGTTGTCCAAGCTGGAAATGGGTAACATACTGTTCAGGGTTGGTGAGAATAAAGCACTGGCCTAAAACAACATCAACCAACAACAACAACAACAACAACAACAACAACAACAACACCCCCCACAACCTCCTTACCTCTGAAAAGGGACTACAACCTCAGGGTTATGGAACAGTTTGCATTTACAGTTCAGATTATATAGTTAATGCATTTGTTGTGTGTGTGTGTGTGTGTGTGTGTGTGTGTGTGTGTGCGTGGTGTGTGTGTGTGTGAGAGAGAGGGGGGGAGGGGAGGCACAGTATTAACTAGATCCAAATGTTGCCAATATTCAACATAAATTCATAATTCATGTACACCACCACCCTTTTCCAGTTCCTCTTACACACACTACATACACTGCACACATACATGCACTTACACACACACACACACACACACACACACACACACTACACACCCTCTCTCTCTCTCTCTCTCTCTCTCACCACTGCTACTGAATATTACTGGTTTTGCTGAGTACAGGAAGACTGAGGGATGATGGTTGAAAAAAAGAAAACAACAACAACAACAAAAGAAATCAGTACATCTGTATAAACACAACACAGAGAAACAAACCGCAAACAAACAGTTCTGCTGAAGTTAGTTATCCTGCCTGACTTTTTTTCCATATATATTTTGTATTATTTCAAATTTTAGCTTTCAAATCTGAAACAAAGAATTTATTTCAGTTCAGTAGCCATTCATTGTTGATTAACTAATGTCATATTTGTATACAGCTGTTAAACAGTTCCACAGAAATAATTGGTAAACCTACTTGCTTTATTCTAGAAAAATATTTTGGTATTTTTAATAGTAAGAAAAAAAAATCCAGTTAAATATACATGTTAAGCTTGCCTGCTTTTTCCCCCCAGTTCATGCCCAGAGGGCGGGGCAAGAAGGGAGATGGGCAACGCCCTGTGTCCACGCCTGCTAACTTGGAGCGTGCCAGTGCTCAGAGTGTTGGCATAGCATCAAACTGTCCACGTGGCTCCAACTGGCTCAGCTCCACCATGGCCCAGGATCTTCAGGTAAGCCTCAAGTTTGGCTTTTCTTTGCCTGTTTTGGACCACCAAGCTGAGAAGAAGATGAGTTTCTAAACACACCTGTACCTCATTACTCTAGTCTCTGGACAGATCTGTGTGCCACCAAACTGAGAACAAGACTATTCTCTGAAGACAACTATACCTCATACACCTATAACTCTACTCTCTGGATAGATCTGTGTACCACCAAAACTAAGAACAAGAAAAGTGTCTGAACTCACCTGTACCTCATAGACTCGAACACAGTTACTCTGCTGTCTGGATAGATCTATAAATACCATCAAACAGAGAACAAGACCAGTCTCTGAGCACACCATACCTCGTACACACATTACTCTACTCTCTGGATAGATCTGTGTACCATCAAACTGGGAACAGGACCAGTCTCTGAGCACACCATACCTCGTACACACAATACTCTACTCACTGGATAGATCTGTGTACCATCAAACAGAGAACAAGACCAGTCTCTGAGCACACCATACCTCGTACACACAATACTCTACTCACTGGATAGATCTGTGTACCATCAAACTGGGAACAGGACCAGTCTCTGAACACACCAGTACCTCATACATACATTACTGTCTGGATAGATCTGTGTACCATCAAACTGGGAACAGGACCAGTCTCTGAACACACCAGTACCTCATACATACATTACTGTCTGGATAGATCTGTGTACCATCAAACTGGGAACAAGACAAGTCTCTGAACACACCAGTACCTCATACATACATTACTGTCTGGATAGATCTGTGTACCATCAAGCTGAGGACAAGTCTCTGAACACACCAGTACCTCATACATACATTACTGTCTGGATAGATCTGTGTACCATCAAACTGGGAACAAGACAAGTCTCTGAACACACCAGTACCTCATGCACACATTACTGTCTGGATAGATCTGTGTACCATCAAACTGGGAACAAGACAAGTCTCTGAACACACCAGTACCTCATACACCTTAACTCCACTGTCTGGATAGATCTACATACCATCGAACTGGGAACAAGATTAGTCTTTGAACATGCTAGTACCTCATCCACACATTATTCTACTATGGGGTCTGTGATCTACAGGACAAAGTATCCGCTTAGGATGCTAGAAACCTGTGTTTGATTCTCAAGTCACACAGGGATTTTTTTCTTCCCTTCTGGAAGAAATCTTTTGGATGAGACAATAAACCAAGGTCCTGTATCAAACATGTACTTAGTACACATTAAAGATCCCACAGCAGCAAGAGTTGTCTCAGGCACAGTTACCTCACAGCAACTAGAGTTGTCCCAGGCACAATTATCTCACAGCAACTAGAGTTGTCTCAGGCACAATTATCTCACAGCAACAAGAGCTGTCCCAGGCACAATTATCTCACAGCAAGAAGAGTTGTCCCAGGCACAATTATCTTACAACAACAAGAGTTTTCCCAGGCACAATTATCTCAGAAACAAGAGTTGTCCCAGGCACAATTATCTCACAGAAACAAGAGTTTTCCCAGGCACAATTATCTCACAGAAACAAGAGTTGTCCCAGGCACAATTATCTCACAGATTCAAGAGTTGTCTCAGGTACAATTATCTCACAGAAACGAGTTGTCCCAGGCACTGTTATTTCACAGAAGCAAGAGTTGTCTCAGGTACAATTATCTCACAGAAATAAGACTTGTCCCAGGTACAATTATCTCACAGCAACAAGAGTTGTTCCAGGCACTATTGTCTCACAGCAACAGGAGTTGTCCCAGGCACCATTACTTCACAGAAACAAGAGTTGCCCCAGGCACTGTTATCTCACAGCAACAAGAGTTGTTCAAGGCACAATTATCTCACAGGAACAAAAATTGTCCCAGGCAAAATTATATAGACAATTCTTATCCTTTCATGGGGAGAAGAAGCACTGTAGAGGATGAGTCTGAAAAGACAATAGTTTAGCAGCATCAACAAAACATGTTCCACAAACCAGTTGAATGTTTGTTGATCTTTCTGTATGTACTCTGTCTGAGATGTCTTCATCATGGTGTTATTACAGTATCACTACAGTCTGCCTTCACCATAACTAAACAATAACACTGCTGGCTTTTTCAAATAATTACATTTTTTCATCAAAATGTTCAAGTTCACATTGCTTATAATCTAGCTGACAGTTAGAGCCATATTAGGACTAACGCTACGCTAAAGATAGCTGACTTAAATTATATGTTGGTCACATTTTTACATCTGATCTGTCTGTCTTTAAGGTCAGAGAATAGAGACAATCACTACCCAAAATTATACATTCTCTTCAGCCAATTCCATACCTGTCTTGACCCAAAGCCTGCCTACTACTAACAGTGAAGTACACTAACTCGACACATCGTTTTAACTGGGTTACAGCAGGAAAACTTGGACATAAAAGGAAGCTAAGTTAATAAGTTTAACTATATGGGAACAGTCATCTCACCAGACAGCAGATGATCATTAGAACTATCCAGCAGAATTGATCTGGCTAAAACAGCATGCATGTTGAGGGAGTTTAAGGATGAACGTTTTGCAGTTGGTGGATAGGGTGAGTGAGCCAAAGGGATAAAGAGAGAGTGGTAGAGATGAACAGAGTAATGCAATGATTTCTGGTCTTGTTTTGCATATTCTGATCTACAGAACAGAGCAGCCAAAACAATGGTGATAACAGTTGATCTGCATATTGTGTTTCATTCTCTTCTTGATTCTTCCCTTCTTTTTTTCAAAAGGGCAAATTGATTCATGTAAAAACATGGCCCCTGTCTGTGAATGTCTTCAGCTTTAACTAAAACAAACAAAAACAAAAACAAAAACAAAAAATAAAACAAAACAAAAAGACCGCCTGTTCAGTAACGATCAAAATTGTATAACAGTCCAGATCAATAGCTGGTTTGTGAAGACATCATTTTGATAGTGCAAGAGATCTGCTTTTTTGGGTGATGTTGGTAATAGATGTAAAATATTCCCAGCAACAGTATCTCTCTTGTGTGTTTGAATCAGCATGAGCTATTCTGTAGAAGGTCACAGTAATGTACTCTGCACCTTGTTCAAGAGGGATTCATCACACTTGGACAATTCCCTATGGGCTCCACTCAAATCTGCCAGCCAGTTATATGGTAGACCTTGAGTCAGCATGAAGCTGTGTGAATTGGCAGGGTAATGAAATAGGGGTGGGAACAGGATGTGTGAAACACCAATACCATCAGAATGATTGGAACAACAAGATGGGTGTGAACAATTCAGCTCTTAATGTTATGGGGGCGGAATGGAACTTGAGACATGAAGTCTCAGGTCCACACCTCTATCAAAAGAGCAGGCCAGCTCATGTTTAAAAAAGAAGTGTCTAACACAGCCCCTTATCAGTGAGAATTTTAGTATGGCTTGACCGTCTTGGTTTTGTTCTTTTTGTTTAATATTTTATTATCACTATTATTCTAGTTGATTTAAATCATGTGTTTGTTCAAATTTAATACTAGTTTGAAGTATTTTGCATGATATATATGTTTTCAAAGATTTTTTTTGTCTTTTTTGTTTGTTTGTTTGTTTTTTGCTTACTTAAGGTTTTGTGTGTCAGTATCTTATGAAAAATTAAATTGTACTGTAGAAAATGTACAGCTTGTTAGGTATACTATTTGCAGGCATGTATGTGTATATGTATATGTATACGTGTGTGTGTGTGTGTGTGTGTGTGTGTGTGTGTGTGTGTGTGTGTGTGTGTGTGTGTGTGTGTGTGTGTGTGTGCGCGTGTGTGTGTGTGCGTGTGTGTTTGTACATATGTGTGTATGCATGCAGGCACCTGAGAAACTGTGCAAGTTTAGGCATACCTGATACTAGTGATAGCATGATGATTTTGTCTGCAGAACATGTGTTTGCATTAACAGGACTAATTGAAAAGTGAAAAAAAGTTTGTGTGTTTGTGTGTGTGTGATGTGGGGTTATACATGTGTGTGTGTGTGTGTGTGTGTGTGTGTGCGTGTGTGTGTGTGTGTGTGTGTGTGTGTGTGTGTGTGTGTGTGTATGTGTGTGTGTGTGTGTGTGTGTGGAGAGTGGTATATTAAGTGTTCGTATGAGGGGGATATGTGTGTGCGCATGTATTTGTGTGTGTGTGTGTGTGTGTGTGTGTGTGTGTGTGTGTGTGTGTGTGTGTGTGTGTGTGTGTGTGCTTGAGCATGAACACCTATATTCATTTATATGTGTGTGCAAATTTGTGAGTATGAGCATTGCTGTTTGGGTGATAATTCCATCAGAAAGTGAGTCAGGTGTGTACATTCACAGGACAAAGCAATGAAGGAAAGTGAAGCCACAAGAAAGTTGTACTCTCCCCTGCTGCAGACTGAACAGACCTTCGTCAAAGTAAACAGAGTTTTTCTTTTTGACATACACGTTTCTCTGTGTTGGTGTTTATCTGACTGTCTGTCTGTCTTGCCAGTCCTGTCTCTTAACATACACATTTTTGTGTGTTGGTGTCTGTCTGTCTTACCAGTCCAATCTTTTGTTTTAACTTACATGTTTCTATATGTTGGTGTTTCTCTCTGTCTCTGTGTGTGTGTGTGTGTGTGTGTGTGTGTGTGTGTGTGTGTGTGTGTGTGTGTGTGTGTGTGTGTGTGTGTGTGTGTGTGTCTTACCAGTTGTATCTTTTAATGTACATATTTGTGTGTGTTGGTGTCTGTCTGTCTGTCTTACCAATCCTATCTTTTAACATGCACATTTATGTGTGTTTGTGCTTTTCTGTTTGTCTGTCTGTCTGTGTCTGTCTGTCTGTCTGTCTTACCAGTCCTATCTTTTAATATACACATGTCTGTGTGTTAGTGTTTTTTTTTCCTGTCTGCCTGTCTGTCTGTCTTATCTGTCCTGTCTTTTAACATAGGCCTACACATTTCTGTGTGTTGGTGTTTTTCTGTTTGCCTGTCTGTGTGTCTGTCTGTCTGTCTTATCAGTCCTATCTTTTAACATACATATTTCTGTGTGTTAATGTTTTTCTGTCTGTATGTCCTGTCTGTCTGTCTGTCTGTCCTATCAGTCCTATCTTTTAACATACACAATTCGGTGTGTTGGTCTTTTTCTGTCTGTCTGTCTGTCTGTCTCACCAGTCTTATCTTTTATTAACATACACATTTATGTGTGTTGGTATTGTTCTGTCTGTCTGTCTTACAAGTCCTGTCTTTTAATATACGCATTTATGTGTGTTGGTGTTTTTCTGTCTGCCTGTCTTACCAGTCCTGCCATTTAATATACACATTTAATGTGTGTTGGTGTTTTTCTGTCTGCCTGTCTTACCATTCTCACCTTTTCCCCTCTCTCACACAGCCTCTGTTAAAAAACAGACGTTTATCTAAGTAAATGTCACTTTTTCTTTCATATACATATTTCTGTGTGTTTGTCTCCCTGCCCCCCCCCCCCCCCCCCCATCTCTCTGTCTCTTTGTCACTGACTCTCTCTTTTTCTCTTTGTCTCTCTGTCTGTCTGACTGTCTGCCTGTCTGTCTCTGTCTGTCTGTCTCTCTGCCTCCCTCTTCCTCTCTCTCCCCCTCCCTCTCTCTCTCTCTCAGTCTGCTTCTGTGTTACTGCTTCTGCCCTTGAGTAATAAACTGGTTTGAAGTTTGAACTATGACTATGAAGTTCATTCAAGGAACAAACCATCATCATAATAGATTTATAAATGTCTTTTTCCTCTTTAGCTTATAGATTATAGATGAATTTGTGTCTTGTTCCTTTTCAACCAACATGACTGTAGCGCATATGATAAAACTTCCGTTGTTCTTGACTCTTCTCTGTCTTCTTCCAGTACCTGTAATTCCTACAATTCGTTTGGTTTTTCTGACTCCTTTCTGTCCTCTTGTGACACTTGTACCATTCCATTTGTTTTTCTGTCTGTTTTGTCCTGTATCAACACTCCTACCTCCTACCCATTACTGTTGTTTTTGTGTCTGTTCTGTTCTCTTCCAGTATCCCTACCTCCTACCATTACTGTTGTTTTTGTGTCTGTTCTGTTCTCTTCCAATACCCCTACCTCCTACCATTACTGTTGTTTTTGTGTCTGTTCTGTTCTCTTCCAGTACTCCTACCCCCTACCATTACTGTTGTTTTTGTGTCTGTTCTGTTCTCTTCCAGTATGTTTAGACCCTACCGTTACTGTTGTTTTTGTGTCTGTTCTGTTCTCTTTCAGTACCCCTACCCCCTACCGTTACTGTTGTTTTTGTGTCTGTTCTGTTCTCTTTCAGTACCCCTACCCCCTACCATTACTGTTGTTTTTGTGTCTGTTCTGTTCTCTTTCAGTACCCCTACCCCCTACCGTTACTGTTGTTTTTGTGTCTGTTCTGTTCTTTTCCAGTATGTTTAGCCCCTACCGTTACTGTTGTTTTTGTGTCTGTTCTGTTCTCTTCCAGTATGTTTAGACCCTACCGTTACTGTTGTTTTTGTGCAGTTCTCTTACAGTACCTCTACCCCCTACCAATCACTGTTGCTTATTTTTCTGTGCAGTTCTCATGTAATACCCCTACCCTCCTACCGCTACTGTTGTTTTCCTGACTCTAGTCTGTCCTTTTGCAACATCTCTTCCCCTGCCATTCCTTCATCCCACCACACCTTGTTTCACCTGCAGGATGTGGACCAGTATCTGGACCAGGTGGACAAGCTGGACCTGCGCAAGAAGGAGTTGCTGCACAAGACGTGGAACAGCCGTGTGTACGAACCCATCCGCCGCAAGATTCTGCAGGCCATGAGGGGCCCTGAATTCTCTGAAAAGGACCGACGTCGACGTGAAATGCACCGTCAGTACCTGGAGCATGTCAACAAGAAGGTGGGCTTTGGGTTTTTTTTTGTTTGTTATGTTGAGTGTGTGTACAGTGGGCAGATATTGAATCATGAAGCGTGTCAGTGAGAAGATGTGTAGTATGTTTCATGTGGAGTGTGCACAACAGGTACACATTGGTGGAGTTTGTCAGTAGGAAGGTGTTGTATGTTTTATGTAGTTTGTCAGTAAGGTGTGTTGTGTGTTTTATGTAGTTTGTCAGTAAGGTGTGTTGTGTGTTATGTAGTTTGTCAATCCTTTCCAGTCAGCCTACCGCCAGTGCCATAGCACTGAAACTGCCCTACTACACATTCTCAACAATCTCCTCCTTGCAACTGATACTGGCAAAGTCTCTCTCCTCACACTCCTTGATCTGTCTGCAGCCTTCGATACCATTGACCATGGTATTTTCCTTTCTAGACTTCATCATACTTTTGGCAGCTCTGACATTGCTCTCTCCTTTTTCACTTCGTATTTATCAAACAGAAAACAAACTGTTCTCATCAATGGCACTTACTCTCAACCTGCATACCTGACCTGTGGTGTTCCACAAGGATCTGTCCTTGGCCCTGTTCTTTTCACTCTTTATACCTCCCCCCTGTCCACCATCATCAACTCCCACTCTATAAAACACCACTTCTATGCTGATGACACCCAACTTCAAGACAGTGACTCACCTGATAATATACAGCGCCTGTTGACTCGCACCACTGAGTGTTACTCAGACATTAAGAACTGGATGACGTTCAACAAACTTCAGCTTAATGACGACAAGACAGAAGCTATCCTCATTGGCACCCTTCAGAAACTTTCCCAGCTGCCTCCTCTTTCTCTCCCATTATGTAACACATCAGTCCCAATTTCTGATTCAGCTAAAAACCTTGGTGTCTGCATTGACTCTACCCTGTCCATGAACAACTTTGTTTCTCAAACTGCCAGATCTTGCTACTATCATCTCCATCGTATAAGCCTGATCAGGAAGTATCTCTCTGTCGAAACAACTGCAAAACTCGTTCTCTCCTTCATAATGTCTCGCATTGACTATTGCAATTCACTCCTGTCTGGTCTTCCTGCCTCCACCATTCACATCCTACAGCGCATTCAAAACAATGCTGTACGCCTTGTACTCAAAAAGAAAAAAGCTGACCACATATCTCCTCTCCTGGCACAACTTCACTGGCTCCCTGTATCAAAGCGCATACAGTACAAACTAGACACCATGTGCTACAAAAGCCTCAATAACGCAGCCCCCGATTACCTGTCAAGCCTACTTGAGATCTCTCTTCCCTCACGTACCCTCCGCTCTGCCTCCGATCCTCTGACTTTTCGCTTTCCACGCACTAAGCTCAATACCTATGGTCCACGAGCCTTCTCTGTTTCTGGTCCACTCTCCTGGAACAAACTTCCTCTCTCAGTCCGTCAGCAACCTACTTTTGCCTCCTTCAAGTCCGCTCTCAAAACTCACCTTTTCTCCTCTGCATAAAATCCTAACCTCACTCAACCCCCCTCTGCAGCCTGTCTCCGCTCGGAGGGGAATCACTTTGTTTTAATATATAATTGTATATGATGTGCTCTCTGTGGTTTTCCATTGCTTTTATTCTTGCTTTTATTGCTTTTATTCTTTCTCCCCATTTGTGGCCATGCGTGTGTGTGTGTGTGTGTGTGTGTGCGTGTGTGTGCGTGCGTGCGTGCGTGTGTGTGTGTCTTTTCGGTGCTTGGATTTGATTTTGTCGAGATTTTGCGATATATAAATATTGTAATTATTATGTATGCATGTGCGTACGTATGTATGCATGTTGTATGTATGTATATATGTATGTATGTATGTATGTATGTATGTATACGCTTAGATTTATGTATGTATGTATGTATGCATGTATACGCTCAGCTTAGATTTATGTATGCAAGTATGTATGCATGTATGTATGCATGTATACGCTCATATGTATGTAGGTATGTATGCATGTATAACGCTCAGCGCTTAGATTTGATTTTATCAAGATTTTGCGCTATATAAATAAAATATATTATTATTATTATTATTATTGTGTGTTTTACACAGTTTGTCGGTAAGATGTGTTTTATGTAGTTTGTCAGTAAGAAGGTGTGTTGTGTGTTTTACACAGTTTGTTGGTAAGATGTGTTGTGTGTTTTACACAGTTTGTTGGTAAGATGTGTTGTGTTTTATGTAGTTTGTCAGTAAGGTGTGTTGTGTGTTTTATGTAGTTTGTCAGTAAGGTGTGTTGTGTGTTTTATGTAGTTTGTCAGTAAGGTGTGTTGTGTGTTTTATGTAGTTTGTCAGTAAGAAGGTGTGTTGTGTGTTTTATGTAGTTTGTCAGTAAGGTGTGTTGTGTGTTATATGTAGTTTGTCAGTAAGATGTGTTGTGTTTTTATATAGTTTGTCAGTAAGGTGTGTTGTGTGTTATATGTAGCTTGTCAGTAGATGTGTTGTGTGTTTTATGTGGTTTGTCCGTAAGATGTGTTGTGTGTTATATGTAGCTTGTCAGTAAGGTGTGTTGTGTGTTTTATGTGGTTTGTCCGTAAGATGTGTTGTGTGTTATATGTAGCTTGTCAGTAGATGTGTTGTGTGTTTTATGTGGTTTGTCCGTAAGATGTGTTGTGTGTTTTATGTAGCTTGTCAGTAAGGTGTGTTGTGTGTTTTATGTAGTTTGTCCGTAAGATGTGTTGTGTGTTATATGTAGCTTGTCAGTAGGTGTGTTGTGTGTTTTATGTGGTTTGTCCGTAAGATGTGTTGTGTGTTTTATGTAGCTTGTCAGTAAGGTGTGTTGTGTGTTTTATGTAGTTTGTCCGTAAGATGTGTTGTGTGTTTTATGTAGCTTGTCAGTAAGGTGTGTTGTGTGTTTTATGTAGTTTGTCCGTAAGGTGTGTTGTGTGTTTTATGTAGTTTGTCCGTAAGATGTGTTGTGTGTTATATGTAGCTTGTCAGTAGGTGTGTTGTGTGTTTTATGTGGTTTGTCCGTAAGATGTGTTTGTGTTTTATGTAGCTTGTCAGTAAGGTGTGTTGTGTGTTTTATGTAGTTTGTCCGTAAGATGTGTTGTGTGTTTTATGTAGCTTGTCAGTAACGTGTGTTGTGTGTTTTATGTAGTTTGTCAGTAAGATGTGTTGTGTGTTTTATGTAGTTTGTCAGTAAGGTGTGTTGTGTGTTTTTATGTGGTTTGTCCGTAAGATGTGTTGTGTGTTTTATGTAGTTTGTCAGTAAGGTGTGTTGTGTGTTTTATGTAGTTTGTCAGTAAGGTGTATTGTGTGTTTTATGTAGTTTGTCAGTAAGGTGTGTTGTGTGTTTTATGTGGTTTGTCCGTAAGATGTGTTGTGTGTTTTATGTAGTTTGTCAGTAAGGTGTGTTGTGTGTTTTATGTAGTTTGTCAGTAAGGTGTATTGTGTGTTTTATGTAGTTTGTCAGTAAGGTGTATTGTGTGTTTTATGTAGTTTGTCAGTAAGGTGTATTGTGTGTTTTATGTAGTTTGTCAGTAAGGTGTATTGTGTGTTTTATGTAGTTTGTCAGTAAGGTGTGTTGTGTGTTTTATGTAGTTTGTCAGTAAGGTGTATTGTGTGTTTTATGTAGTTTGTCAGTAAGATGTGTTGTGTGTTTTATGTTGTTTGTCAGTAAGATGTGTGTTGTGTATTTTATGTAGTTTGTCAGTAAGATGTGTGTTGTGTATTTTATGTAGTTTGTCAGTAAGATGTGTGTTGTGTTTTTATGTAGTTTGTCAGTAAGGTGTGTTGTGTGTTTTATGTAGTTTGTCAGTAAGATGTGTGTTGTGTATTTTATGTAGTTTGTCAGTAAGGTGTGTTGTGTGTTTTATGTAGTTTGTCAGTAAGATGTGTGTTGTGTGTTTTATGTAGTTTGTCAGTAAGAGTGTGTTGTGTTTTTAACTAGTTTGTCAGTAAGGTGCGTTGTGTTTTATGTTGTTTGTCAGTAAGAGTGTGTTGTGTGTTTTATGTAGTTTGTCAGTAAGAGTGTGTGTTGTGTTTTATGTAGTTTGTCAGTAAGTGTGTGTTGTGTTTTTATGTAGTTTGTCAGTAAGAGTGTGTTGTGTGTTTTATGTAGTTTGTCAGTAAGGTGTGTTGTGTGTTTTATGTAGTTTGTCAGTAAGTGTGTGTTGTGTGTTTTATGTAGTTTGTCAGTAGAAGGTGTGTTGTGTTTTTATGTAGTTTATCAGTAAGATGTGTTGTGTTTTTATGTAGTTTTCAGTAAGATGTGTTGTGTGTTTTATGTAGTTTGTCAGTAAGGTGTATTGTGTTTTATGTAGTTTGTCAGTAAGGTGTATTGTGTGTTTTATGTAGTTTGTCAGTAAGGTGATTGTGTGTTTTATGTAGTTTGTCAGTAAGGTGTATTGTGTGTTTTATGTAGTTTGTCAGTAAGGTGTATTGTGTGTTTTATGTAGTTTGTCAGTAAGGTGTGTTGTGTGTTTTATGTAGTTTGTCAGTAAGGTGTATTGTGTGTTTTATGTAGTTTGTCAGTAAGGTGTATTGTGTGTTTTATGTAGTTTGTCAGTAAGATGTGTTGTGTGTTTTATGTAGTTTGTCAGTAAGGTGTATTGTGTGTTTTATGTAGTTTGTCAGTAAGGTGTATTGTGTGTTTTATGTAGTTTGTCAGTAAGGTGTATTGTGTGTTTTATGTAGTTTGTCAGTAAGGTGTATTGTGTGTTTTATGTAGTTTGTCAGTAAGGTGTGTTGTGTGTTTTATGTAGTTTGTCAGTAAGGTGTATTGTGTGTTTTATGTAGTTTGTCAGTAAGGTGTGTTGTGTGTTTTATGTAGTTTGTCCGTAAGAGTGTTGTGTGTTTTATGTAGTTTTAGTACAGTAAGGTGTGTTGTGTGTTTTATGTAGTTTGTCAGTAAGTGTAGTTGTGTGTTTATGTAGTTTGTCAGTAAGGTGTATTGTGTGTTTTATGTAGTTTGTCAGTAAGAGGTGTGTTGTGTGTTTTTATGTAGTTTGTCAGTAAGAAGGTGTGTTGTGTGTTTTATGTAGTTTGTCAGTAAGGTGTATTGTGTGTTTTATGTAGTTTGTCAGTAAGGTGTATTGTGTGTTTTATGTAGTTTGTCAGTAAGGTGTATTGTGTGTTTTATGTAGTTTGTCAGTAAGGTGTGTTGTGTGTTTTATGTAGTTTGTCAGTAAGATGTGTTGTGTGTTTTATGTAGTTTGTCAGTAAGGTGTGTTGTGTGTTTTATGTAGTTTGTCAGTAAGGTGTATTGTGTGTTTTATGTAGTTTGTCAGTAAGGTGTATTGTGTGTTTTATGTAGTTTGTCAGTAAGATGTGTTGTGTTTTTTATGTAGTTTGTCAGTAAGAAGGTGTGTTGTGTGTTTTATGTAGTTTGTCAGTAAGGTGTATTGTGTGTTTTATGTAGTTTGTCAGTAAGGTGTATTGTGTGTTTTATGTAGTTTGTCAGTAAGAAGGTGTGTTGTGTGTTTTATGTAGTTTGTCAGTAAGATGTGTTTGTGTGTTTTATGTAGTTTGTCAGTAAGGTGTGTTGTGTGTTTTATGTAGTTTGTCAGTAAGAAGGTGTGTTGTGTGTTTTATGTAGTTTGTCAGTAAGGTGTGTTGTGTGTTTTATGTAGTTTGTCAGTAAGATGTGTTGTGTATTTTATGTAGTTTGTCAGTAAGATGTGTTGTGTGTTTTATGTAGTTTGTCAGTAAGAAGGTGTGTTGTGTGTTTTATGTAGTTTGTCAGTAAGAAGGTGTGTTGTGTGTTTTATGTAGTTTGTCAGTAAGATGTGTTGTGTGTTCTATTTAGTTTGTCAGTAGGTGTGTTGTGTGTTTTATGTTGTTTGTTAGTAAGGTGCGGTATGTGTTTTATGTAGTTTGTCAGTAAGGTGTGTTGTGTGTTATATGTAGCTTGTCAGTAGATGTGTTGTGTGTTTTATGTGGTTTGTCCGTAAGGTGTGTGTTTGTGTTTTTATGTAGTTTGTCAGTAAGATGTGTTGTGTCTTTTATGTAGTTTGTCAGTAAGGTGTGTTTTATGTAGTTTGTCAGTAAGGTGTGTTTGTGTTTTGTGTAGTTTGTCAGTAAGATGTGTTGTGTCTTTTATGTAGTTTGTCAGTAAGGTGTGTTTTATGTAGAGCGCACAGTGGGCAGATGTTGATCCATGGTGTTTGTCAGTAAGGTGTGTTGTGTGTTTTGTTAGAAATATGTACAGTAGATACACATTTATACAGTCTGTAGAAAGTATTTTATGTTGGCAATTTTTTTACAATGTGCAAACTATATAATGCTGGCAAACATGAGAAAGTATTGTAAGATGGACAGACTTTTATAAAGTTTATTCATTGTGTGAGATGGCCAGGTTTTTCAGTATATAAAAAACGTGTGATTGGTAATGGTGGCCAGAAGACAGTGATTTGTAGTGCCAAATTTTCTTTCACTCAAGAGTTATGTATTTTGGTTGTTGTTGTTGTTATGTCAACAGGGTCACGTTTTCCTGGACACGATGGACAATGGAGAGTACTACGGCCAGGCAATGAATGGTCATCGTCCTGCCCCCATCACAGTCAGTATATATGTGACCCACTTATGATGGACAATACCGTTGAATCAAGAGCTTACTGAAGCCACTGCTAACATTGAACTGAAGCCATTGCTAACATTGAACCTTTAACATACTGTGTGGTGTGTGTGTGTGTGTTGTGTGTGTGTGTTGTGTGTGTGTGTGTGTGTGTGTGTGTGTGTGTGTGTGTGTGTGTGTGTGTTTGATTATACTGTGCAGAGGAGAGCTTACTAATGTTGCTAATTGTGTTCATGGTCATGCCTTTAGTAATACCACATCGAGGAAAGCCTACAACACAGAGAGTTGTAGAATTTATCGTGAGGAAAAGAGGTTGGTTTTTAAAGTTTATGTAAAAGCAGAAAGGGTAGGTGTTTGGCGTAGGGAGAGTGGAAGTCTATTCCAGGCAGATGGTCCCTAGACAGCAAAAAAAATGCTGGCTGACAGTTGATAGTTTATATCAGGAATCTGAAGGGAAAGAGTATCTGAAGCTGAGCACAAGGTGCAAGTTGGTGTTTAACTCTTTGAAGACGTAATATAGTGGCCATGCACAACCACTATGGACGCGATCAACAGGGACCTGCCACAACCCTAGGTGATGCACGATTTTGGGGGGTTTTCAAAAAAATTCTCAAAAATACAGATTTTACAGCACAAGAACATATTTTATATCAAAATAAAATTCAGTTTATCTCTTTGAGCTAAAGCTACATACAAGGACAATAATCTGTTCTACTTATCTTCCTAGAAGGTGAAATGGGGTAGGGTTTTGGCTCTGGGAAAAAAGTTTTTGATTGCAGCCGACGACAGTAATCCAACACATAAAGTCAGTGAAACACCCATTCTTGACCAGGTAATCCAGAAATCCAGTAATCACAAGTCCTTGGTATGACCAGAAGATATAGAAGAACAAACACAGCTTTGTTTTTACACAGGTGAAGCAGCAAAGTGATTATGACGATCCTTTGAAGAAAAAGAAGAAGAAGAAGAAGGCCTAAATGTCGCCATTTTGGTGCAAGGACGGTCACTCCGGTTGGTTTGGATAAAGGCAAGAAACTGTGACTAATCGGGATAAAATCGATGCAAGGGAAGTAACAAACACTTCAGAAGATACCAAAGAGTGTTCCTATATGTGTAGTTAGTTCCCTTAGACCAGCGACCGGCTTGCATCTATTTTTAAAAACCGCAGCGGAATATCCGCTGTCACGTTCTAATAGTTTGGCCAGCTGCAGCGGAATGTCCTCTGTCACGTCTCTAACAGCCTTGCTGGCTGCAGCGGAATATCCGCTGTCACGTCTACGAAGAGTTAAGTATCAGTGTTGTCGCGAAGATAGGATGAAGCATACTGATGAATAGATTTTTAGCAAAAGTATCCAGCTTAAATTCAGTTCTGTTTGAAACAGGCAACTAGTGCATACAAGATGAACATTCCCCGTGTGGAAATTACAGTTCTGTAGGTAAATGACCACAAATGGCAGTTCTTTAGGTAGCTGTCTTGTGATCATTTTGTTTATATGAATATTTTGAAATATTTATGTATACTTCGTTCTACAGCAGTTTTGCCATTGTCTTATACTCAAAGAAAAGTAAGAAAGAAAAAGGAACCATCTGTTTACGGTTGGGGGAAAATACATCTTGACCTTCTCTTTTTTCTCATTCAGTGTCTGTCATACCTTGGCACCGTCCAGCATGGAATGAGTTAAGTTCCCAGATATTACATTTCTAGTTTTTTGGTATCTCTGAAAGCATTTTGTAGCATTTTTTGTGCTCTTCCTCATGGTACAAACCAGTTTTTAATTCGACTGTTGATTGCCAAATTCTCATTCCATGCTGGAGGGTCATTTATAATCTTTTTGTCTGTATGATGTGTCTGTGTGTTTGTCTGTGTGTCCCTCTGTATGAATATGTCTGTGTGTCATTGTGTTACTCTGTATATGTGTCTCTGTGTCTGTCTGTGTGTCCCTCTGTATGAGTATGTATCTGTGTGTTTGTCTGTCTGTTCCTCTGTATGAATGTGTCTCTGTGTCTGTCTGTCTGTCTGTGGGTCCTTCTGTATGAATATGTGTCTATCTGTCTGTCCCTCTGTATGAATGTGTCTGTCTGTCTGTGTGTCATTCTGTACGAATTTATGTCTGTCTGTCTGTTGGTGTGTCCTTCTGTGTGAATATGTGTCTCTGTCTGTCTGTCTGTGTGTCCCTCAGTATGAACATGTGTCTCTATGTCTGTGTCTATCTGTCTATATTAGCATGTGTGTCTGTGTCTGTGTCTGTGTTCAGCCTGTCAGTGTTGCTGGCTGACTTACTTATTGATCATATTCATACCAATCAACATGGCCAGGCGGAGGTTTTGTGTTCAAGTCACCATCTGTCCAAAAAGCATTGTGGGATTTTTCTCCAACTGGTTCCTACCCAGGGTGGAGCCTGTATGGGCTCTTGTTGGGAAGACAGGGATCACACATTGGAGTCTCATCCACTTGACAGATATGGTATTGAGGAAACAAACTAACAAAAACAAGCAATTCAAACCCCCCCCCCCCCCAAACAAATAAACCAAAAGGAAACAAAATGAACAAAAACAGAACCTAAACAAAACAAAACAAGAAAATAAACACACCACTGTATGTAGAAAGCAAATTCAGCTAATATCATTCATAGTGAAAAAAATTTAAGTCAAAGAGCAAATTCAGTCTTTCTGTTCATTATGTCTTTATGTAAAGACAGGCACAAAACCCATATGTTATGTAGGATCTCAAGCAGAAAGGGCTTATATGCATGCATAGTGCTTATGCCATGATCATTTTGGATTATCTACATCACATGGCTTCTGTGGCATTGGTGTGTGTGGAATTAAATGCGAGCAAGGAGACAGTATCTTGAGAAATGGAAACTAAAACTGTGGTTTGAGATCACCGTACAGGATTGTTTTATTCAACAGTTTAATGTTTGTTCTCTTCAGAGTTCCTCTTCCTCCATCCAATTCTACCACATTATTGTTCACTTGATTGTCTCCTGCTTTTGTCCTTTTAGTTTCAGTTTGATTTTAGTGTGGTGAAGAAGGCACCACACTGTGTGAATGAGTCCTATTTTGATATGTACAACACTATACATGCCTTCAGCTCCTGTAATGAAGAGTTAAAAACTCTTATATTCAATGATTTGACTTTCAACATGCATTAGAATGGCTGTCCAGGGAATAGATGAAACCTACACTAGTCTATTCCTTGTTTGTGGATCACTTGTTCCCTCACGCTGACCAGCCTGTATGCAGCTGTATGTGCAGTTTCCGTCACTGCTGTGATCATTTCTGCTCTGTAGAGAGTCTACAGTTGTTACAAGTTCAACAAAGCAGGCATGAGTATTCAATACTGACTTTTTCTGGTTTTGTTTTGGTTGACTTCAGGTTGTTGTCAAGAGCAGGAGAGGGTGTTCATTTGTTTGTGTTTTAAACAAGTTTAACCCTTTGATTCCTGCAATCTGTCTGTCAACTGCAAATAACTTAACCCTTTGACTCCCTCACCCTATCCACCAGCTTCCTACAGGAAGCTGGTGGATAGGGTGAGGGAATCAAGGGGTTAAGTTTTTGCTTTGCTATTACGGTTGACAATTCAGGATGCTGATGGACATGGTGCAAGAGTCAAAGGGTTAATGGTTTCCTCATAAATATTTGAAACTGCTTTTGTTCATCTGTTTCATCATTCCAAGACTGCATTACGATTGTTTACAGTTTTGTTTCACTGCTTGTTTCCAAAATTTGACAGTTGCTTGTTTGCTTTTATCATAACGATTAACCCTTTGCCACCTGCACCCTATCTACCAACTGCAAAAACTTAACCCTTTGACTCACTCACCCTATCCACCAGCTTCCTGCAGGAAGCTGGTGGATAGGGTGAAGGAGTCAAAGGGTTAAGTTTTTGCTCTTCCAGCATGGTTGACAAAGAAGGATGCTGTTGGGCAGGCTGCAGGAGTTAAAGGGTTAATATCACTTGCGCTTTTTTCCATGATGTTATTGCTGGAATGTTTGCTGTATTCTTTGTTTTCTTACACTGTTTCTTGGCTGTGTTTTGCACGGAAAAATCCAGAGAAAATGCATGTCAGTAATGATGTTATGTGAAGATCACACGCAGGGATTGATTCTGTCAAAATAACACTGTTTTTTTTCCTTGTTGTTGGTGGAGGTGGTGTTTGCGGGTGGTGACTGTTAATGTATGCATATTTTTTGTTTGGCTGGTTCTGGGTCAGTGTGTGGATGTGTGTGTTGTGTGTGTGTGTGTGTGTGTGTGTGTGTGTGTGTGTGTGTGTGTGTGTGTGTGTGTGTGCATGCGTGTGTGTGTGTGTTTGTTGACAGACTGTCATTTCATGCATTTTGATTGTATTACTGTTAGCCATAGTACACCGTATGTTCAATTCTGTTCTGTGTTTAACACCTTCGACTCCCACACACTGTTCACCAGCATCTTGCATTGCCAACCATGCTTGCAAAACAAAAAAACTAAACCTTTGATTCCCTCACCTTATCCACCAGCTTCCTGCAGTAAGCTGGTGGATAGGGTAAGGGAGTCAAAGGGTTGTTAAGCTTTTGCAGTTGGTGGACAGGGTGTGGGAGAGTCAGTGATTAATGGCTTGGGGCCTGACAGATTATCATTTGTACATTTTGGTTGTGTTACTGTTATCCATAGTACACCACATGTTCAGATTTATTGTGCATTTAAAGGCTTTTGGGCCTTTGGGTGTTCATGAAATTTCTGAATAATTTTTTCACGAAAACTGTGGAATAGGTTGAGATGTGTTAGTGTGTAGATACTGTCTAGTTTGTAGATATTGTCAATAATCAGTATCAACAGGAGATGACAAGAGCTTGCAATGATATTAGAATGTAGCTGTATTCCTGGTCAAGCATATTTTGATGATAACAGTGATAATCAGCCTATCAAACAGTAATCATTGACTGATCACTCAGTGTACTGTTACATGTAATGTGATGGTATTTGGCCCTCCAAATCACTTTTGGCTTATTATGATAATGATGGTAACAGCAATAATCAATTGATTAAACATTAATAATCGATTGATCAAACAATAATAACTGATTAATCAACCAGTGTGCCTTTAATGTGAAGATATTTATCCTCCAAATCACTGTGGGCTTATTATAATGATGATGATGATAACAGTTATAATCATCAAATCAAACAGTAATAACTGATTGATCAATCAGTGTACATGTACTATTACATGTAATGTGATGGTACTTGTCCCTTCAAATCACTGTGGGCTTATGATGATGATGACGATGATGATAACAGTAATAATCAATTGATCAAACAGCAATAACTGATTGATCAAACAGTAATAACTGATCGATCAGTGTACTGTTAATGTGAAGATACTTGATCCTCCAAATCACTTTGGGATTTCCATATTGTTTAGACGTACAAAACCTCACCTTTGTGACAGGTACACACGGAAAGCCTCCAGGATCCACTACTGGCTCAAGGACGGGAGAGGAACAAAGAAGAGCAGACAATTCTGCGGTGCACTACAGGGCAGGTTTATTCCCTTAGTGATATCGACCAGATCAAGTTACCTCCCCTGCCTCTGGTGCCTCTGGGTCGTCACAGCGCGAACAGCGTCACCTGGTTAGAGATGCCACTCGGGAACGTTGAGAGTACACCTCGCAAAGCTAGCAGGTGAGATTTCTTCTTTTTTTGTTGAAATGTCTTGTTGGAAGTTGTTTGAAATGGGTGATGGTGTGTGCTTCAAGTGTGTGTTTTATGTTGATTTTTGAATGTGTGTGTTTTAAAAGGTGGTGGTCAAGGTATCTAACAGGGGTGAAGGGGAGTGTGTGTATGTGTGGTGTGTGTCTGTGTTTGTGTGTGTGTGTGTGTGTGTGTGGTGTGTGTGTGTGTGTGTGTGTGTGTGTGTTTACAGAGTTGGTGTTCATGATACCTAATAGCGGAGAGGGGAAGTTATCTCTGTGTGTGTATGTGTGTGTGTGTGTGTGTGTGTGTGTGTGTGTGTTACAGAGGTGGTTGTTAATGGTACTAGTAGGGAGAGGGGAAAGCTGTGTTGTGTGTGTGTGTGTGTGTGTGTGTGTGTGTGTGTGTATGTGTTGTGTGTGTGGGGTGTGGATTGTTGTGTTGTGTGATTGTGTGTGTGTTTGCCGACAGGGTATTTCAGTGTAATGCCAAGAGATCCTAAACCAATTCATTCATTTTTTTGGAATTTATTTCAACGAGATGGTCAGAACACTATTCTCTTTGAGCATATAGTGATAAAACAAGGTGAATTCATTTTATTCTCTTTTTCCGAGGTAACACCATACTGAAAGTACTTTGAGTCAGTCATTGCTGAATATACATTTTTAATGAAAGATAATTGAGTCAATCAGTGCCGAATGTACATTAATGAAAAGTAATTGAGTCGATCAGTGCTGAACATAACATTGTTAATGAAAGATAATTGAGTCTATCAGTGCTGAATATAACATTATTAACTACAGATAATTGAGTCAATCAGTGCTGACTATAACAATTAACAAAAGATAATGAGTCAATCACTGCTGAATATAACATTATTGTAATCCATGGTATCGTAATCCTGGTATTGTAATCATGGTAATATAACGTGTGGCCACATGGCATTGTAATTCATTTAAAGCTGGATGTCTTAACATTTGTATGGAATAAATTGTAACCAGGAATAGACTGAACATAGAAACTTTGATAGGTACTTTCTGCTACTTCATGGGAGAGTGGATTGAATGATCCTAATATTTCCAAAGAGGTGAACATACACAATTCGTTTTATGGTAGGTGACCCGAAAGTCTGCTCCAAATGGATAGCTGTCAATGGTAATGTTTATTTGTCTAGTTTACATGCTACAGCCATGTTTATATTTACCCCTATTATTTGCTTAAGTAGTTGTATGTCGTTAAAATGCTTATTTGTCAATGTATCATTAGAAATGTTTGTTTGTCAGATGTATTCCCTAGTTCACACGTACAGCCACATTTATTAATGTTTCCCCCTATTATTTGCTTAAGTAGTAGTATATCATTAGAATTATGTATTTGTCAGTGTATCAATAAAAATGTTTGTTTGTCAAATATATTCCCTGATTTACATGCTACTGCCATGGTTATTAATGTTTTCCCATATTGTTTGCTTAAGTAGTTGTATAACATTAGAGATGTTTCATGCATTTGTCAATGTATCAGTAGAAATGTTTATTTGCCAAATATATAGAAATGTGTATTTGTCAGATACATTCCCTAATTTACATGGTACAGCTGTGTTAATCAGTATTTTCCTTCTTTATTTGCCGAGTAGTTGTATATAATAGTAATGTTTGTTTGTCAGATATATTCCCTAGTTAACCCTTTACTCTGCACTCTGTCCCACCAGCGTCCTGCTTTGTCAACTATACCAGCAGAGCAAAAACTTAACCCTTTGATGCCCCTCACCCTCACAAGTAGGGTTAAGTTTTTGCAGTTGGTAGATATGGTGCGGGAGTCAAAGTGTTAAAGCATCACAGCCATGCTGATATACCCCCCCCCCCCCCCCCCCCCCCATTACGTGCTAAAGTAGTTGTATATCAATGGCAGTGCTTATTGATCAGACGCGTTCCATACTTTACGTGCCATAGCCACATTAACATGTTAATACCACCACCCCTTTGCCATCCCACCCATCATTTGCTGAAGTAGTTGTATGCCTGTAACACCCATTTACTCTTGCTGCTTTTAGTTCAGTCCAACCACGAATCATGTCTCTGTGTTCAGACAGTAGTTGAGACTTTCAGTTTATGTAGTGCTACTTAGTTGTAATCAAGATTAATGTTTCGATTTCATGTCAGGAAACTGGAATTATAACACATTTGTACTGTTTGTTTTTGACTCCCCCCCACCCCCCTTTCCCAGTATTTTGTGCTGACTTGACATTTTGACCTTACAGCTGTTGGTTGAAGAGAAGGTTTTGTGACTGGCAAGGAAGACTATTTTGTGATTTTTTGTTTTATTCTGTGATTGGCTGCTTCACAGAGCTGAGCATACTATGGGCTCATTTAGAAAGCTGGGCCCTCACAGTTGTGTCTCATCCATTTTAGGGACACTTTATTGAGGACATTGCTCAAATTTCTTGATCAGTCTCTGTAGTCTTGTTGATGCCAGGATATTCATAATGAAAGGGAGGATAGAGTACAACCTCATCAGGCAGTCTCAAAAGGAAATGAAAGTCCATAGTATCATTACTGTCATCTCCATTCTTGTCATCATAGTGTTGTAAAACATTGTACCAGATTATGTGGCCCCTTGTGCCCTACTCTCATGCTGACCTCAGTCTGGGTAAGTTTTGAGGTGTAGCGGAGAATCAAAATGATCAGTGTGGACGAGGTACTGACTCAGATGCTGTGCACAAAATGAGTTTAAAAAAAGGGAAAAGGGGGGGAAGAAGAAAAAAGGATTTTGCAAACAGTCGTAATTTAAACAAAGGGCGTGGAGGTAGTGCATCCATCTTGTCATCTGATTGCATAGGTTCCAGCCGTTGCTTGTCGCATTAAAAGGAAAAGTCTTAACACTCTCCCAGCCACCCAGATGTGAAATGTTACCTGATCATTCATTGTCAGGAGCGGAGGAGAGGGATGATAAACATTGGGAGAAGAGTGATAAATATTCTGACAAAGGTGATAAACATTGGGAGAGGAATGATAAACATTCTGACAAAGGTAACCGAGGTAAAGTCTCAATCACCTCACTCCCTAACTGCCATTCTGACTTGGATGACAGTTTTATCGGCTGTATAACTGTGAAGGCCTCGGCCTTCTCACTGCTGGACTATTTGACTGTTTTGTGACACCTGTAGTGGTGTGTGTACATATTGATCTTTAACAGGTTCTAACATTGACCAAACCCACTGGAAGAGTCCAGCATAAATATCAGTAGATGGGTCAGTATTCATGTTCACAGTTGATCCCCAAATACATGAATATCAATGAACTGTCTGTTTTCATGGTTATCATGACCCCCAAGTTCCAGATTGTGATGGACAATAATAGCATGACTTAACTCTTTTGTTGGAATATATGAACTCTTTAGTTGAAGTAAATACTTTTTTGTTGAAGTGTCTAAACTCTTTTGTTAAAATGTGTAAAATCTTTCATTGTATGAAATGTATGAAATTTTTTTGTTGGAATTTATAAACTGTTTCGTTGGAATGTATAAACTCCAGTTTTCCCGTTAACCCTTCAATTCCCGCACCCTGTCCACCAGCATCCTGCATTGTCAACCATGCTAGCAAAGCAAAAACTTAATAACCTTTAACTCCCTCATCCTATCCACCAGCTTCCTGCAGTGAGATAGATGGATAGATACATAGATACAAGGATAGATAGATAGGAAGCTGATGGATAGGATGAGGAAGTTAAAGCTTAGGTTTTTGCATTTGGTGCATAAGGTGCAGGATTCAAAGGGTTAACCGGGACACTTGGTATTCTTTTATGAAGTGGTGTCAAACCTTATTGGTTCTAACAAGTGGTAAATTTGGACTTGTAACATAGTATGGTAAAATAGTTGTTGGACTTGTAACATAAGGTACTGGGTACAACAAGTAGGTAAATGTTGGACTTGTAACCATAAGGTACTGGGTACAACAAGTAGGTAAATGTTGGACCTGTAACCATAAGGTACTGGGTACAACAAGTAGGTGGACCTGTAACCATAAGGTACTGGGTACAACAAGTAGTAGATGTGGACATCTAACCATAAGGTACTGGGTACAACAAGTAGGTAAATGTTGGACTTGTAACCATAAGGTACTGGGTACAACAAGTAGGTAAATGTTGGACTTAACCATAAGGTACTGGGTACAACAAGTAGGTAAATGTTGGACTTGTAACCATAAGGTACTGGGTACAACAAGTAGGTAAATGTAGGACTGTAACCATAAGGTACTGGGTACAACAAGTAGGTAAATGTTGGACTTGTAACCATAAGGTACTGGGTACAACAAGTAGGTAAATGTTGGACTTAACCATAAGGTACTGGGTACAACAAGTAGGTAAATGTTGGACTTTAACCATAAGGTACTGGGTACAACAAGTAGTAAATGTTGGACTTGTAACCATAAGGTACTGGGTACAACAAGTAGTAAATGTTGGACTTTAACCATAAGGTACTGGGTACAACAAGTAGGTAAATGTTGGACTTGTAACCATAAGGTACTGGGTACAACAAGAAGGTAAATGTTGGACTTGTAACCATAAGGTACTGGGTACAACAAGATAGGTAAATGTTGGACTTGTAACCATAAGGTACTGGGTACAACAAGTAGGTAAATGTTGGACTTGTAACCTAAGGTACTGGGTACAACAAGTAGGTAAATGTTGGACTTGTAACCATAAGGTACTGGGTACAACAAGTAGGTAAATGTTGGACATCTAACCATAAGGTACTGGGTACAACAAGTAGGTAAATGTTGGACTTGTAACCATAAGGTACTGGGTACAACAAGTAGGTAAATGTTGGACTTGTAACCATAAGGTACTGGGTACAACAAGTAGGTAAATGTTGGACTTGTAACCATAAGGTACTGGGTACAACAAGTAGGTAAATGTTGGACTTGTAACCATAAGGTACTGGGTACAACAAGTAGGTAAATGTTGGACTTGTAACCATAAGGTACTGGGTACAACAAGTAGGTAAATGTTGGACTTGTAACCATAAGGTACTGGGTACAACAAGTAGGTAAATGTTGGACTTGTAACCATAAGGTATGGGTACAACAAGTAGGTAAATGTTGGACTGTAACCATAAGGTACTGGGTACAACAAGTAGGTAAATGTTGGACGTTAACCATAAGTACTGGGTACAACAAGTAGGTAAATGTTGGACTCTAACCATAAGTACTGGGTACAACAAGTAGGTAAATGTTGGACTGTAACATAAGGTACTGGGTACAACAAGTAGGTAAATGTTGGACGTGTAACATAAGGTACTGGGTACAACAAGTAGGTAAATGTTGGACTTGTAATCATAAGGTACTGGGTACAACAAGTAGGTAAATGTTGGACTCTTAACTCATAAGGTACTGGGTACAACAAGTAGGTAGAATGTTGGAAACTGTTGGTAACCATAAGGTTACTGGGTACAACAAGTAGGTAAATGTTGGACATCTAACCATAAGTTACTGGGTACAACAAGTAGGTAAATGTTGGACATCTAACCATAAGGTACTGGGTACAACAAGTAGGTAAATGTTGGACTTGTAACCATAAGGTACTGGGTACAACAAGTAGGTAAATGTAGGACGTGTAACCATAAGGTACTGGGTACAACAAGTAGGTAAATGTTGGACGTGTAGCCATAAGGTACTGGGTACAACAAGTAGGTAAATGTTGGACTTGTAACCATAAGGTAGTGGGTACAACAAGTAGGTAAATGTTGGACATTAACCATAAGGTACTGGGTACAACAAGTAGGTAAGATGTTGGACTTGTAACCATAAGGTACTGGGTACAACAAGTAGGTAATGTTGGACTTGTAACCATAAGGTACTGGGTACAACAGTCGGTAAATGTTGGACTTGTAACCTAAGGTACTGGGTACAACAAGTAGGTAAATGTTGGACTTTAACCTTAAGGTACTGGGTACAACAAGTAGGTAAATGTTGGACTTCTAACTGTAATTTACTGCGTTCAATGTGCATAGTCACATCTGCCTGCTTGATAAAGTGTGAACACTTTTTTCCCCATCTCCCATATCAACATGTGTTTAGACTGGCCAGGGCCTTTACCTCCTTCATGCGTATACTGATTCAGAATATCAGATATGCATGATAGAGATCCTGTAAGCCATATCAGTGGCTAGCTTATGGAAATATGAAAGCACCCAAAATATAAGTCAGCAGCAAGTTTTGAAAAAATGGCTCGTAGCTAGTAACACTTACCATTGGAAAATGAAGTGCCATCATCAGTATCTGTAGGGTACTAGTTGCTGACTTATATGTTTATTTGTACATACATCAAAAACAGTGTCTGATGTTTATGTATTTTTCCACATCATCCATTTCCGTATATATCAACACAGTGTCTGATGTTTAGGTATATTTCTATGTCATCCATTTCTGATGTCTGAACAATAATATCTGTTTACTTATGTCATTATTTCACATTCAACAACAATGTCTGATGTTTACATATATTTTACATCATTCATTTCCACATCTATGCAACAAACACATATGTCTGATGTTTACACATATTATTACGACTTGTAATGAAAACCCTTTTACAAAATGAACACTGTTTCTTGACTTGCAAGTCCAAAGCATATTACTAATTAGTTCTGTTTTTGTTGATTTTTCATTTTTATCGATTTTCATTTTGTTTAATTTACTTTTAACCGAGTGGTCTTAATCTTTAACATACTGTACAGTTGTGTAGAACCCATCTGTTACCTAAAAGTGAATGTTGTTAATTTAATGTCAAAAATTGTTATCCATGTTTGTTATCATATTATATAAAAAGGCCTGATTGTTGGTGATAAATGTAGAGGTCTGATTTTTGTTTATAAAGCAAAAAGTACGGTCCATTTTTGTTATTATGTTGTATAAAGAGGCCTAATTGTTGTAATAAATCAAAAAGTACTTTTCATATTTATCATGTAATATAAAGAGGCTTATTTAATCTTAATAAATCTAAAAGCATGATCCTATTTGTCATGTTATATAGAGAGGCCAGACCATTGTTTATAAATCAAAAAGCACAGACATATTTATTAGAATGTTACATAAAAAAGCCTGATGATTGTTCTTAAATCAAAAAGCTTTGAACCATATTTATCATGATGTTGTATAAAGAGGTCAGACTGTTATTATTATGTCAAAAATCATTACCCGTGTTGTTTATTATTATCATGTACACAGAGGCCTGACTGTTGTTTATAAATTTTCAAATAAGGATTGTCCACATTTACCATGTCATAGAAAGAGACCTGAGCATGCCATCATCAATTAGCTGGGCTGTAAAATCGACAGGAATTGAATTGAAGGCCTGTGTGGTGTAGAGGTAAAGCTCCTGTCTTCCAATCTGCCTGCACAGGTTTGGAACTGTTCAATATTGGTCTGAGATATAACTTTGTTTGTGTGGCCTCCAGTCCATCCAGCTGTGAAAGGGTACCTGTCACTCTTTAGTGGACTGGTGGGGAAAGTATAACAGTGAGGGAGTGGAGATGGCACCACCCTCATAATGCTGGCCGTGAGAAAGGTTGAGGTCTCTACCACCTCACTCCCCAATGACCTCAGGGTTATGGGACAAACTTAACATTTAGAAGAGAGATCTACGTTTATTGACACTTCGCGCAGTTGAGTTGACCATGCATACTTCACAGACATACGACTGACTAGCACACAGACACAATACTTGTACACGTACAGACAAACACAACGCAGAAAACAACACACAACAACACACACCACACACCAACACACACACACACCACACACACACACTGCACACACTACACACATCACACCTCACACAGTGTCGAGTCACAGACACACAAGATTCACACACATACACAGTCCTGCTCTTCTCTCTCTCTCGTCTCTGTCGTCTGTCTGTCTGTCTCTCTCTCTCTCTCTTTCTCTCTCACACACACCACAAATGCAAGTACACACGTACACACATGCATATCTCACATACACACATACGCACACATATAGACACAGACACAACACAGAAACTTGCACGTGCGCACACACAAACACACATACACACATACACACACACACACATGTAACCTAAAACGATCCTCACTGTTCATTACATGTCGGCAGGTTACGGATGAAAGGCAACTGCACAGAGAGTCAGATTGATTTCAACCAGTGGTCAAAATTGCCCTTTGACTCCAGCACCGTAGATCAGGAGATGCAGCTGCAGAAGAAGCGAATGTTCGTCAACACCCCTCCCTTTGATCGACCTCCACGCCCCGTGCTGAAGCCTCCGTTTGCCTGCTACACGGAGAAAAGTGTCAGTTTTATGTGTCCAGTCAGCTCATGAGTAGCCTACAGTCATCGTCAGTTAAGTTTACTACTTTCGCACCCCTACTTCCAACTTCCTGCAAGTAGAGGTATGGCTGGAGAAGGTTAACCCTTTGACTCCTGCACCCTGTCCTCCAGCACCCTGCATTGTCCACCGTGCTAGCAAAGTGAAAACTTAACCCTTTGATTCCCTCACCGTATTCACCATCTTCCTGTTTGTAGAGTTGTCGTCAAAAAACATTTAACCCTTTCTCTCCCTCACCCTCTCCGTCCTTCATGTATATCGATTCTCAAAAACATTTAACCCTTTGTCTTCCTGACCCTTTCCACCCATCCTGTACATTGAGTGATTGTCAGCAGTATTCAACCCTTTATCTCCCTCACCTTATCTGTCACCTTCCTGCATACAGAGTGATTGTCAGAACTATTCAACCCTTTCGCTCCATCACTTTGTCCACCAGCATCCTGCAGGCAACTGGGGGTTAGTATGAAGTAGTGAAAGGGTTAAAGATGAAAGCTGGTGGACAAGGTAAGGGAATGAAAGAGTCAAATGTCATTGGCTTTTAGAGACTGTGGTTTTCTTTCCCTTCAGTAGTGGAGATGTGATACAGCTGCTGGACAATGCAGAAAGTGATGGAGGTGTTATTTGTACTGAGATTGACTGTCTTCTTGCTGTTTTTCCCTGAGTTATCCTAGTGTAATTTTTGTGTCTGTTTGAAACTTTTTTTGGACATATTTTTTTCAGATTGTGGAGGAGTCTGATCCATTTTTTAATTTATCTTTCAGCGACGATGACAAAGTTAGTGCTGTTGCCTGATGTCAAATATTTTGTTTTGACATTAAATGGTTGGTGGAACTACATATTTTTTTTTATTTTGAAGGTCAAGCTTACAGTGAATTGAAATGAATAGAATGTCAACAACAAAATGTGCTTATCCAACCTATCAACAAACTGGCCAGCCAAACAGTAACACTTACAAATATGCAGAAGATCTGTATACATTATAGATGATATGTATAAGCATGCAACATATCTTTATATCTTCACACATTGTAGATCATATCTGTCAACATGTGACAGATCTTCATACATTTTAGCTCATGTCATTGATTGTGTATCATCAGTACTGATCTCACTCTATGTTAAATGTTTAAAGTGTGTATGTGTGTGCGTGTGGTTAGTTTTGTTATTAGTGTGTATTGCGTAATGTAGTCATTTAGTGCAGTGAGCCTGATCAGTATTAGTATATGTACCTGTATTCATGACATACATATTTACCTGTATATTTACATATGTTATGGCGCTATATCAGTAGTAACTATGGACGTGTCATATTTTGATAATTTTACAACGTAAACAAGTCATCATAGTGGACAAATGATTCAATACTTTTTGCTGTGTTCATTAGTCCTAGAGTTGTGTTTTTGTAGTGAGATGAAAGGTGTGCTGCATAGGCCTTTGATGTCTTCAATTATCAAGAAGAAAACTTCCTGCAAACTCATGATTTCAGATAAAACGTTATCATAATTGATGTCAAGTTTGTTAGCAAACAGGTTGGAAGTTCAGCAGCTGTTTTAACCATTTAAAAACTACATTCAACATGCAGATTGTAAACCATAAGTTTAGTGCTAATATGTTGCACCTGTACATAAACCAGATGAAATCTAACGAAGTTTGGTACTGACATGCTGCATCATTACATAAAGAAGACAAAATGTGACATAAAATGTGGTGCTAACATGGGGCATCATTAGACAAAGTAGGCCAAATCTAACGTAAAAGATGATACTAACATGCCACACCAGAAGATAACGCAGATGAAATCGGACATAAAATTAGGTACTGTAATACTGCATCATTTTATAAAGCAGATCAAATGACATAAAGTTTGGTACTAAAATGCCACATCATTTGATAAAGCAGAGAAATCTGACATTAAATTTGCTACATCATTAGATAAAGCGGACAAAAACTGGTATAATGTCTGATACTATCATGCCACATCAATGAATAAAACAGGCGAAATCTGAATTAAAAGAGTAGTACTCACATGCCACATCAGCAGACAGAGAAAGTTAAATGCCATAAAGTGTGGCACGAAAATGCCTTATCATTAAATAAAGCAGACCAAATCTGTTACATTTTGGTATTAATATGCCCCATCATTAAACAAAACAGACCAAATCTGATGTATTGCTATAGGTGTATCACTGGTCACATCACTGGTAGTTTTGTGAGCATTAACCCTACAGATGTGCTTGCTTAGTAGTTTTCTTCTGAGATGTGTTGCTTTGACGTTCCTGTTAGAACTAAATGAGGTGAAAGTTTGATTTTGTGGTCTTTGTGCTACTTTGACAGATATTAGACAAATAAAGGGAGACAACTTTGCTTTACCTCTCTTGGGGTTATAACAATATGTGACCTCCCACCACGAAATCAGTCTTAACTCGCTGTCAGTCGAACAGCACTAGGAGCTGAAAAGGTGACTGAGGGTCTATCTGGGGTGTTTTGACTTTTTCTCAAAATTGATTTCTGTACACTATAATCTATCCCCTGCAGAAATTTTTTTCTTGAAAAAATATTATTAATCAATTTAAATCGGTATTTTAATGCACTGATTGCAGCAGAAAGAACGCAATTTCCTACCAAAAGTACCTATTTTTGTCTCTTATTATGAACCGTAACCTGTACAGTACCCGCACATGTAATATACTGATGGAAAGCTCTTTGGTGCACCTTTCAGATAATAACAGCAAAAATTAGAAACAAACTGGGTCAAAGCCACAAAATAAACAAATCTAAGGAAAATGTGTAGGAGAGTACACAAAAACTTCAGAGGCCGTTTTCTCAAAATTACCGTCATACAACTTAATGACATTAAACATACATAATTTCTACATTTTTTTGAGTACAAGCTTTATTCAAGTACCAAAATAATCAGCAGAATGTACACTTTCCAGTGATATGTATATCTCAAAATGCCCCAATTGCTAGTTAAGACTGATTT
>CM060311.1:14202326-14212326 GCA_030674185.1 Monoplex corrugatus
CACTGCATATCATTGCATATAAATGTTTTAATTGTGTTATCAGAGACCATGTTTGTGAGGTTGAATTAAGTATTGATTCCTTTTGGATTGTTTTCATTATTTGTGATGTTTCATATCAAATTGGAAGGTGTGAATCTTTTTGGTTTGTTTTCATTATTTGTGATGTTTCATATCAAATTGGAAGCTGTGATGATATATTTTATATTAAAGTGGAAGGTTGTGATCATATATTTTATATCAAAGTGGAAGATTTTGACCATGTATTTTGTATTAAAGCGGAAGGTTGTGATAATGTATTTTACACCAAATTAGAAGATTTTGATCATATATATCGAAGTGGAAGATTTTGATTATGTATTTTGATATTAGAATAGAAGGTTGTGATCATGTATTTTATATCAAAATGGAAGATTTTGATCAAGCTTTTTTTTTTTTTTTATTAAAATAGAAGATTTTGATCATGTATTTGATATTAAAGTGGAAGATTTTAATCATGTATTTGATATTAAGGTGGAAGATTACGATCACGCATTTTATGCCAAAGTAGAAGAGTTTGATCTTGTATTTTATATCAAAGTAGAAAGGTGTGATCATGTATGTTTTATGTCAAAGTGGAAGATTTTGATCATGTGTTTTATGTCAAAATAGAAAGGTGTGATCATATATTTTATGCCAAAGTGGAAGATTTTGATCCTGTATTTTATGTCATGTAGAAAGGTATGATCATGTATTTTATGTCAAAGGGGAAGATTTTGATCTTGTATTTTATGTTGAAGGAGATGGGTGTGATCACATATTTTATGTCAAAGTGGAAGATTTTGATCTTGTGTTTTATATCAGAATGGCAGGGATGACATAGCCGTAGTATGTTTACTTGAATTGAACTTGTTTTAAGTCACTGACCGAGACTGCATTTACGTTTGATTGTGCTGTTAGCAAAAGTGGTACAGATATCAGTTTTGTATATGATATGTCATGCTGTATCCTCCTTACTCCTTATATCTA
This sequence comes from Monoplex corrugatus, assembly GCA_030674185.1. Classification (NCBI taxonomy): domain Eukaryota; kingdom Metazoa; phylum Mollusca; class Gastropoda; order Littorinimorpha; family Ranellidae; genus Monoplex; species Monoplex corrugatus. Next base: position 14,203,332 of record CM060311.1, read on the forward strand.
TTTTTTTTATTTACATGTGTTTGACCCCATGTGTTTTTTTCATGTTTCCTTGATTGTATTTTTAAATTCATATTTGTACTTTTTGATTTTTATACATGTTCATAATGTGTAAACACATTTGTTTATTTTTATATTTTAAAAAATATTGTTCTTTTTTATTGACTGATTGATTTTGTTTTCATCTTTTGAATTGATTTCTACAGAGATAATTTTTCTTCTGTATGTTACTGGTGTCATGTTTTGTGTGTGTGTATGTATGTTTCTGTGTGTCTGTGTGTATGTTTTTCTCTGTGCGTGTGTGTGTGTGTTTAGCTCATTTGGTGAGAGTGCCATGCTCCTAATGTAACGATTGTGGACTCAACCTATGTGGGCCATAGGTTGTTCAGCAGGCTGACTGGGTCTGTTAATACAGCCATGGATTACAGACCTGATGTCTTCAGTTCACTGTGTCAGCCTGTGTGGGCTGATTGGTTCTTTTGATAGAGCCGTAGACTCAGGAACTGATATCTTGAGTTCAATCCCAGCCCATAATATTAAAAACTGGCTGTTGGCTGCCCATCTTAATGTTTCCTTCATTTTGGTGGTGTCAGCTTTGTGTTTCATGGGTCACCCCATCCCCTTTCCACTCTTTCATTTCAAGACATTGCCAGGGTTTTGTGCAGGTTCAGGGAGTCTGCCAGATAAGAGATGGCAGATTTGGGTGGAACGCATATGGAATTGTCCGAGTGCGATAAATCCCTCGTGAACAAACTCCAAACTACAACCTCATCCACAACATAAAAACAGATCTGTTGGCTACCGGTTGTAATGTTCCAGTCATTCTGATGGTGTTGGCTTAATGTTTCATAGGGCCCATTTTACCACCCCTTCCTGCCCATTTGAAGACTGTCATCGCATTGGGTTTTGTATCGCTCAAGGCGTCTGCCTACCTCTGCACATTGAAGACTTCATCGATTGGATTTTGTACGCTCGAGGTGTTGTGATGATTCCTGGTAGATTAGAATGGAGCATTTTCAGAAGTGCCTGACCATGATGAACCTTGTTGAACAAACTGTGATTTCTGTTCTGGAAGTAGGCCTACAGTTCTTGTTGTCCATGTGTTGCTATTTATTCCAGTAATTTGTCCTTTTAACAAAACTGATTGTTAAGTTATGGTAATCAGTCTTGCTTTTGTCATGGTGTTAGCCCTGATATGGCTCTAGTAGTCTGAACAAAGGTGTTGCCTGATATGGCTCTAGTAGTCGGCTAGCTATAAGCATTATGAACATGAACCAATTCAGTCTTGCTAAAAGGACAGTTATTTATAAACAAAAATCAGTCTTGTAAAAGAACAGGTTATCATAGCAATAATCAGTCTTGTTAAAAGGACATTATGCTATGTTTATTATATGCCCTAAGACTGAATATTTCTTTTGATTATTGTGTGTCTTCTCAATGCATATACATACTTACGTGCACATGTCCTTTGGAATCTCTCTTGTTTATTCATTTATTATTTTTGTCGCAGTATTGCGGGTCTGAATCTCATAGCGTTTGTCTTGCGGTGCATTGTATATTCCTTTTTGACCAAACTGAATTTATTGAACATAAACATCAGATAATCTGCCCTCAATTGTAGCAGTTGTGGTGTGAACCACTGACTAGTTCTCTGCCCTTACCAAAACCTTTTGAGTTATCAGTATCACGATGCTGCACCGTAAATGACACAGTCAGACAGATGAGAATAGATTGATCACCATAAATGAATGAGATGAGATAGATTGATCACCTAAATGACAGAGATGAGAATAGATTGATCACCATAAATGACAGGTGAAAAAAGACTGAGTCCCATAAATGACATGTGAGAATAGATTGAGCCCATCAGCGACAGGTGAGAATAGGTTGATCATCATAAAATAACACAGTCAGGAAACAACCGTCATGTTATAATTGTTGTGAGCTGCTCACAAGTCTCGAACAATATGAGCAACATACAGACTGGTCTGTTGGCTGCCCGTCTTAATGTTCCAGTCCAGTCATTCTGCTAGTGTCAGTCTTCAGTTTTATAGGCTCCATGTTTACGCCCAACCCCACATTTCAAGGCCTTGACAGAACTAAAGATTTTGTACAGCTTTAGTTGTCTGCCAAATAGTTACTGGCAGATTTGGGTGGAACGCATATGGAATTATCCAGATGCAGTGAATTCATTTTGAACAAACTCCAGAGTCAGACACTGATGTTATTCCTAAAAAAAAAACTGAAAAAAAAGAAAGAAAAAAAAAAAAAAACAGGCACATGTATGGAGTTCTTATCAGAAATAGAACACGGCTTGTTCATATTGAGAAGTGAGATTTTTGTAGGATAGCAGTTGTGGTCTGTTAAGTTACCTTTCTACATGGTATTGGTCATATGTGTGTTTGTGTTAGATGCCAGTCAGTCTTAAAAATGTGACAATTTATGCCATAAAAACCAGGCACATGTACATGTGTTGAATTTCTAATCAGAAGTATGAGCAGAAAGATTATTCACAGCAAGATTTCTTTGTGGTGATTTGAATCCTATGGATGGGGTACAGTATTGGAGTGTGTAATTTCTAGATTTCTTTTTAGTATTTGCTGCTTGCTGTGACTTTGTACAGATCCTTCATGTACCCTGTTTTGTTTTCTTTTGTTGTTGTTGTTTTTTTGGGTTGCTTCAGATGAACAAGCTACATATCTGTTTAGATCTCATACATCCACAGGCCTTAAGATCTCCAAATCTGTTATTTTGGATTGTTTATGTATGTGATGACTTTTCAGATTTATACAGTTTACGTTGGTGTAAAGATCTCAGATGCTTTTTAATCTTTGGATCTTTTGGGTAGTTAAATAAATAGAAGAAATAAGAAATGTGTGTGTGGGCATCCAGCCCACCCATGTGATCCTATCTGCAGGCAGTTTAGATATGTTGTTCATTATATAGACTGTGCCTTACTTGTGTAGTGATGTATGTATCTTGCACCTTTTGTGCTTGTTTTGTTCACACACACACACGTTTTGACAACAAAAAAGAACTGCTGACACCGCTCTTCAGGAAAACAAAATCTGTATTTTCAGGTTCATTGTGTTTGCTTTATTGTGTTAGAAATAAAAATGGTGGAACATTTCACAGTGTGTGTGTGTGTGTGTGTGTGTGTGTGTGTGTGTGTGTGTGTGTGTGTGTGTGTGTGAAATACAACTGAAAATACTGTATGAAAACGGACATTCACACTCAAAAAAACCCAAAGACTATGCAAAACAACATCATCTATACTTGTGTATGACGGTGATGTAAACTATTTTTTAATGATAAGTTACTTTCTTTGCTGTGATGTCTCTTTTTTGTAGTTTTCATCTTCTTACGTTCAGTCACCGTACAATATTCACAGTACAGACAGTGGTACTATGGATGCTTAAATCTGTCAGGTGGGACAAACAAGGCCCCTTACACAGTATGCATTCTATGCACAGGAAAGAACCCATACCACCACAGACGTTGTCTCTGACCAAACCAAACCAAAACCAGACCAGACCAGACCAGACCAGACCAGACCCAACCCAGACCAGACCAAACCAAACCAAAACTCAAAACAAAACAACAACAACAACAACAAAAAATAACTAGTCCAGTTTAGGTAATCAGAAAAAAGTGTGGCACCATACTATAGCAATGTCAATATTCCCTCCCTATGGAGAATAGCCAGCATTTTATGTGCGAAAATTCTGTTATGACAACACTTGAAAACTGTACAAAATTTAGATAAGCCCACTGTCTTCAATTATAACCAGCATTTTATGTGTGAAATTTCTCTTATAAGAACACTTGAAAATTGTGTATGATTTATGTAAACCTAATATCTTCAAATTTCAGGTAAGACCTAATTTTGAACTTGACATTTGTGCGTTGAACAGTTCCAGACCGGAGTCCTGAACAAGCCCCTGGAGCAGAAAATAACAACTTATGATAAGTGTTCAGCAAACGGCACAACCTTGAGACAGGTTGATAAGTTTAAATACCTGGGAACGATCATTTCACCAGACGGCAAATGCACATCAGAAATAGCCAGAAGAATCGGCCAAGCCAAAACAACATTCAAGAAGATGAAAAGCATTCTTACCAACAAATGCCTATCAATTAACATGAGGAAGAGAGTTCTTGAATGTTATGTAGAACCAATACTGTTGTACGGTTGCGAGGCGTGGACAGTCAACAAGCAAAGTGAGTTTAAATTTAGGAAATATTTACTGGAGTATGTGCTCGACAGTTTGCCCTTATTTCCAGGTTCAGGTTTTGAAATAAGAAACTTGTGTTTTCTGGTATGATATTCGGATTTCTGCTTTTAGGAGATAAGTCCTTGTATTTTCTATAATAATACTCATATTTCTGCATTTACTGATTTAGGGGATACATATATACTCCTAATCATAATTTAAGGGCCACTTCTTCCTTCCTCTCTAATTTTAAGTTGAAATAATTGACAATGTTTAGAATTGATTCTATGTTTTATTTCATCATTTCCACACCTGTTTTGGAAAAAGAAATTAGCACAATGACCCATTAGTGAACAGCACATGCATTTAAAGGAACATCCCCCCCTTTTCAAAAAACAGAAAGTGTCAGATTTGGCCAATCTGTTTTCAATATCGCGTGTGTCCGCCCCGAGCCTGGATGCATGCTTCACAGCGCCGATGCATCGACCCCACAAGGGTACGGAGTGTGTCCTGAGGGATGGCCGCCCACTCGATCTGCAGGATGTCGACCAGCCTGGCCAGGGTGCCCGGTGGGGGGTGGTTGTCCCTGATGCGCCTCCCGAGCACATCCCAGAGGTGTTCAATTGGGTTCAGGTCAGGTGAGCACGCTGGCCAGGCCATACGGACGACTTCATGCTGCTCCAGGAAGTCGGTCACAAGGCGTGCTCGATGCGCAGGTGCATTGTCGTCCTGGAAGATGGCGCCTTGACCAAGGTCCACAAGCGCAGGCAGTGCCACGGCCGCCAGAACCTCGTCCCGGTACCGGACCCCGTTCAGGATGCCGTCAATGGGGAGCAGGGGGGTCCGGGTACCACGGCTCATGCCACCCCACACCATCACCGACCCGCCGCCGTACCGGTTATGCTCTTGGACAGTGGCGTCAGCGAACCTCTCCCCTTGACGTCGCCACACCCGAGCCCGGCCATCGTTAAAGGTCAGGGTGAACCTGGACTCATCCGAAAACAAGACCCGGGCCCACTGTTGCCTTGTCCAGGTCACGTGCTCCCTGGCCCAGGTCATGCGGCGCACTCTGTTGACCGGTGACAGCACGGGTCGGACGGCCGGTCTCCGTGACCTCAAGTTTGCCTCATGTAGCCGTCTTCTCACCGTGCTGCAGCTGATGTTAGCACCTGTTGCGTCCCTCAGCTGACCCCTCAAGGTCACCGCAGTGGATGCCCTTTCCCTCAGGACGGAGAGGGCAAGGTAGCGGTCTTGCTGTCTTGTCGTTACTCTGGGTCGACCCGTGTGACGCCTTTCCTGGACTGCTCCAGTCTCATTGAAGCGCTCCAGCAGTTTCTGGATTGTGGAATGCGACACTTCAAGTCGTCTAGCAACTTCCCGCTGCGCTAGGCCTTCATCAAGCAGAGCGAGGGCTCTCCCCCGCTGCTCATCCGTCATCCGTCGTCTTGCAAGCATGGTTAAAACGAACCAAGAACGGGTCCTTTTTATCCTCGTCTGCGGGCAACTTTGGCTGGAGTAGTGTTCAAAAAGGGCTTGCCTTGCACGTGCAAAGCGAATTTTGTCGCTACCTTGCCTGCGTCGTCAGAGAGACCCTGCTGAAGATTCGACAATTTCGTGTGGAAATTGTCTTCCTTGGGCCGCCCATTGCAAATCGGCAAATCCCCAAACACGTGCCAAAAGGAAACTGCAATGTTGTCTGAGCTCTTATCCATTCAGTTACGGCAACGAATTGGAGAAAAGAGTAAGAGAAAATAGGTTATTTCTCCTTTCAAAAATTGACTCAAAAACGTTCCTGGCCCTTCAATAATGACGTGTAGTATATATGCATTTAGTGGATGAGTACATGTTTCTTTTTTTCTGCAAAAAGGGGATAGGTACATCTTAATATTGTGAAAACACTCAGATTTCTGCACTTAGGTTATTGTGATCAGTTTTGCATTCATGGGATAAGTACATGTATTTTTTTCTGAAATTATTCAGATTTTCTGCATTTAGGAGGTAAGTATTTGTATTTTCTATGATTTTACTTTGCATTTAAAGGATAAGTGCTAGCACTTCTTGCGGTTATATTCAGATTTCTGCATTTAGGGAATAAATACATGTACTCTTTGTTGTCATATTCAGATTTTTGCATTTAGGGGATAACTACATGTACTTTCTGTGTTCATATTCAGCTTTCTGCGTTTCGGGGATAAGTACATGTACTTTCTGTGGTCATGTTCAGATTTCTGCATTTAGGGGATAACTAAGTGTATTTTCCGTGGTCAGTTTCAGATTACTGCATTTAGGGGATAACTGCATGTACTTCATGTGGTCATATTCAGATTTCTGCATTTAGGTATTTATAACTACATGAACTTTTTGTGATCATATATAGATTTCTGTAATTAGGGGATAACTACATGTACTTCTTGTGTTCATATTCAAATTCCAGCATAAATGGGATAAGTGCATAAACTTCTGTGGTCATATTCAGATTTCTGCATTTAGGGGATAACTACATGTACTTCCTGTGGTCATATTCAGATCTCTGTCTTAGGGGATAATTACATCTACTTCACGTGGTCATATTGAATTTTTTTAATTTAAGAGATAAGTACATGTACATTCTGTGGTCATATTCAGATGTGTGCATTTAAGGGATAACTAAGTGTACTTTCTCAGTTTCTGTGGTCATATTCAGATTTCTGCATTTAGGGAATAACTACATGTTCTCCCTGTGGTCATATTCTGATTACTGCATTTAGGAGATAACTACATGTAGGCCTACTTACTTTGGTCAGGTTCAGATTTCTGCATTTAGGGGATAACTACATGACTGTACTTCCTGTGGTCATATTCAAATTTCTGCATTTAAGGGATGTGTACATGTACTTTCTGTAATCGTATTCAAATTTTTGTATTTAAGGGATAACTACATGTACTGTTCTGTGATCATATTCAGATTTCTGTGTTTAGGGGATAACTACACATACTTTCTGTGCTCATATTCAGATTTCTGCATTTAGGGAATAAATGTGTGTACTTTCTGCAGTCACATTTAGATCTATTTCTGCATTTAGGGTATAACTATAACTGCATGTATTTTCTGTAATCATATTGAGATTTCTGTATTTAGGGTATAACTGCTTGTACTTCCTGTGGTCATATTTAGATTTTTGCGTTTAGGGGATAAGTGCATGTTCTCCTTGTGGTCATATTGAGACTTCTGCATTTAGGGGGTACCAACATGTACTTCCTGTGGACATGTTTAGATTTCTGCATTTGGGGGATAACTACATGTACTTTCTGTGGTAATATTTAGGATTTCTGTTTAGGGGATAAGTACATGTTCTCCCTATGGTCATATTGAGATTTCTGCATTTAAGGGGTAAGTACATGTACTTCCTGCACATGGTCATGGCTAGATTTCTGCTTTGGGATAACTACATGTACTTTTCTGTGATCGTATTCAGATATCTGCATTTGGGTATTACTACATCAGTACATGAACTTTCTGTGTCATGTTAAGATTTTTGCGTTTGCGGGATAAGTAATTGTGGTTTCGGTGGTCATAATCAGATTTCTGCATTTAGGGGATATTACATGTACTTCCTGTAGTCATTCTAAGATTTCTGCTTTTAGGGGATAAGTACATGTGTTTTCTGTGGTCATATTCATATTTCTGCATTCAGGAGATAAGTATATATGTAATGTACTTTCTGTGGTCATATTCAGATTTCTGCATCTAGGGGATGACTACATGTGCTTCCTGTGGTCATTTTTAGATTTTTGCATTTAGGGGATAAGTACATGTTTTCTGTGGTCATATTCATATTTCTGCATTCAGGAGATAAGTATATATGTAATGTACTTTCTGTGGTCATATTCAGATTTCTGCATCTGGGGGATGACTACATGTGCTTCCTGTGGTCATTTTTAGATTTTGCATTTAGGGGATAAGTACATGTTTTCTGTGGTCGTATTCGGATTTCTGCATTTAGGGGATAAGTATATGTACTCTATGTGGTCATATTCAGATCTCTGTTTTAGGGATAATTACATCTACTTATGAAGGTCATATGCTGCTTTCAAGGTTGTTTCGTTTTTGTTTATGTTTTTGTTTTCTCTGCTGTCCATGAACTCTTAACATTCTCCCTAGAAACAGCATTTCAGCTGCTTCAATCTTGTTCCAACTTTGCATGCTGATTGAACATGCTTTGCACCTGTACAACAGTATTGGTTCTATATAGCACTGAAGAACTCTTCCTGATGTTAGTTAATAGGCATTTGTTGGTAAGAACATGTTTCTTTTTTTCTTTTTCTTTTTTTATTCTGGTTTAGCTTGCCCAGTTTTGCTGGATGTTTCTAATGTGCATCTGCCATCCCAGATGTTTAACTTATCACTGTCTCACTCTCAGTGCTGTGCTATGAGCTGTTATTTTACATGAGGGGATTTCTTATTTTTTGGTTTTTGTTTGTGTTTTTTACTGACTTTCAATCTTCTCGCTGTTTAGCTTCAGCCGTTTATTTCTGCTTTCTATTTCTGTGATATTCCAAGATTTTGTGGTCTCTTTCATTTTCTGCAATTAGAATGGTGTCATATGCAATGCATAATGGTAATAATACAGATAATTTTTTCTCCAACCTTTATCCCAGGGCATTCTTCTAGATTTCTCATGATGGTTTCGCTGTAAATTAAAAACCAGCCTGGTGGCAAAACGTGTCCTTGTCTGACCTCTCTTTTGATAATTTGGAAAGAGCTTGTATCAATTTCTGCTCTCATTGCTGCTTTTAGTTCCCAA
>CM060311.1:14219826-14242326 GCA_030674185.1 Monoplex corrugatus
AAAGTTAACCCTTTGATTCTCTCACCCTATTCTGGTGGACGGGGTGAGGGAATCAAAGGATTGTTTTTGCATTTGGTGGATAGGGTGTGGGAGTCAAAGGGTTAGACAGAGAGAGAGTGTGTGTGTGTGTGTGTGTGTGTGTGTGCGCGCGCGCGTGCATGCGTGTGTGTGTGTGTGTGTGTGTGTGTGTGTGTGTGTGTGTGTGTGTGTGTGTGTGTGTTTTGAGAGGGTGGGGGTAATTGGTGATAATGACCAATTGATTGTGAGATGAAAGTGGGCAAAGTGTGTGTGTGTGTGTGGTGTGTGTGTGTGTGGGGTGTGTGTGTGTGTGTGTGTGTGTGTGCGTGTGTGTGTGTGCGCGCATGTGTGTGTGTCATGTGTTTCTTTTTGTTTTTGCAAGTGTTTGTTATGTATATTAAAGTGTGTGTGCGCGCGCACGTATGTCCTTGCATGCAAGTGTGTGTGTGTGTGTTTTTAGGGTGGGTAATTTTTGGTGTTTTGGTATTTGTGTGAGTGTTTTGGTATTAAAGACAAAGTGTGTGTGTGTGTGTGTGTGTGTGTGTGTTGTGTGTGTGTGTGTGTGTGTGTGTGTGTGTGTGTGTGTGTGTGTGTGTGTGTGTGTGTGTGTGTGTGTCTGTCCTGTGATTGTGACAGCCCTTAAAAAGCTGTGAGGGGTCTGTGTTGATTTTCATTTCATATCAGTGTGAGTTGTGGACTTTGTGTTAAGATGTTTGTAGGGGAGAGAGTGTGTATATCATTATTATTGATATTATCGTTTTAACCATGCTTGCAAGACGACGGATGAGCAGCGGGGGAGAGCCCTCGCTCTGCTTGATGAAGGCCTAGCGCAGCGGGAAGTTGCTAGACGACTTGAAGTGTCGCATTCCACAATCCAGAGACTGCTGGAGCGCTTCAATGAGACTGGAGCAGTCCAGGAAAGGCGTCACACGGGTCGACCCAGAGTAACGACAAGACAGCAAGACCGCTACCTTGCCCTCTCCGTCCTGAGGGAAAGGGCATCCACTGCGGTGACCTTGAGGGGTCAGCTGAGGGACGCAACAGGTGCTAACATCAGCTGCAGCATGGTGAGAAGACGGCTACATGAGGCAAACTTGAGGTCACGGAGACCGGCCGTCCGACCCGTGCTGTCACCGGTCAACAGAGTGCGCCGCATGACCTGGGCCAGGGAGCACGTGACCTGGACAAGGCAACAGTGGGCCCGGGTCTTGTTTTCGGATGAGTCCAGGTTCACCCTGACCTTTAACGATGGCCGGGCTCGGGTGTGGCGACGTCAAGGGGAGAGGTTCGCTGACGCCACTGTCCAAGAGCATAACCGGTACGGCGGCGGGTCGGTGATGGTGTGGGGTGGCATGAGCCGTGGTACCCGGACCCCCCTGCTCCCCATTGACGGCATCCTGAACGGGGTCCGGTACCGGGACGAGGTTCTGGCGGCCGTGGCACTGCCTGCGCTTGTGGACCTTGGTCAAGGCGCCATCTTCCAGGACAATGCACCTGCGCATCAAGCACGCCTTGTGACCGACTTCCTGGAGCAGCATGAAGTCGTCCGTATGGCCTGGCCAGCGTGCTCACCTGACCTGAACCCAATTGAACACCTCTGGGATGTGCTCGGGAGGCGCATCAGGGACAACCACCCCCCACGGGCACCCTGGCCAGGCTGGTCGACATCCTGCAGATCGAGTAGGCGGCCATCCCTCAGGACACACTCCGTACCCTTGTGGGGTCGATGCATCGGCGCTGTGAAGCATGCATCCAGGCTCGGGGCGGACACACGCGATATTGAAAACAGATTGGCCAAATCTGACACTTTCTGTTTTTTGAAAAGGGGGGGATGTTCCTTTAAATGCATGTGCTGTTCACTAATGGGTCATTGTGCTAATTTCTTTTTCCAAAACAGGTGTGGAAATGATGAAATAAAACATAGAATCAATTCTAAACATTGTCAATTATTTCAACTTAAAATTAGAGAGGAAGGAAGAAGTGGCCCTTAAATTATGATTAGGAGTATATGTGATGCCAGAACAAGTCTATAAAAAGGTGACAGGAGATAGGCTGCAAAATCTAGAGAACACAAACAGCAAGTTAGTGATGTTCAACAGTGCAGAGATGAAACCTACAGGAGAAGTCATTCTGAGAGTTAAAAATCTCAGAAACCAGAAGAGATACAAGGTAAAGTTTGTTATCACCAAACAGAACTGTAAGCCCATTCTTGGACTGAGAGCTGTGCAGGGAATGGAGCTATTAACCCTCTAGAGCCTGAATGTACTTCTAGACTACGGAAAATTATTTCTTATGAAAAAACATCATCAGATACAACAAAGAAACACATTTTCGGTGTTATTTTTAATTAAAGTGAAAAAATGACAAAGTTAGAAAAATTATCATATATGATAAGAGCGGCTTTTGCGGTACCAAGACTGATCTTATCATATATGATAAATTGTTTCTGGAACAGCAATTCATTGCAGGTTTATTCAGCTAACTGTTTTCAAATTTCTAATCATGCAGTTCATTTCTGTTCAAGCGTTTTTTGTGCTAGATTTCATAGTTATTTGAGCAGATGGAGCCCCGCAAAGCTGTTTCTGTCCTTGTTGAAGCAAAGGTTCACTTTGCACTTTGGGCAGAAGACGTAGGTCAGGCTCTGGTAGTTTCTGTTTTTGCACGATGTCCTGGCGCTGTTCCATTGGGACAGGTGGGCAACACCATCCAGATGGACATCAGGGAACAGACTGTCTGGCAATCTTGGCTGGAGGTGGTGACGTCACACAGCCGCTCAGGCGACCAATTGCATTCTTCATCAGCACCAGGGCATCAGCAATCTGGCTCTGAAAGATGCTGAGCTTTACTGACTTCAGGTTCAGCAGCGTGCAGTCCCTCTTGTACCACAGCCAGCTGTTAACAACAGCAACTGCGATGGTGTGATAGAAAATGTACATGTAGAAACGCCTCGACTTTAGCGGGAACTTGTAGAGGCTTGTGAGGTTGTCAATCAGATCCACCCTACCCATAAATTTGTTGTACTCTTTGATGATGGCAGGCTGGGGAATGGTGACTTTCTGCTTCTGCTTTTGTCATATCATGATGCCTCACCTTGAGGTTCCACACCCACATTGGTAGAGGCAGTGTCCACAGTCTTCTTGTCAAACCAGCGCACACCTACAACATTCGACATCAGTTCTACCTTGACATCACAGGCTCCCCTTCCTTCCTCCTTCAGTTCCTTCTCAGACTTCAGGCTGAGGCCTTTGAACCTGTTGGCTCGAAAGGTTCCGACAAAGTAAATGGATTTGGCTTTCAAGGCTTGAATAAGAGGCAAGTTGGAAAAGAAGTTGTCAGCGAAGACTTTATAGTTTAAATCTCTCTGAAGACCTCGTGTCATCTTCATGACTACTTCCCCTCCAAGACCAAGACCTCCAGGCGTTCTTCTCTGTCCATCCACTCATCATTGATAAACCCGAAAGTCATCTCCTGGCCTCCACTCATCTCCACTGCTGTCAGAAGGTCAAAATCACTCTGATCACCAGCAACAAACCGGCAAACGTTTGTCACTGGAACTCGTGTTGTCATGCTGAAAACAGATGAAAGATCCAAACTTTACTGATTTTTCTTTACAGATTACATATAATATGCAACATTCTAACAGACAAACACTAAAAAAATCATTTCTGAATCAAAGGAATCAATCAAAGCAACAATCAGAGTTAGCTTTTCTACATCTAGAAAACGGCACTTGCGACCTTTAACGCCTCTCTTATCATTTCTGATAAATGGCGGACGAGTTGTCTTTTCCTGAAGTTTCCACAAAGGCCGTTCTTATCACATGATAAACCGTTTTTATGTCATTTTTATGACTAACATTAATCTGCTTCATATAAAATTATCATATGCTTGAAATCTACATACTACTGTGCATTTATTAAGCCCAATTAAAAATAGATGTGTACTCACATGTTTGTGTACCAGAGGCTCAAAACAGGGGACTGTAAGGAAGCTGGTAACTGCTAGCGGTCAGTGTAGAAAATGAAGTGTGAGGAATAACAGACACGGCGCCAGGGTATGGTGGCATGGTGTTAGTGTAGTCCTTGCCTGTCTGGAACCGGATATTCCAGGCGGATGCATCAGGTTATCACTAAAGTTGCGCTACAGACGCTTGATTTTGGATTTATCATATCTGTAGTGGTCGGCGCTAGAGGGTTAATTGTGAATGTTGAGAACATTGCAGCAATTTCTACAGACAAAGGTACTGATGTTTTGTCTGAGTACCATGATGTGTTTGAGGGAGAGGTTGGAACTCTTGAAGGAAAACTTCATCATCTTCACACAGATCCAAATGCCGTTCCTATCAAAATGCCTTGCAGAAAATGGCCTCTGATGTTTTGTCTGAGTACCATGATGTTTTGAGGAGAGGTTGGAACTCTTGAAGAAAACTTCATCATCTTCACACAGATCCAAATGCCGTTCCTATCAAAATGCCTTGCAGAAAATGGCCTCTGACTGTCAAAGAAAAGGTAAAAAATAAACTGGACAGGTTGAAAAAAATATGAGTTGTGAAAGCTGTGAAAGTGCCGACTGACTGGATCAGTAGTTTGGTTGTTGTTATGAAGCCAAATGGTAAAATCAGACTCTGTGTTGATCCCAGACCATTGAATAAAGTCCTGAAAAGAAATGAATACCCAATGCCAACCATAGGGACATTCTTCCAGACTTACAGAAAGCAAGATATTTCTCACATCTGGATGCAAGAACTGGATTTTGGCATGTCGAACTTGACAAAGAAAGCAGCTACCTGACAACTTTTGAAACACCTTTTGGAAAATACAGGTGGAAGAAAATGCCGTTCGGGATCTCAGTTGCCCCGGAAGAATTTCAAAGAATGGATGAATTATTATTATTGTTATTATAGGGCTGATTTTGTCCAGTAAAATGGAGCTGAGAATGGCATGCAATAATCATATACAGCGTGCTTAAGAAGCGTTCATACAAAACGTTCCTCTGCTGATATTCGTCGTCTGAAGGCAGTTTTTTGTTTTGTAAATTCACGATGAACAAGATCCAGAATGATCGAGAAAGCTTCCTGAAAACGGGTGAAATCTTTCTCCATCCTGCTTGAAGTCCGGTACCAAATGATAATATTCACCATACACACTTCTTTGTTCATTAATGGATGGACCCAGTACTGTCTTTCATCAAAAAGAATTACTTGTCGTAGAAATGGCGATGGTACTGATAGCTCACGAAGTAGAAGGTACCTGCCCTCCGACATTCTGAAACCAACTGTGTGAACGACAGCTAGCAGCAGGCTAGCACACAACCAGCCCCGAGCAGCTTGTAGTGTGGCCATCTCAGCAGTCACCGAGCTTGTAGCCAGCAGTACGCTAGCTATCCACAAGTTGTCTCCGCTTTTGGTGTGGCCACCCACCGCTCAAAGCTCGCCTACCGCTACACCGCAGCCCGCTTCACAGCGCCGCTCGTAGTGTGGCCGAGGGCTTAAGGAGTCTGCCAGATAACTGCTGGCAGATCTGGGTGGAATGTATATGGAGTTGTCCTCTCGCAGTGAATCCCTTTTGAGCAAATTCCACACTGCAGACTTATTTTAGTGTGTACGTATGTTCATTGATGAATTGTGCATCAGTTACAAGGTGGTCATACGGCAGATTTTACAGATTTTCCAATTTAACCACTTCAGAACATCAGGATTGGTTTGTCTGTGTTCATTGGCACTTTGCTGTTGTAAAATTGACCGTTAGTGTCTGTATGTTTGACAGTAAGTGTTTGTATATTTGACACACGTGAAGAGAATGACGTTGTTTTCAGGTGAAAGTCAGTGGAGATGTGAAGAGGATCAAGTTGATGTCAGGTGAATGTGAGCGGAGGTGGGAAGAGGATGACGTTGTTTTCAGGTAAATGTCAGTGAAGGTGTAAAGAGAATGACGTTATTGTCAGGTGAATGTCAATGAAGGTGCTGTAGTTTCGTTGTTACAGGTCTGTTGTTGGTGTGTATAGTTTTAGTATTACAGGTCTATTGTTGGTGTGTAGTACTGGTGTAGTTTTAGTATTACAGGTCTATTGTTGGTGTGTAGTACTGGTGTAGTTTTAGTGTTACAGGTCTGTTGTTGGTGTGCATAGTTTTAGTATTACAGGTCTATTGTTGGTGTGTAGTACTGGTGTAGTTTTAGTGTTACAGGTCTATTGTTGGTCTGTAGTACTGGTGTAGTTTTAGTGTTACAGGTCTGTTGTTGGTGTGCATAGTTTTAGTATTACAGGTCTATTGTTGGTGTGTAGTACTGGTGTAGTTTTAGTGTTACAGGTCTATTGTTGGTCTGTAGTACTGGTGTAGCTTTAGTGTTACAGGTCTGTTGTTGGTGTGCATAGTTTTAGTATTACAGGTCTATTGTTGGTCTGTAGTACTGGTGTAGTTTTAGTATTACAGGTCTATTGTTGGTCTGTAGTACTGGTGTAGTTTTAGTGTTACAGGTCTATTGTTGGTGTGTAGTACTGGTATAGTTTTAGTATTACAGGTCTATTGTTGGTGTGTAGTACTGGTATAGTTTTAGTATTACAGGTCTATTGTTGGTGTGTAGTACTGGTATAGTTTTAGTATTACAGGTCTATTATTGGTGTGTAGTACTGGTATAGTTTTAGTGTTACAGGTCTGTTGTTGTTCTGTAGTACTGATGTAGTTTTGGTGTTACAGGTCTGTTGTTGGTGTGTAGTTCTGCGATAGTATTGGTGTTACAGGTCTATTGTTGGTGTGTAGTACTGGTATAGTATTGGTGTTACAGGTCTATTGTTGTGTGTAGTACTGGTGTAGTTTTAGTGTTACAGGTCTATTGTTGGTGTGTTCTGCGATAGTTTTGGTGTTACAGGTCTGTTGTTGGTGTGTAGTACTGGTGTTACAGGTCTGCTGTTGATGTATAGTACTGGTATAGTTTTGGTGTTACAGGTCTGTTGTTGGTGTGTAGTACTGGTGTTACAGGTCTGCTGTTGATGTGTACTGCAGTTTTGGTGTTACAGGTCTATTGTTGGTGTATAGTACTGGTGTAGTTCTGGTATTACAGGTCTATGGTTGGTGTAGTACTGGTGTAGTTCTGGTATTACAGGTCTATGGTTGATGTGTAGTACTGGTGTAGTTCTGGTATTACAGGTCTATGGTTGGTGTGTAGTACTGGTGTAGTTCTGGTATTACAGGTCTATGGTTGGTGTGTAGTACTGGTTATAGTTCTGGTATTACAGGTCCATGGTTGATGTGTAGTACTGCAGTTTTGGTGTTACAGGTCTATTGTTGATGTGCAGTACTGTAGTTCTGGTGTTACAGGTCTATTGTTGGTGTGTAGTACTGGTATAGTTCTGGTATTAAGGTCTATTGTTGATGTGTAGTACTGTAGTTTTGGTGTTACAGGTCTATTGTTGATGTGTAGTACTATAGTTTTGGTGTTACAGGTCTATTGTTGATGTGTAGTACTGTAGTTATGGTGTTACATGTCTATTGTTGATGTTAAGTACTGTAGTTCTGGTGTTACAGGTCTATTGTTGATGTGTAGTACTGTAGTTTTGGTGTTACTGGTGCACTGTTAGTGTGTAGTACCAGGTCTATTGCTGATGTGCAGTACTGTAGTTCTGGTGTTATAGGTCTATCGTTGATGTGTAGTACTGTAGTTCTGGTGTTACAGGTCTACTGTTGGGGTGTAGTACTAGTGTTACAGGTCTGTTGTTGTTGTGCAGTACTGTAGTTCTGGTGTTAATGGTCTATTGTTGATGTGCAGTACTGTAGTTCTGGTGTTACAGGTCTATTGTTGATGTGCAGTACTGTAGTTCTGGTGTTACAGGTTTATGTTGATGTGTAGTACTGTAGTTTTGGTGTTACAGGTCTATTGTTGATGTATAGTACTATAGTTTTGGAGTTACAGGTCTATGGTTGATGTGCAGTATTGTAGTTCTGGTGTTACAGGTCTATTGTTGGTGTGTAGTACTGGTATAGTTCTGGTATTAAGGTCTATTGTTGATGTGTAGTACTGTAGTTTTGGTGTTACAGGTCTATTGTTGATGTGTAGTACTATAGTTTTGGTGTTACAGGTCTATTGTTGATGTGTAGTACTGTAGTTATGGTGTTACATGTCTATTGTTGATGTTAAGTACTGTAGTTCTGGTGTTACAGGTCTATTGTTGATGTGTAGTACTGTAGTTTTGGTGTTACTGGTGCACTGTTAGTGTGTAGTACCAGGTCTATTGCTGATGTGCAGTACTGTAGTTCTGGTGTTATAGGTCTATCGTTGATGTGTAGTACTGTAGTTCTGGTGTTACAGGTCTACTGTTGGGGTGTAGTACTAGTGTTACAGGTCTGTTGTTGTTGTGCAGTACTGTAGTTCTGGTGTTAATGGTCTATTGTTGATGTGCAGTACTGTAGTTCTGGTGTTACAGGTCTATTGTTGATGTGCAGTACTGTAGTTCTGGTGTTACAGGTTTATGTTGATGTGTAGTACTGTAGTTTTGGTGTTACAGGTCTATTGTTGATGTATAGTACTATAGTTTTGGAGTTACAGGTCTATGGTTGATGTGCAGTATTGTAGTTCTGGTGTTACAGGTCTATTGTTGATGTGTAGTACTGTAGTTTTGGTGTTACAGGTCTATTGTTGATGTGTAGTACTGTAGTTTTGGTGTTACAGGTCTATTGTTGATGTGTAGTATTAGTTTTTGTGCTACAGGTCTATTGTTGATGTGCAGTACTGTCCGTCTGGTGTTACAGGTCTATTGTTGGTGTGTATTACTGGTGTAGTACTGGTGTTGCAGGTCTATTGTTGGTGTGTAGTTGTGGTGAAGTTCTAGAGTCATGTGGAGGATGCAATTGAAATGTTATGGTTTTGACTGAAGTAGTGCTCTTTCACGGTCTGTCGCATTCTCCATTTGACATACATGCACATTTTGTTGTTCATGTCTTCTTGATCACCACAGGCATTCATTCCACACACACAGAGTAACTGGACACATTCCAACATTTATTGAGACAACATTCAACTTGATCCTGAACATAATACATGTAAAATTCATGTCAAGCAATATAATATAATCATGTGTGCTAATAGCAAATGCTACAAAATCATGTGTGCTGTGTACTGCCAAGTCTACTTTTCATTATGACTGAATGATTAGAAACGAGTACTTATAAAATCACAATGCTGTTTGCGCTTCTTTCTTTTTAACCTTTTCACTCCCTCGCCCTATCTTGTCAGATAGGTTGAAGGAATGAAGGGGTTAAGTAAAAGGCCCTATGGGGGCGATTTATTTTCTAATAGAGCAATTTGACAACTGCATAGTTTGAATGAGGGAGTCACATGATGAATGGAGCTGCACAAAAAGACACAACCACAAGCAGGAATAGTGTCAGGACGTCCTAAGGTCATCACCAGTGCGGGTTGGCCGAGCGGCATCGCGTCATGTCAGAACTTGTTGCAGATGGAAGGACGTTCAAATCTGACGTGTTTTATTTAGCGATGGTTGCCCGCAGAGATTGTTCTTCTTGAATTGTGTTTCAGAGAAATTCTTTAACACACATTTATGTTTTGTTTCCTCACAGCGTTTTCCCACCGGCTGTTAACAAGGCTGTCGTGTTTTGATGCTCTGACTCCAGTGCCCAGCGTACCAGTTGTTGTCTGACAGACTTGTGATAACATTGTCTCTTGTGTACTCATTTCCACAATCATCACAAGTCATGTGCTAAGTCACTGTACACTTTCTGTCAATTTCTGTTTTGTCCTTGGGATCTACGATTTGCACTGTGAGAATGCTGACATACTTGTGATGATAACCCAAGAAGAATGTGTTGAATACGTTAACAAGTCTTTTCCGACTTACGTGGAATGGGTTGTGGGTAAACTTGTCTTCTTCACCATGTTTCAGGTGTATCATTTATTATAGGAGGTTGAAAAATCCATTTGGACTTTAAGGCAGCTTTCACACTTTTCTGCTTCTTTATCCTCCTGTTTCTATGGTGTGAATTCTGTGAAAAACGGTCCTGATCACCGAGTGGTCGTGTTGTAGATGGTGGTATCTTTAAGAATTCAGGTATTACTGGTTTGCACAGATCAGTATTGAAATTGTGAATCGAACGACATCTACTGTGAACCAAACCACAAACTGTTGTGAATCAAACCACATCTGCTGTGAATCAAACCACAAACCGTTGTGAATCAAACCACAAACTGTTGTGAATCAAATCACATTGTTGTGAATAAACCACAAACTATTGTGAATCAAACCACATCTGTTGTGAGCCAAACCACATCTACAATGCAACACGCTCAATGGTCAGGGCGTTTCAGTTTCCACACAGGTCATACCATCGACACAGAGGAGAAAGAAGAATTGGCAACAAGAGACTTGAAAGACACCATGAGGACCACTGACTTGAACGACTGGATGTCCAGCCTCTTTCTTCCACAACATGGTGAAGAAGACAGGTTTACCCACAGCCCATTTCTTGTATTCCAGGACTAGTCAGAAAGAGTTAAAGTATACCACACATTCCACGCTAGGGTTATCATGGCACAAGTCTGTCAGTATTGTTTGAACGCAGCTGGTACAAGTCCAACACAACAAATTGACGAAAGGTGTGTAGTGGTCTACAAGATTTGTGATGATTGTAACGGTGAATAATACATTGGGGGAGAACGACTGCCAGAACTGGGCACAAGAATTACGCAGCATCGCAACACAACATCACATAGAAAAATACTACAAAGAAATTGTACTGGGAAAAACCATCAACCATCAGTACAGACGTCTGATCTGAACTAATTGCCATTTCTACACAAGTTCTCACCTCATACAGCTGACAACTCCACCATACTTCTCAAGGCCTACCTCTGAACAAATGTCTGTGTGTGTCTGGGCCTGGTCCCTGTCAGGTACACGACGCCAGAACATGTCTGTTGGAAGCCATATCGAAATCCAACGTCCTTGTCCGATGGTCAACCCTCCTCAGATTCCTGTGCTTCTCCATCATTTATCTGAACCAGGATCTTCAGAGACCAGAACGTTTTTGCTCTTCCATGAAAACATGCGTCCTGTTTTGCCGTCAGTGAGGTCCCTGTGGTGTTTTTGATGTCCTTCCTTTGTTGTGACCAACACTTCACCATGTCTCCCATACACTCACACTGCCACCACCAACCACCACCACCACCACCACCACAAGTCATGTGGTATACTAATGCATGCTGTTTGCCAACTTCTGCTCTGTCCCTTGCATACATCAGCCAAGGCCTCCAACAGACCGTGGTATGGAATACTGATAACGCATCTTTCTGAGATGCTGTGAAGATAACAGTGGGCCTGTGTTCACAGCCTGTGAAAAAGACTTATGAAAATATTCCACAAACTGCATACCAGGACCTACCACAAGTCTGTCACCTCACATCACAGTTGAGATACCCCCATAACAGAACAGGTTGACAAAAACCGTGCAGTTGCCACAAGACTTGGGGTGGTTGTGGCAATGAGTGTATGGGAGTCACTAGCGGAGTGTTAGGCACTAGGAAGCAAGGAGATCAACACATCACAAAGACCTAAATGACGGCTGTGACAGAGCACGGCAGGAAGACAGGACGCCTGTTTTCATGGAGCAGCAAAGTTGTTCTGGCTCTTGGGACAGACGTTGGAAAAGCACTGAAAATGTGGAGGGTTGAACATCACTGTGAACAAGCGTTGTTGGATCTGGTTTCCTGCGGTCGATAAAGTTCTCTCACATCACACTGTGGACACTCACCTGGCAGTGACGGGACCATTCACACATCCAACACGTGTCCTGAGGGAGGCCTAGGACAGTCGAGCAAGACAACTCGGGCAAAATACTGACCTGGTAGTGTCCTGTTCGTTTTACAGGGTGGGTGGGATACTGATCTACGTGCCCAGATAAAGACGTTTCACAACATTCGCTGAACTAATTAGGATGTAAAATGTTTCACAACATCAGCTGATCTAATTAAGATGTAAAATATTTCACAACATCCGTTGATCTAATTAAGATGCAAAATGTTTCACAACATCAGCTGATCTAATAACGATGTGAAAGGTTTCACACAGCATTAGGTCATAATGTAAAAAGGAGTAAGCTAGCCACATGTCACATGTGTAACAAGACATCATTAGTAATGCAAGATTTGCCGTCTTTCCTCACAACCTGCATAGGATAACACATAATGCAGACAGCTGGCTGTGACAAGTTGACAACTGACAGCAAGGTCAACACCTGTGTCAGACAGGATGACATACAAGAATAAACACCAGAATATGGGGGTGAGGGACTTCTAACACCTGACTCGTGTTAACCTTTCACTCCATTATAATGTCCACAAGCTTCCTGCAGGAGACTGATAGAATGATGGAGTGCAAGGGTTAACAAGATGGCAAGGGAGATGCCAGTACAATTAATGTAACATTTGACAGGATTCAAACTCACAACCATTGGCATATGACTGCACACGCAACCAATTAAGCTATGGAGGCATTTGCTTAGACAACCAGAATGATCTGTAACGTCATCTGCTGGTGAGCCTGTCATGCAATAATGATAATGGAGAACAACAACAGATATTTTTGGTGTAAAAACATTGTCAGAAAGTGATCTAGCCACTAACATTGACACACTATTCTGTACACTACAAAGTCAAGTCGGTACTGGGTCTCACTCAGTACTCAAAACAAAAATGAACAATACATATGTAAGACCAAAGGACACAAGTCGATATCGGCTAATGTTTTCCACACTGGAGTTCTGTCTAACGAAGGATTTTAAAGGCAAGTTGGCCTAGTGCAATAAATCATTGATAGAAGTCCTTGGTGAGACATTTCGTCGATTTTCTAAGGGGTGAGAGTAGGGAGTCCAGTGATCTACATTGGGAAAAATAGAAAGGAAAATTGCCACAACCAGTTTCAAGGTGCCCCAGAACGCTTTAGGTTCTTGACAGGCTGCAGAAAACTGAACAGACAGCAAATTAGTACAATAGTTTACCCATCCAGTATCACATCTGCGTATATACAAATGCCCACGCTAACCGTGAGCGCTACATATATATATATGTATAGTGATAAATTACAGTGTGTAATAAAATTCACAACAGATCTCACAACACGACGATGCTCTACAACACCTCCCTGAAAACAGCAGTCAGAGTAGTGACATCCACAGCTGATGCAACACTGACCAAAGATGAAAAAGAAAAAAACATATACACACACAACAAAGGTTGACCCTTTAACCCCTGTGGTGGTAAACTCCTCAACTATTCATAGGGCCAGCATTAACCCTTTGGTTCCCTACTGTCCTGAATAGGATAAAGTAATCAGGGTTAAGAAAGCTTCTGGCAGCGGTAAAAGTTACTGGGTCCGGTGACCCTGTATGACACAATGTTCAAGACCATCCTTCAGGTCACCCTGGAAGTAAGTTATGGCCGAGGTGGATAGAGAAAGATCTGGGTGCTAAATATCAGAGACTGGACCAACCTCAGTATGTCTGGACTGTTTGTTGCAGTACCCCACAGAGGAAGAGCTGGGTGGTAAATATCAAAGACAGGACCAACCTCAGTATGTATGAACTGTTTGTTGCTGTACCCCACAGACAGAGGAAGAGCTGAGTGGTAAATATCAAAGACTCAACCAACCTCAGTATGTCTGAACTGTTTGTTGCTGTACCCCACACAAAGAGATGGAGGATCCTGTCTGCTGCAAAGTCTTAGAAATTACTACGCTGGGTATAGGACTAAAAAAAAAAAAACAAAACATTACGTCTCCCTCGCTGCTTTACTCCCCCAACCCTGAACAGGATCAGGTATCTATTCCCAGCTGGTTGTCCCGGAGGCCAGAGGCATAAAGTTTTTCTTGAGGCAGACTAGAACCCGTGCAGTCATATTAGAAGGTGGGAGTTCTATCTGTACCAACCAAACTACACGTAAAACAAAGTCCTATACAGTCAGCGTCAACAAAAGCACAATATTGACCACCAGTCTACCTCACACAAGTCTAACGATAACAGCACAGCTAAGAAAACAACACTGTACAATAATGGAGGTAACCCTTTTCACTCCCTTCTCTCCCCCCCCCCTCACTTCCTGCAGCAAGCTGGTGGTCAGGGTGAAGAGGTGAAAGGGTTAAAATTAAAGTATGATCAATCATTGGAGCACCAGCAGCCTAGTACAGCACACATGACACAAGCCATCAATAAATCACAATAATCAATCACTAACGAGGAAGCACACAAACACTCAAATTTTTACAACAACAAAAAATCATGAATTATGACAATGGAGTTTTGGAGTTTGTTTAAGACGGAATCATCATGCTCGGACAGATCCATATGCGCTTCACCCAAATCTGCAAGCAGTTACCTGGCAGACTCTGAGCATGCGAAAACCTTACGCCCTGACAAGGTCTTGAAATGGGGAGAGGGGAGGAGAAGGGATC
The DNA here is from genome assembly GCA_030674185.1 of Monoplex corrugatus. Taxonomy (NCBI): domain Eukaryota; kingdom Metazoa; phylum Mollusca; class Gastropoda; order Littorinimorpha; family Ranellidae; genus Monoplex; species Monoplex corrugatus. Next base: position 14,234,296 of record CM060311.1, read on the forward strand.
TATGAAACATTAAGCTGTCATCACCAGAAGACAGCAATATGAGGGTGGGCAGCGAACAGGCCGATTATTAATGTTGTGGGCTGGGATTGAAGTGGAGACAACAGATCTGGAGTCTATGGCTTGTTCAAAAGAACCAACCAGCCCAGGTTAAAAAGAAAAGAATATATCCAATCTTTTTGGGGGGCAAAGGGGATTAAACAATGTTCACCCTACTCTTCAAAGACTGCCATGGTCTTGGAATATTTTGCTTGCATACAAAAACGGATTTTCAACAGAATTTAGCCAGGATAGTACCGGTAGCTAAATTGTCATCATAAGCTGTAGTGCCACGTTGTACACATCATCTCGCTGATCAGAAAGATTGCAATGAAGGAGAACTAGGGAGGACAGGGGGAGAAATCTTATTCTTGGGACTTGTGAGACTTGGGATACTTTCTTTGTTACCTTAAGGGGGCGTTCAGGCACAGACTTTTATTTGCCATAATCAGACTGGATCTTCTTCCATCACATGGCACCGACTGTGTGTATTGGTGCATTGGAATTGGAACAGCCACCTATTGAGAAAACCGAGACTCCAATCTTCCCATATGACGTAATGAAAATTTCACCCCCTATACACAGTGACAAAAAATACCCTAAACTTTCTGTCAGAAACATCGATGTAAGTATGTACAGTAAGTAGACAGCCTACAAGCTAGGGGCAGAATACACCAACACAGACAGAGAACACTGAAGACACGGCTGTAGGTGATTGCATGTTGGGGTTACAGTCATAACGCACTGTGCGATATTGGTGTAGGCTGTTAGTGTGCGGCATCATGTGTAGCATCACAACCCTGGCTGTACGAACAGCAGATGTGACCCGCCTGAAAAAGATAAAACACCCACACACCGTTACAATGTATCATTATAGGAATAACCACAGGTCCATTGCTGGACTGTAAAACCAGACACACACACTGAACCAGATTTTCTCAACTCCCACTGAAACCCAACCACTATCCATAAACTTTTAACCCTTTGACTCCCGTACCCAGTCCACCAGCATCCCGCATTGCCTACCATGCTAGCAAAGCAAAAACTTAACCCTTTGATTCCCTCACTCTGTCCACCACCTTCCTATCCACACAGGGAATTTAAAAAAAACAATACAAATTTAAACATAAATAACGACACCGTGTAAAAATGGGCTTAAGTAGGGCCTACCTAAAATTGCTTCTGCATATCTAATTTCCCTTGAGCCAAAAAATGCACTTAATAATGTACCCAATTATCAATCCTAAGAGAAAGTAGGGCCCACATAAGACTCTATCGAACACATACAGGTGAATGGACCAGCAAGGCAGAAAATGACAGGAAGAAATGACAGAAAGCAAAGGAACAAGGCGGAAACAAAGAGAGTGACAGAAGAGAGAAAATATTTAGCACAGAATTTCCAGAAGGTGGGGATACTATTGATACTGAAAGGGCGCCCTGCATCCCCATGGGGGAGATTCAAGAAATGACACATTTCAATTCTATCATTTGTAAACGTCACCTGTAAAGTTCTTGATGTCTTCATTTTGTTAATACCCAAAGCTTCAAAAGAAGACCAATAGTGACAGCGCATCAAAGAACATGCACGGAAACTGATAGAAAATCGCGTGGAGACTGACAGCAAATCATAAAACATGCAGGTTCAATTTTCTGTTGATTCTAGAGTACATGCAATCACTTGTGCTGCAATGGGAATCTTCAACAAAAGTTCACAGATGACAGCTTAATGATACTACCACTAAAGATCTGTTAAAACGCCATTCCATGACTGATGCTTGGAGCATCTTACAGTACCCTTAAGACACAGCAGATGAAGTTCGTACAAAAATAGGTAACGGTTACATACAAATAGTTATATTCATCATCATCATCATCATCATCATCACCATCATCATCATGATGTGCCTTGCCGCATGGCGCGAGCTGTCATGGCCCTCCAGTCATAGGTTTAAGAAGACACATACACAAAGCAGTAGAACAACGATGTTTTCAAACTTTTCCCCGGCAGTAGTATTACTATAGAGAACAGACCACTGACACTGACGGTACATGTGAAGTATCGTCACTACACACTTTGTAATATTTCCTACAGATGACCTCCCTGTTATCCTGCAAACTCGGTAAATGTCAACATAAAAAACACATCATTCAACTCTTGCGTTCACAACTCACCTGGCATTGACAACTCCTCTTGCACTCACAACTCACCTTGCATTAACAACTCACCTGGCACTGACAACTCCTCTTGCACTCACAACTCACCTTGCATTGACAATTCACAACTCACCTTGCACTGACAACTCACAACTCACCTTGCATTGACAACTCACAACTCACCTTGCATTAACAACTCACAACTCACCTTGCACGGACAACTCACAACTCACCTTGCATTAACAACTCACAACTCACCTTGCATTGACAACTCACCTTGCACTCACAACTCACCTTGCATTAACAACTCACAACTCACCTTGCATTGACAACTCACCTTGCATTGACAACTCACCTTGCACTCACAACTCACCTTGCACTCACAACTCACTTTGCACTCACAACTCACCTGGCACTCACAACTCATCCTTCGCTCACAACTCACCTGGTGCTCACAACTCATCCTTCACTCACAATTCACCTTGCACTCACAATTCATCCTTCACTCACAACTCACCTTGCACTCACAACTCATCCTTCACTCACAATTCACCTGGCACTCACAACTCATCCTTCACTCACAACTCACCTGGTGCTCACAACTCATCCTTCACTCACAACTCACCTTGCATTCACAACTCATCCTTCACTCACAATTCACCTGGCACTCACAACTCATCCTTCACTCACAATTCACCTGGTGCTCACAACTCATCCTTCACTCACAATTCACCTGGCACTCACAACTCATCCTTCACTTACAATTCACCTTGCACTCACAACTCATCCTTCACTCACAACTCATCCTTCACTCACAACTCACCTTGCACTCACAACTCGTGCAGGGGTCAGACTCTAAAACCCAGGAGTCCCCATTCCCATAGGAGGCGCCCATGTACATGCACGTGTCCTTGGAGATGTCGCGACCCCCGGCCTGCAGCAGGAGCGGGTCAGAGCAGGGGTTTGCTTCCACACAGCGGGGACAGCAGTCGCCGGGCTCCTGCACGGCGTTTTGACAGGTCAGCTGTGGACAGTCCAGTGGCCAGCAATCTGTCTCTCCATGCTGAAAACACACACAGGAATGTTATGTCACTGATGTAAGGCAATTAAGGACAGTCTAGTGGTCTGTCTCCCTATACTGGTACACCCATGTCTCCCCGTGTTGTATGCTGAGAGAGAACACTTGGTGTGCACACACACACACATACACACACACACACACACACACACATACACACGCACACACACACACGCACACACACATACACACGCACACACACAGCCTACTAACCAGACATTCACACAATTGACACTGGTACACCCATGTCTGTTCATGTTGCATGCTGAGGGAGAACTCTTGGTGTGGACACACACACATACACACACACACAGACACACACACACACAGACACATACACACACACACACACATATACACACACACACACACACACAGCATACTAACCAGACATTCACGCAGCTGACATTGGCACACTGACGTCTCCCCATGTTGCATGCTGAGAGAGAACACTTGGTGTGGACACACACAGACACACACACAGACAAACACAAATACACTCACATGCAGACACACACACAGACACACACACACATACACTCACATGCAGACACACACAGAGACAGACACAGACACAGACACACACACAGACACACACACATACACACACACACAGACACACACACACACACACACACACACAGCATACTAACCAGACATTCACACAGCTGACACTGGTACACCCATGTCTCTCCATGCTGCATGCTGAAAGAGAACTCTTGGTGTGGACACACACACACACACACACACACACACACACACACACACACACACACACACACACACACACACACACACACACACACACACAGACACACACAAACACACACACACAGCCTACTAACCAGACATTCACACAATTGACACTGGTACATCCATGTCTGTTCATGTTGCATGCTGAGGGAGAAGTCTTGGTGTGGACACACACAGACACACACACACACACACACACAGACACACACACACAGACACATACACACACACACACACATACACACAGACATACACACACACACAGCATACTTACCAGACATTCACACAGCTGACATTGGCACACTGACGTCTCCCCATGTTGCATGCTGAGAGAGAACACTTGGTGTGGACACACACAGACACACACAGACAAACACAAATACACTCACATGCAGACACACACACAGACACACACAGACACACACACATACACTCACATGCAGACACAGGCACACACACAGACACACACACAGACACAGACACACACATACACATAAACACACACACACACACACACACACACACACACACACACACAGTCTACTAACCAGACATTCACACAGCTGACACTGGTACACTCATGTCTCTCCATGCTGCATGCTGAGAGAGAACACTTGGTGTGGACACACACACACACACACACACACACACACACACACACACACACAGACACACACACACACACAGACAATACACACACACACACACACACACATAACACACACACACAGAGCATACTAACCAGACATTCACACAGGTGACACTGGTACACCCATGTCTCTCCATGCTGCATGCTGAGAGAGAACACTTGGTGTGGACACACACAGACACACACACACACACACAGACACACACACACACAAAACAATACACACACAGACACACACAGACACACACACACACACACACACACACACACACACACAGAGCCTACTAACCAGACATTCACACAGCTGACACTGGTACACCCATGTCTCTCCATGTTGCATGCTGAGGGAGAACTCTTGGTGCGGGCAGGACGCCGACTTGTCACACCGCGGGCAACACACCAGGTCCACGTCATCAGCGTCACAGTCACACGTCATACGATGACATGTAGCGACCCCAGACTGTCACACACAAACACATCACGTCACATCACGTCACGTCACGTCACGTCATGTCACAGTCACACGTCATACGATGACATGTAGCGACCCCAGACTGTCACACACAAAACACATCACGTCATATCACGTCACCTCACGTCATGTCACAGTCACACGTCATACGATGACATGTAGCGACCCCAGACTGTCACACACAAACACATCACGTCACATCACGTCACGTCATGTCACACGTCATACGATGACATGTAGCGACCCCAGACTGTCACACACCAACACATCACGTCACATCACGTCACGTCATGTCACAGTCACACGTCATACGATGACAAGTGGCCACCCCAGACTGTCACACACCAACACATCATGTCACGTCACGTCATGTCACACGTCATACGATGACAAGTGGCCACCCCAGACTGTCACACACCAACACATCACGTCACGTCACGTCATGTCACACGTCATACGATGACATGTGGCCACCCCAGACTGTCACACACCAACACATCACGTCACGTCATATCATGTCATGTCACACGTCATACGATGACATGTAGCCACCCCAGACTGTCACACACAAACACATCACGTCACATCACGTCACGTCATGTCACACGTCATACGATAAGTGGCCCCCCCAGACTGTCACACACCAACACATCATGTCACGTCACGTCATGTCACACGTCATACGATGACAAGTGGCCACCCCAGACTGTCACACACCAACACATCACGTCACGTCACGTCATGTTACACGTCATACGATGACATGTGGCCACCCCAAACTGTCACACACCAACACATCACTTCACGTCATATCATGTCATGTCACAGTCACACGATGACATGTAGCCACCCCAGACTGTCACACACCAATACATCACGTCACGTCATATCATGTCATGTCACAGTCACACGTCATACAATGACATGTGGCCACCCCGGACTGTCACACACCAACACATCACGTCATGTTACGTCATATCATGTCATGTAACAGTAACACGTCATTCAATGACACGTGGCCACCCCAGACTGTCACACACCAACACATTACGTCATGTCACGTCATATCATGTCACAGTCACACGTCATACAATGATATGTGGCCACCCCAGACTGTCACACATCAACACATCACGTCATGTCACAGTCATACAATGACATGTGGCCACCCCAGACCGTCACAAACCAACACACATCACGTCATGTCACGTCGCGTCACGTCACGTCACGTCATGTCACACGAAAATGTACAACTGTCTCTGCCACACTATGTAATGGCCAATCAATAATGTTTCACAGGGAGAATATTTCATCAGTATATCCACTTCTTTTCGAGAAACCTGCCTGTTCTTTCCTAAGTTGTTTGTCTACTGCATCTGAAATGAAGATTTTTGCAAGGATTTTGCTTAGAATTGACAAAAACGCAAGTCTGCACCAGTTAATGAAGTTACTCAGGACGCCTTTCTTTGGAATCTTCGTAATATTCCTTGTTGTATTTTTCTTTTCTCCCTTATAGTTTAAAAGAGCATTCTGGTTGCTAGTCCTAGGTCTCTCCTGAACAACCAGTCGCCGTGGTGTAGTGGTTAGCGCAACGGACTACCGACTGGAATGTTGTGGGTTCGAATCCCCATCAGTCCCTTCAGAAATCATTGTGGGATTTTTCGTCTTTAAGAGGCTCCTAACCAGAGTTAGGTTTGCTATGGGCTCATTGGGAAGACTAGGACCACACAGTCGAGTTTCATCCACCTCACGGATGCGTCATTGAGGGTGTTGCTCAAATCTTCTGACCAGCACCACAGGTGTCTGTATCTCTTGGGACTGGCTGACGCCAGGATATATTATGATAGTAAGCGTAAAGATTAGCCCTGTCACGCAGTCTCAATCCCAGATGGAACTCCATAGTATCATGATTATCATCCTCATCGACATCATTATCAACAACATCATCATTTCATTGTAAAAACTGTGCGAGCTTCTGTGGCCATTCAAGTGGCGTAGAAACTGGGACAGGAAAAAAAGGTGAGCATCAAGTTAACCTCCCTGAGTGCCATGATCCTAAAAAAGGTCTCTCCTGAACAGTTCGGCGCTGATGTTGTCCTATTCAGGGGCTTTTCCGTCCTTGATCGCTGAGATTATTTCCTCCTTCTCTGGTGGCGCAGTATCATTATCAAAGTATGTCAAGGTCGGTCTCTGCTGCTTCTTCTGCTTCAGGTACAACAGCCTGTATCACATGTTGTAGTTTTAAGATGCTGCAACCGTCAAAGAATGGCCATCAGCTGCCATCGTCCTTATCAAACTTTCTTGGGATGCATGGTGGTCCTTCTAAATCTGGACAACCATCTGGCTATGATGTCATCATGGACGTCAGAACCTATATGGCCATTTGTGCTACTGTAGCAACATTCACACAAACTGATAGTAAACTGAACAAGATATGTGAACAATGTTCATCTGTCGTTTTGCCAGATCTTACTTAGGGCTTTTTCTTTTAGCATACAGGTGGTACGTTTCTGACCGCCCTGATATGGCTCTCAGCGGTCAGCAGGGCTATAAACATTATGAACTAAATTGTATGTAATCAAATGTATGTAAAATAAACAAGTATACAATTAAGTATATCTATCAATCAATCAATAAATCAATCAACCAACCAACCAACAAATCAATCAATTATTACCTCACTATCATACCTGTTAACATTCAGCACACTAATGGCAAGAGTGAATTTCCAGGCAATCCAAAGTAATCCAACACACGTGCTGATGTGGACAACTGACACAGCCACCAGACAACACTGTAAACTGACGAAGATATGACGAGCACAGCACAGACACTGACCTCACAGACAACATGACGGACACAACACAGACACTGACCTCACAGACAACA
>CM060311.1:14254826-14259826 GCA_030674185.1 Monoplex corrugatus
TAGTCTTTTCCTAATCTTCTTTATTCATGATCTTCTTGTGTCTGCCTCCACGAAGACTGTCTCGTTTGATTCGGTATGATTTATGGGACAAATGAACTGTGATTCGATCTGGGGTAAACGATTGATATCAGTAGCAACAAGTAGCAGGAGCAGTAACTGTGTAAGCATAGCGTGCTCTTCTAAGTCGGAAAGAGTTCTGTGTCAAGGTCAAAGCTGCTACTGAAGTAAACCTTGTCCTCCCTCCCCTCGCCCCCACCATTCGCTAACAATACAGAACACATGTGTACATATAAACACTTACCAATATCACACGCCTACACGCTCCATACAGTCGGTCGTTCATCTGCGTATAAACTACCAACCAGCCGTTAAACCCCACCCTTCAAACAAACTGACCGTTACAACACTTTACACACTCACAAACGTTCAGGACAAAAGCAGACGACATCTTGGCTTAGTGACGAATGACGTCACACTGACAATCACGTGAACAAAATCGAGAGCTGTACCAATCAAAAATCATGTGCTGTGTCGTGTGTTGTCTGTGTGTATGTGCAATCCATTTTCAGATGGACTGTTTATTTTTTTGTTTTTGTGTGTGTTTTTTTTTGGGGGGAGAGGGTATTTCTTCTTTTCCGATGGAGAGTTTTGTGTTTATAATGATTTTATTCTCTCTTATCTATTCCTTTACTGCATGCAAACATTTATCTATTTCTTTATGTATTTATTTGTTATTGAATATTTGCGTGTTTATTCGCTGATTTTTTCTTTCATTCCAATGCTTTTACCGCTTTATTATCATATGTTATCGACTGTTAATTCAGTTGATTTATGTTTCATATTACAATATGTCTGATTTTTCAGCAATAACATAAAGGAATTCTGTCTCTGAACAACCCCATTTCTGATTCCTGCACATCCATTCACCCCAACAGAGAGAGACATAGAAGAGAGAGAGAGAGAGAGAGAGAGAGAGAGAGAGAGAGAGAGAGAGACAGACAGACACAGAGACGGACAGAAAGAGAGGGACAACACACACACACACACACACACACACACACACACACACACACACACACACACAAGAGAGAGATAGGCAGATAGACAGACAGACAGACACACACACACAGAGGGGGGGGGGGATGGGAGTTGAAAACCACTTCAGTCCGTGTCATTGTCAGCATCGCTAGACAGGGGTCTGTGGACTGTGTGACCTGGTCAGTCCCGTGCCATCTGGCCTCCCTCAGGGTTATGGGACAGCCTTGACCTTTACCACTAACATTTTCTGATCTGGAACTAGAAGAACACTAAACTCACCCAGAACGTGTATTCAATATGACAAAACAAGACAGACGCAAATGTTCGGCCAACTGGCCTTTGTCAAACGTACGTAACAGGCAACAAAGGACACCATTTGAGCATGTCTTGTTCTGTTATATTGAACAGGCGTTCTGATTTATTGTTGTGTTTTTCTGGATCTTATTTACTTCAACGTGGGAGTAACTTTGACTTGGATTTCGTCTTCTGATCTGTTTGTGTGCCGTCATCTTGAAAACACAGATGACAACAGGCATTCCTTATGTCCTCATATTTCTGATATGTCTGTGTACAATCTTGATCTTGCAGACAGATATGTCAACAGACATCAATATGTCTTCATATTTCTCATCTGTCCGGTACAGTCACTTGCAAACACAGATGACAACAGACATCCGTCGTCCTCATATTTCTGAATCTGTCTGTATACAGCAACCAGAAAACAAGAAAATCGAACAAGAACGCGTATTCAACACAACAAGACAAAACAGACGCAAATTTTCGCCAACCGCCTTTGTCAAGCACGAATCACGATCACAAACAGACACCAAACAACAGATCAAAGAAAGGGACTAAGAAGACAGACAGTCCCTTTTTTACCCACTGGACGAGGCGGCAGGGAAGTTTTAGTCTTTTTCCGATGATCTGTTGTTTGGTGTCTGTTTGTGATCGTGATTCGCTCTTGACAAAGGCCGGTTGGCCGAAAATTTGCGCCTGTTTTGTCTTGTTGTGTTGAATATGCGTTCTGGTCCGATTTTCTTGTTTTTCTGGTTCCTGTTTGCTTGGACGCGGGCAGTCGCATTGTTTTGGATGTCTGTATACAGTGATCATTCTGCAGACACGGAGGTCAAGAGATGTACCATCTGTTTTCATATGTCTGATATGTTTGTGGACAGTCTTGATCTTGCAAACGCTGATGACAACACATTCCATCTGTCCTCATATTTCTGATCTGTCTGTGTACAGTCGTCATCTTGCAGACAAAGAGACAACAAACATTCCATGTCTTCATATTTCCGATCTGCCCATAACGTGGTTGACACTGAAGATGTAGGTAGAGTTGGTTTAGTGTCCAGCGATGAGCGGTCCCAAGCGCAGGCCGTTTGGTTCTTTAGACAGAGCGGTGGCCTCAATATTTGGTATCTCAAGTTCAGACCCAACCTTTAACATAAAAAAGTGATCTGTTCGCTGCCCATCTTAATGTTTCCAGTCGTTCTAGTGGTGTCAGCTTAGTGCCCCATAGGTCCCTTCTACCTTCCCCCTTCCCCATAACAAGACCTTGCCAGCACATAGTTTTTTATTTTTTGCGTAGGCTCACGGAATCTGCCAAATAATTGCTGTCGTGTTAGGGTGGAGCGTATATGAATATGTCCCAATGCAATGAATTCCTTTCAAACGAACTCCAAACAAACTCCAATCTTTTCATAACTGACCATACATGCGTTGGTGTTTCTCATGTAATGGGGGAAGAGGGGTGGGGTGAGCTGAGGTGGGGGTGAGAGCACAAGGGTAGGGAAGGGGTGTTGTTGAGTGCGGAGTGGGGATAAACAGAAAACAAGGAGAAGGCACGGGGAAGGAGGAGAGTTTAAGAGTTAAACCAAGACGGATTCATCGCATTCGGACGATTCCATATGTGCTCCACCCATCTGTTATCTGGCACACAATGCAACCTACGCAAAACCCTAGGTTTTGGCAGGATTTTGAAATGGAGAAGGGTCGGGGGAGGGGGGAGGGAGAACCTGTCACGAACGATAACAACCCACCAGAAGATCTGACATGAATGGGCAGTAAACAGACCAGTTTTTAAGCCACGGGCTGGGATTGAACTCGAAAACTCCCAAAGCTTGGAACCCACAGGAGCCAGTAAGCCCGCTATTCACCTGGGGGGTTGAACCCGCACCCCTGTGTAATCAACATGGTACTCTAACCAGATAAGTGAAGGCGAACAAACCTATAAAACTTCAAAACACTTTATTACTAGTAGCATTGGGCCCTGCTGGACCTGTCTTACAGCTAGCTAGACCTTGCAACTCTACATTGGACCTATTGGAGTTATTTCAAGAGGGATTCATTGTAATCGGACAGCTCCATATGCGCTCCACCCAAATCTGCCAGCAACTATCTGACAGATTTCCTAGCCTGCACACAAGCCTATGTGCTGGCAAGGTCTTGAATCGAGGAAAGGGGAGAAGAGACCTTTCAAACACTAAGCTGACACCACCAGAATGATGGAAACGTTAAGATGGGCAGCGAACAGGTCAGTTTTTAATGTTGCGGGCTTGGATTGAACTCAAGATATCAGATCTTGAGTCTATGGCTCTACCAGCTAGCCCGCTTTTTTTTTGTCTACACACAGAATGTAGTAAAGACCGCAGTAGTGATATTCCCATGGTATTCACGAGGTCTGTGATACTTCTCTCCTCCACCCAGACCACTCAACCACCCAGCCATCATTGCTCAGCACACACTGACCTGTGCCCATGACAGGGTCGGGGCAAGAGCAGCACACTGCTATTCTGATGGTGGTCAATACCCAGCTGGAAACGCTGGCCAGTACTGACCTCAGGCTCTGACCACAGGGGCAGCAAATGGCCACTTATTCTGCACGTGAACGGGACGACGGCAAATCGATTCAGTGTCCATCAAGACAGTCTGATTGTCTCGACAGTGAGGATTCCATGGACTTCACTTTCCGCCCTCCACTTTCTCTCACTCTCCTTAACCCCTTTCCTCCACCTCCCCACCCCCTCACGCTTTCTGACAAAAACACCGAGGCTGTGCCGAGAGCAAAGACCTGTCCATGCTGTCAGTGTCAGGAAGATCAAGGCTGTCTTACTGTAGAAAGAGGGACACTGTCGACTGCAAAGACTCGTCCGTTCTGTTAGAGGTCGCAGAGATTAACCCTTTCATTCCCACGCCCTATCCATCAACTGCAAAAACTTCACCTTTTGACTCATTCACTCTATCCACCAGCTTCCAGCAGGAAACTGGTGGATAAAATGAGTGAGTCAAAGGGTGAAGTTTTTGCTTTGCTATCATGGTTGACAATGCAGGGTGTGGTGGACAGGGTGCGGAATGAAAGGGTAAAGGTTGTCCCCCTGTAAAAAGAGGGTTACTGTACCGACAGCAAAGACCTGTCCATGCTGTTAGTGGTCAGAAAGGTCAAGGTTAACTTACTGTCCATACCCAGACAGTGACAGCCCTGTCGTAACCATGGCTGCTGCCAGACTGCTCCGTCTCATCTGTTACTGTTATTTTTGTTTAAAGCCCAGCCGACTGCGCAGAGCCATCTCAGGGCTATAACCACTTCCAAACATATACAGTACATAACTAACATAACTAGTGACACCAAAACATATAAAAACGGACCTAAATTACCTAAAATTACTTTCGCATATCCCATTTCCCTTTGAGCCAAAAAATAATAAAGTACCCAGTTATCAATCCGAAGAGAAAGTACGCAAGACTTAATCGAACACAAGCAGGTAAACGGACCAGCAAGGCACAAAATGATCGGAAGAAATGACAGAAGGTAAAGGAGGAAGAAAGAAACAAAAACAGTGAGAGAAAAGAAGAAATTTCTAGCACAAATTCCCAGAAGGTGGGGAATACTGTTTAATTTAAATTGAAAGAGCCCCCGGCATCCCTACAGGGGTACATCTCATCTCCATCACCCCAAAGAC
>CM060311.1:14262326-14264826 GCA_030674185.1 Monoplex corrugatus
TGTGTGTGTGTGTGTGTGTGTGTGTGTGTGTGTGTGTGCGTTCGCTCGCACGCATGCGCACATGTGTGTGTGTTTGTAAATGTGGAAATGAAGTTCATATTTAGTGTGTGTGTGTATATATGTGTGTGTGTGTGTGTGCATGTATGTGTGCGTGTGTGTGTGTGCGCGAGTGTAGGTATGGAAATGAAGTTCATATTTAGTGTGTATGTGTGTGTGTGTGACTGTGTCTGTGTGTGTGCACGTGCACGCACGAGCATGAATGCTTGCTGAAGATAAGGCTAACCTGTCTTAAAGGGGACCCAAGGGCAGCTCGTTTTCCAGTAACTGTGTGGCCAGGTCTAGATCCTTTTCCCACAACAGTTACAGACTGTTACCAGACTTTGAATAAAGGATCACAACTTGACACGGGATTAAAGCAAAAGGGATTCAGACGAATACAACGACTCGAGACAGAGAAAGAGAGAGGGAGAGAGAGAGAGAGAGAGGGAGAGAGAGAGAGGGAGGGAGAGAGAGAGAGAGGGAGGGAGGGAGCGAGGAAGAGGAGAGGGAGACAGAGAGAGAGATGAGAGAGACGCAGATGAAAGAGAGAGGGAGGGAGCGAGCGAGGGAGAGGAGAGAGAGACAGAGAGAGAGATGAGAGAGACGCAGATGAGAGAGAGAGAGAAGAGAACAGTTAGTAGGGAGAGAGAGAGACAGTGAGAGAGAGAGAGAGGGAGGGAGGGAGAGAGAGAGAGAGGGAGGGAGGGAGGGAGAGAGAGGAGGGAGGGAGCGAGGGAGAGGAGAGAGAGACAGAGAGAGAGATGAGAGAGACGCAGATGAAAGGGGAGAGGGAGAGAGAGGGAGAGAGAGGAGAGAGAGAGAGAGAGGGGGGGAGGGAGCGAGCGAGGGAGAGGACAATGACAGAGAGAGAGAGAGAGAGAGAGAGACGCAGATGAGAGAGAGAGGGACAGAGACAGTGAGTGAGTGAGAGAGAGAGAGAGAGAGTAAGAGAGAGAGAGATGAGAGAGAGAAAGAGCTAGACAGACAGACAGACAGACAGAGAGTGAGAAAGAGTGAGTGAATGAGAGAGGGAGGGAGAGAGGGAGGGAAAAGGAAAGAGAGAGAAGAGAGAGTGGGTGAGTAAGAGAGAGGGAAAGAGAGAGACAGAGAGAGAGAGACAGAGATAGAGACAGACAGACAGACAGAAAGAGAGAAATAGAGGAAGAGAGAGAGAGAGACAGAGACAGAGACAAAGAGACAGAATGAGAAAGAGAGAGAGAGAGAGAGAGCAATAGAGAGAGAGAGAGAGAGACAGACAGACAGACAGACAGACAGACAGAGACAGAGAGAGCTACAGAAAGAGAGAGTAAACAACATGACCGTAAAAGAGAAGGAACAGAAGGAACCATATCAGAGTGTCCATAGATTAAACAGCTCTAACCCAAGGACACTTTCATCAATTACATTCCGGGTCCTTTCCATATCTCCCCACTGACACCGACACAGACCTGGGATTTTCCTAAACCCAAGACGATAATGCCGCTGAATTGACTGCAGAAAGGCAGCTGTTTTTATTATATTATTATTATTATCATTCTTTTTTTTTTTTTTTTATTATCTTGGGCCTTGGAGAGCTAGCTGAGCTAAGACACCGGCGTGTGACTTGGATGACACATTGCCCGCCATTGTAAAAACTCACGGCATGTTGGGATTGATTTTCAGATGGATGAGTCAAATGACAGAGAAAGGGGGTTAATGTGACCTTGGAATTATTCATCTCTCTGTATCTTTGTCTCTGCCTCTCGATCTCTCTGTCTCTCGATCTCTCTGTCTCTCGATATCTCTGTCTCTCTGTCTTTCTGTCTGTCTGTCTCTTTCATATCAACGGAAGATAAGACAAAACACTGGAATCTTCAGACTGCAAACCAGGACAAGTAAGCACTCACAGGAATCTGAGTCTGAGTCCGTCCGTCTGTCTGTCTGTCCGTCTGTCTCTCTCTCTCTCTCTCTCTCTCTCTTGTTGTTCTTGTTGTCGTTGTTCAGGTCTGACACATATTCATTTTCATATGTGTGCATTTTTCTCTCCGCTATTGTAAAGCGCATGACCCATTGACATATATATATATAAACGTCAATACTTTATCACAACTCATTTTGTAACTTGTGTCACAAATTAAGTGTTTTATGCTTTGTTTTGTTTTTGCTCTTTATGCCTACAGTTTGTGTGTAAAGTAGCAAGGACTAGTGGTAAGACAGGTCCAGTGGGACCTAATGCTACTCTCCTTGAGTAGTAAAGTGTGTGTGTGTGTGTGTTGTGTGCGTGTGCGTGCGTGGGTGTGTGTGTGTCTGTGTTGTGTGTGTCTGTGTATGTGTGTGCATGTGTGACAGTATGTACATGTGTGTATGTGAGTATGTGTGTGTATTTATGTGTATGTTGTGTGTGTGCGGCGTGTGGTGTGTGTGTGTGTGTGTGTGTGTGTGTGTGTGTGTGTGTTGTTAGTGTGTTGTGTGTTGTTGGTGT
>CM060311.1:14269826-14279826 GCA_030674185.1 Monoplex corrugatus
TGCAGACGTCAGGTGGCTGTGTTTGTCTGCTGAGAATGATGGCAGATATTACACAAAGTGAAGACGTCAGGTGGCTGTGTTTTTCTGCTGAGATGATGGCAGATATTACACAAAGTGCAGATGTCAGTGCTGTGTTGTCACTGAGAATATGGCAGATATTAACAAATTGCGACGTCAGTGCTGTGTTTGTTCTGAGAATGAGGCAGATATTACACAAGTGAAGACGTCAGTGGCTGTGTTTGTCTGCTGAGAATGAATGGCTGATATTACACAAAGTGCAGACGTCGTGGCTGTGTTTTTCTGCTGAGAATGATGGCAGATATTACACAAAGTGCAGACGTCAGGTGGCTGTTTTGTCTGCTGAGAATGGATTTGGGAGTATTACACAAAGTGCAGACGTCAGTGGCTGTGTTTGTCTGCTGAAATGATGGCAGATATTACACAAAGTGAAGAGTCAGGTGCTGTGGTTGTCTATGAAAAACGATATAACTGGTAATTTGTTTTGACTTGGCTACCTTGATGTTTTAAGAACATCACCGGACATGGAAACCTTGATTGTTTTAAGAACATCACCGGACATGGAAACCTTGGTTGTTTTAAGAACATCGCCGACATGGAAACCTTGGCTGTTTTAAGAGAACATCGCCGGACATGGAAATCTTGGCTGTTTTAAGAACATTGCCGGACATGGAAACCTTGGCTGTTTTAAGAACATCGCCGGACATGGAAACCTTGGCTGTTTTAAGAGCATTCCGGACATGGAACCTTGACTGTTTTAAGAACATTGCCGGACATGGAAACCTTGCTGTTTTAAGAACATTGCCGGACATGGAACCTTGCCTGTTTTAAGAACATTGCCGGACATGGAAACCTTGGCTGTTTTAAGAAACATCGCCGGACATGGAACCTTGACTGTTTTAAGAACATGCCGGACATGGAAACCTTGGCTGTTTAAGAGCATTGCCGGACATGGAACCTTGACTGTTTTAAGAACATGCCAGACATGGAACCTTGCTGTTTTAAAGAACATCGCCGGACATGGAACCTTGGTTGTTTTAAGTAAATCGCCGGACATGGAAACCTTGGCTGTTTTAAGAACATCGCCAGATGTGGAAACCTTGCCTGTTTTAAGAACATTGCCGGACATGGAAACCTTGGCTGTTTTAAGAGAACATCGCCGGACATGGAACCTTGACTGTTTTAAGAACATTGCCGGACATGGAAACCTTGGCTGTTTTAAGAGCATTGCCGGACATGGAACCTTGACTGTTTTAAGAACATTGCCAGACATGGAAACCTTGGCTGTTTTAACAGAACATCGCCGGACATGGAACCTTGGTTGTTTTAAGAAATCGCCGGACATGGAAACCTTGGCTGTTTTAAGAACATCGCCAGATGTGGAAACCTTGCCTGTTTTAAGAACATTGCCGGACATGGAAACCTTGGCTGTTTTAAGAACATCGCCGGACATGGAACCTTGCTGTTTTAAGAACATGCCGACTGGAAACCTTGGCTGTTTAAGAACATCCCGGACATGGAACCTTGGTTGTTTTAAGAACATCGCGGACATGGAAACCTTGGCTGTTTTAAGAACATCGCCGGACATGGAAACCTTGCCTGTTTTAAGAACATTGCCGACATGGAAACCTTGGCTGTTTTAAGAACATCGCCGGACATGGAACCTTGACTGTTTTAAGAACATTGCCGACATGGAACCTTGGCTGTTTTAAGAACATCGCCGGACATGGAACCTTGCTGTTTTAAAACACCCGCTATGACCTTGTGTTTTTTAACAATTCCTCGCTTGATGACCATGCTTCGACACCTGAACTCTCTTTAAGACACATTGCCGACAGGGAAATCTTGGCCTGTTTGACATTGATCTCGCCGACTGACCTGCATTTTGAACTAATGCCCACTGACCCCCTGCCTGCTTGTACGAACATGCTCTGACTGAAACCCTTGCCTTGTTTTACTGAACACCCACTAACCCTCATGTTCTACTGACTCCCCCCATTGCTTGACATGCACTGACCCACTTGCCCTTGTACTACCCACATTGCCGACCATTGCGACCCATTGCTGTCCCTATTGATACTGCTACTGCCTTGCCTTGACATGCTATGCCCCATTACTGACTCCATTGCTCTGATTGCTACTGACCCCCATTGCACTCCCCATTGCTAGTCCCCATTGCTACTGACCCCATTGCTTGCCATTGCTATCCCCATTGCTACTTGTAGCCCCATTGCTACTACTTGCTCCCCCATTGCTACTGACCCCCATTGCTACTGACCCCAATTGCTATACGCCCATTGCTATTGATCCCCATTGCTATTGTCCCCCATTGCTACTGACCCCATTGCATGCATTGTACTGACCCCATTGCTATGCCCCTTGCTATGCCCCATGCTACATGACCCATTGCTATGTCCCCATTGCTACTGACCCATTGCTATGCCCCATTGCTACTGACCCCATGCTACTGACCCATTGCTATGCCCATTGCTACTGACCCCATTGCTATTGCCCCCATTGCTACTTGTCCCCATTGCTATGTCCCCCATTGCTTGACCTGATCCCCATTGCTACTGACCCCATGCTATTGACCCCCATTGCTACTGACCCCATTGCTATGTCCCCATTGCTATGCCCCATTGCTACTGACCCCATTGCTATGCCCCATTGCTACTGACCCCATTGCTATTGTCCCCCATTGCTATGTCCCCATTGCTATGCCCCCATTGCTATGACCCCCATTGTATGACCCATTGTACCCCCATTGCTACTGACCCCCATTGCTATGTCCCCATTGCTATGTCCCCCATTGCTACTGACCCCATCTAGACCATTGTCTCCCCATTGCTACTGACCCCCATTGCTATGACCCCATTGCTACTGACCCCATTGCTATTGACCCCCATGCTATGACCCCATTGCTTGCCCCCATTGCTACTGACCCCCATTGCTACTGACCCCATTGCTATGTCCCCATTGCTACTGACCCCATTTGCCATATGCTATGTCCCCCATTGCTACTGACCCCATTGCTACTGACCCCCATTGCTACTGACCCCATTGCTATGCCCCCATTGCTATTGCCCCATTGCTATGACCCCCATTGCTATTGTCCCCCATTGCTATGTCCCCATTGCTATTGCCCCATTGCTACTGACCCCATTGCTATTGTCCCCCATTGCTACTGACCCCATTGCTATGTCCCCCATTGCTATTGTCCCCCATTGCTACTGACCCCATTGCTACTGACCCCATTGCTACTGACCCCATTGCTACTGACCCCATTGCTATTGTCCCCATTGCTATTGTCCCCCATTGCTATGCACCCCATTGCTACTGACCCCCATTGCTACTGACCCCCATTGCTATGACCCCCATTGCTACTGACCCCATTGCTATTGTCCCCCATTGCTATTGTCCCCCATTGCTATTGTCCCCCATTGCATTGTCCCCCATTGCTACGTGACCCCCATTGCTATTGTCCCCCATTGCTACTGACCCCATTGCTATTGTCCCCATTGCTACTGTCCCCCATTGCTACTGACCCCATTGCTATGACCCCCATTGCTATGACCCCCATTGCTATGTCCCCATTGCTATTGTCCCCCATTGCTACTGACCCCCATTGCTATTGTCCCCCATTGCTACTGACCCCCATTGCTACTGACCCCATTGCTACTGACCCCATTGCTATTGTCCCCCATTGCTATTGTCCCCATTGCTATTGTCCCCCATTGCTATTGTCCCCCATTGCTACTGACCCCATTGCTATGCCCCCATTGCTACTGACCCCCATTGCTACTGACCCCATTGCTATTGTCCCCCATTGCTACTGACCCCATTGCTATTGTCCCCCATTGCTACTGACCCCCATTGCTACTGACCCCATTGCTATGCATTGCCCCCATTGCTATTGTCCCCCATTGCTACTGACCCCATTGTTGATTGTAGCCCCCATTGCTACTGACCCCATTGCTATTGTCCCCCATTGCTACTGACCTGCCCCATTGCTACTGACCCCCATTGCTACTGTACCCCCATTGCTATTGTCCCCCATTGCTATTGTCCCCATTGCTATGACCCCCATTGCTATTGTCCCCCATTGCTACTGACCCCCATTGCTACTGTACCCCCATTGCTTACTGACCCCCATTGCTACTGACCCCATTGCTATATGTCCCCCATTGCTATTGTCCCCCATTGCTATTGTCCCCATTGCTATTGTCCCCCATTGCTATGTCCCCCATTGCTCCATTGCTATTGACCCCACATTGCTACTGACTCCCATTGCTATGTACCCCCACTTGCTACTGACCTCCATTGCTACTGACCCCCATTTGCTACTGACCCCATTGCTACTGTCCCCATTGCTATGACCCCATTGCTACTGACCCCCACTGCTACTGACCCCATTGCTACTGACCCCCGATTGCTACTGACCCCATTGCTATTGACCCCATTGCTACTGACCCCATTGCTATTGTCCCCATTGCTACTGACCCCCATTGTACTGACCCCATTGTACTGACCCCCATTGCTACTGACCCCCATTGCTACTGACCCCCATTGCTATGCCCCCATTGTACTGTCCCCCATTGCTATGACCCCCATTGCTACTGACCCCACTGCTACTGACCCCCATGCTACTGACCCCCATTGTACTGTCCCCCAATTGTACTGACCCCCATTTGCTACTGACCCCCATTGCTACTGACCCCCATTGTACTGACCCCCATTGCTACTGACCCCATTGCTAGTGTCCCCCGATGTATGCTGACTGACCCCATTGCTACTGACCCCCATTGCTACTGACCCCCATTGCTATTGTCCCCAATTGCTACTGACCCCCATTGCTACTGACCCCATTGCTATTGTCCCCCGATTGCTACTGACCCCCATTGCTATTGTTCCCCCCATTGCCCCCCCCCCCCCATAGGCGTAAGAGGATGCAAGAAAGCACTGACATACTAATGACTCTAGCCTCTACACTAGAAACATGCTCTTGTTTTTGTTTTCTCCAGCCATGTGTGGAGTTTGTTGGTTTGAACTGGTATACAAGTCAGTGGAGGAGCAACTGCCGGCTGTCTGGTCTGTCGTTTGCTATCATCTTGAAGTACATAGTTCTGTCTACCTTGCCTCTCCCTATCTCTTTCTCTCTCTCTTAGAGCATATGATGATTAATTGACAGGTTCTGGACCACCCCGCCCCTCTCCTCCCCCCACCTTCCAGAATAGTACAAAAATGAATACAAATGCAAACAAACAAACAAACAAACAAACAAAAAACCGCTTATGTATGCACACATACAGATAAATGCGCGACGCATGTATGAACAGACGCACGCACGCACGCACACACATACACACACACATCTGCTTCCACACACAGACACACACACACATACACACACACACACACACACGCGCGCGCGCGCGCGCATACACAATCCTGTTTCGATAAACACTGCTACACGCACACACACACACACACACACACACACACACACACACACACACACACACACACACACACACACACACACACACACACACCAGGCCAGGCACTGTCATATTACAGGCACGCAAAAAAAGTGCTCCATTAAGAACAACCCCTAAAGAGACCTGACGTTAGTTCCATTTAACAACACCAAGGCGCCACAACAACCCCCAACATGTCTGCTTGTACCAAACGACAAACAAACTACTTTCTGTCCCTCTCGAGAAGCCAATGAAATCACGAAGGTCATAAAACCGAAAGAACCAACTAGACATGCACGGGAGGTAACCAACAACAACTTCCGCAAGGAGAGGCTCTGCGCTTTATCTCCCCTGATTGCATCCGGCGTTATTTTCGTTTGGTTTCCGGTGCTAATGAGACAAAGCAAAGGGAGAGCACTGTTGCAGCAGCTGGAAACAGAACTCTGTGCAAGGAATCACTGAGTGTATCTGATCAGTTTCTATTGAAGACACGCTTCTTTCTCCTCTTATGTTTCTCTCCAAGCCAATTATACAGACGTCCATACCATACCCATAATCTCTTACTTTTATTGTGGAAAGAAATTCCTTTACTTTGTGTCTCAGAAACTGGTCCGTATTCATCTAGGTTTGCGTATACTCTCCTAGGTTTGTCGTAGCTGGTAACAAAATGTCGTCAGTATTAGGTATGCACAAGGTCTGATGACTTTGTAACACCTGGTAAACTAAGTTTGGTCAATTTTAGCGATGGTTTTTGTCGTTCCTGTCCCCCATACTTACTTAATATTAGGCTTGTGTAAGTTTACCCATTCCCCATACTGGGTCAATTTTAAGCTTGCAAAGTTCTGCTCGCTGTGTGGCATCCCTTCGCTAGGTACAGTAAATATGTATCCAGAAACAACTGAAAAGTAGATAATTGGTGACAGGTTTCCGTTTGTGCCCCTTTGACCCGATTAGGGTTATACACATTTAAACTTTGGACTACACACTCCAACTTTGGGCTATACACACTCCAACTTTGGGCTATACACACTCCAACTTGGCTATACCACTCCAACTTTGGGCTATACACACTCCAACTTTGGGCTATAACACACTCCATACTTTGGACTATACACACTCCAACTTTGGGCTATACACACTCCAACTTTGGGCTATAAATCACGCTATCAACTCCAACTTTGGGCTATACACACTCCAACTTAGGCTATAACACTCCAACTTTGGGCTATACACACTCCAACTTTGGGCTATACACACTCCAACTTTGAGCTATACACACTCCAACTTTGAGCTATACGCACTCCAACTTTGGGCTATACACACTCCAACTTTGGGCTATACACACTCCAACTTTGGGCTATAACTATCTATACACTCCAACTTTGGGCTATACACACTCCAACTTTGGGCTATACACACTCCAACTTGGGCTATACACACTCCAACTTTGGCTACACACACTCCAACTTTGGGCTATACACACTCCAACTTTGGGCTATACACACTCCAACTTTGGGCTATACACACTCCAACTTTGGGCTACACACACTCCAGCTTTGGGCTATACACACTCCAATTTTGGGCTATACACACTCCAACATTTGGGCTATACACACTCCAACTTTGGGCTGTACACACTCCAACTTTGGCTATACACACTCCAACTTTGGCTATACACACTCCAACTTTGAGCCATTCAATCCAGCTTTGGGCTATACACATTCAAATTTCACGATAACTTCATAAACCAACTTTGGCTTAAATCAACTTATTATAAACTCAGTTGAGTATACACATTCAAATTTTGATATCCATTCAAACTTTGGGCTATACACATTCAAACTTTCAGCGATACACATAACACTTTGGATTAACATATTTAACTTGGTTACACATTTCACAATTTGGTCTAACACATTTACACTTTGGGTTCTACACATTTAACTTTGGGCTGTACACATTTACATTTGGGCTCTACACATTTACACTTTGGGTTCTACACATTTACACTTTGGGCTGTACACATTTACACTTTGGGTTCTACACATTTACACTTTGGGCTGTACACATTTACACTTTGGGTTCTACACATTTACACTTTGGGTTCTACACATTTACACTTTGGGCTGTACACATTTACACTTTGGGTTTACACATTTACACTTTGGGCTGTACACATTTTCATTTGGGTTCTACACATTTACACTTTGGGCTTAACACATTTACACTTTGGGTCTACACATTTACACTTTGGGTTCTACCATTTACACTTTTGGGCTGTACACATTTTACACTTTGGAATGCTACACATTTACACTTTGGTTGCTCACATTTACACTTTGGGTTCTACACATTTACACTTTGGTTCTACACATTTACACTTTGGGCTCTACACATTTACACTTTGGTTCTACACATTTACACTTTGGGTTCTACACATTTACACTTTGGTTCTAACACATTTACACTTTGGGTTCTAACACACTTTGGTTTACACATTACACTGGGTTCTACACATTTACACTTTGGGTTCTACACATTTACACTTTGGGTTTCTACACATTTACACTTTGGGCTGTACACATTTACACTTTGGGCTGTACACATTTACATTTTGGGCTGTACACATTTACACTTTGGGCTGTACACATTTACACTTTGGGTTCTACACATTTACACTTTAGGGGTGTACACATTTACACTTTGGGCTGTACACATTTACACTTTGGGCTGTACACATTTACACTTTGGGCTCTACACATTCAAAGTTTTGGCTATACACATTTGAACGTTGAGCTACACACATTGCTTAATCGGAAACACTTTTGAAAAAGATCTGGAAATATTTATTATCAAATAACCAAGAGATCTTTGTTGAAAATGTTTGTAGTTTTCTGTTCATGCAACAGAAGAAAGAGGGTCTCGCCAAATCTGGTTAAAGACAAGTTCTGGTCATGCCCACTTACGGTAAATATTGTGGATTGTTTAAAAAGTTGACATACACTGCATCATAACTGGTCTATCTACAGGTACGACAATAATCCGCTGCATATCTACATTTAAGTGTATCTAAAGAACAGAAAATGAGATACGATTTTTGTGGACTTTTTCGGTCCAAACTTGTTCTAACCCAGAGATGAGAATGCCATGGGCTATCAGGAAGACTGAAACCACACGGTCAAGTCTCGTCCACTTATCAGATGCACACTGAAGCTACAACACAAATTTGCGGATTAACACCGCAGGTCTCCGTAACTCTCGGATCTGTTTGACGCCATGATATATTTTGGAAGTAAGTGCTGAATACAGCCCCGTCTTCCAAGTTTCAAAGACAAAAAATAATCGCTCGTATTCTGCTGAAATTCTAGAAACGGATTTTATCTTAATATCAACCAAAGGACATAACTCTTGAGAGTCACGTAAGAATTATCTCTCATGTTGTGGAACTTCTCAAATCTAACATAGTTTGCGCTACCTATTCAGCTAGCATAGAAGCAGATACAAAGCACAAAAACCGTAAGCTCAGAACACTCCTCTATGTTAGATTTGAAAAGTTCCACAACATGGGAGATAATTCCTACGTGACTCTCAAGAGTTATGTCCTTTGGTTGATATTATAAAAATTCTCCCTGCTTCCCTCTTATTTCTTTGGATTTTATCTTATAATTGACACATCATGTTAATAAACAAACATTCATTCTCTGGTTTAATCCCCCTCACAATCCAACTTTATCCACAATACGTTTGTTGAAGACGTTCAACCACACCACACTACAGAAAGACTTGTCGCAGACATATCTGGTCAACAATCTATGCACGCACACCTTTAACATTTTGTCCGTGGAACGGCACAAACACTGAAGGAGTAATTCAGAACATAACCGGCTCCTGCTCAAAGCTGAGATCACTATGGACACCTTGGGAACACTAGGACTACAAAGTCAAGGTTCGTCCACTTTACAGATGTCTTATTGAGGGTGTGGCATCAACTGTATGACCAGTGCCGTGGGTTGATGTCTATCTCTCAGACCTGGTTGGAATCAGGATATACTAGGAAAGAATGCGTAGAGTAACAACAATCAATCGGTAAATCTCTCTCTCTCTCTCTCTCTCTCTCTCTCTTTCTTTCTTTCTCTCTTGCTCTCCAAACACGCTCAAAAACAAAAAACAACAAACATTGACACATTTCCTTATTAGGGAAAGTGTAAACACACACACACACACACACACACACACACACACACACACACACACACACACACACACACCAACACAAATCCACAGGTTGGATTATTCTGGGGTGTGGGGGTGGGTAAATAGACAGGATGACATACAATTCTACACGCACACACACACACACACACACACACACACACACACACACACACACACCACACACCACACACACACACACACACAGTCTGACACCAAGAGAAGTGACAACAGAGAGAGAGAGAGAGAGAGCTAGAGAGAGAGAGAGCTAGAGAGAGAGCGAGACCGAGACC
>CM060311.1:14284826-14287326 GCA_030674185.1 Monoplex corrugatus
GAACGCTTGCAAGCCGATCACGGATGCCTTGTTCCTTTCGGGTTTTTTTTTTTTTTTTTTTTTTTTTTTTTTTGACAAACCGAAATCGCGGAATTCCGCCCAGACGCGGAACGTTTTAAGCCCTGAATAAGAATATCAAAGTCAGTCACATATTTAGCACCAGGTAGAGTATCAGAAACAAACCATTATCACAAAAACACATCACAACGAAATAGTCCTTCAGAGGACAGTAAGAATATCAAAGTCATCCCCAACATTTATCAACAGGAAGAGTTGTAATGTCAAAAACAAAACAGGATCACACAAGCACATAAAATGTTTCTTTAACCCTTTGACTTCCGCACTCTGCCCACCAGCATCCTGCATGGTCAACCATGCTAACAAAGCAAAACCTTAACCCTTTGATTCCCTCATCCTATCCACCAGCTTCCTGCAGGAAGCTGGCAGATAGGGTGAGGGAGTCAAAGGGTTAAGTTTTTGCAGTTGGTGGCGAGGGTGCGGAAGTCAAAGGGTTAATGGACATTAAGAACATCAAAGCCATCCCTAACATTT
Source organism: Monoplex corrugatus (assembly GCA_030674185.1). Lineage (NCBI taxonomy): Eukaryota > Metazoa > Mollusca > Gastropoda > Littorinimorpha > Ranellidae > Monoplex > Monoplex corrugatus. The sequence goes on from CM060311.1 coordinate 14,285,379, forward strand.
AGCACCAGGAAGAGTAAAAGTGTCAAAAACAAACCATCTATTGGAAAAGAGAAAAGTGACTTTGTTCCATAAGTCAACTAACTTTCCGAGACGTCCGTTGGCAACATGAAATATGATACGTCCATTAGCAGGAAAACAAAACTCCAGCAAACTACACAGACATCAAAGACCAGGAGAAAACTGTTTTCACCTTCTGCAAAAATACAACAAGCTTGTCAAGCCACAATAACATTCTCCTTTCTCTGACACTTCGTAAGAACACGCACATACGCTCGCGCACAAACACACACACACACAAACAAACATAAACACACAGACACACACGCACGCACACATGCACACACACACACCACACACACCACGTACGCACACGCCAGCATGCACGCACGCATGCACACATACACACACCCCACACACACAAACATGCACACACATTTTCACTATTCTTCACCCACACACGCAACTTTCAGCCTCTGTCTGTCTGTTTGTCTGTCTGTCTCTCAAAGCACACACACACACACATACACACACACACACACACACACACACACACACACACACAACACACACACACAATACACTAACACACACTAACACACACTAACACACACTCTTTCTCTCCCCCCCCCCCCATACACAAACACACATACATGTAAGTGTACACACGCATATACATAAACACACACTGCATACATACGTAAATGCACTTTCACTCTTCGTATACCACACACACAACTCACTCTCCTCTCTCTCTCTTTGTCTATCAAAACAAACATGCATAACATATGCGCTCGTACCTGAACGCGTGCCCACACACACACACTTAGACACACTTTCCCTTTGTCTAATATCACTCATAGTGAAAAGACGTTAAATCAAAGAACAAACGAACATTTTCACTCTACGCGATCCCCACACACGCAACTCTCTCTCTCTCTTTCTCCATCTTACTCTCTCTCAAAACACACACACACACACACACACACACACACACACACACACACACACACACACACACACACACACACACACACACACACACACACACACACACACATACACACACACACATACACACACACAGAGTGTCAAAGAGTACAAAGACATTTTAATCATCACAGGGATCAGGTCAAAATAAGACATCAGACATCAGAGCTGACAAACACTCAGAGACAAAGGACACACAGCACACCCCCACACTCCCATCATCTTGTCTCTTGCTCTTTCCCGACATCCAAGTTATAGCAGAATTTGCCTGGGGCTTCACTGGAGCCTAATGAAGTGTTGTATGTCTTTCTCTGTCTGTATTTTAACGCTTTGACTCCCGCACCCTATCCACCAACAGCAAAAACTTAACCTTCTGATTCCCTCACCCTATCCTCCAGCCTCCTGCAGGAAACTGGTGGATCGGATGAGGGAATCAAAGGGTTAAGTTTTTGCTTTGCTAGCATGGATGGTAATGCAGGATGTGAGAGGACTGGGTGTAGGAGTCAAAGGGTTAAAGTGTCTGTTGTTTTGTGTCTTGTTTGTCTCGTCTGTCTTGTTTGGATCAGGTTCTCGTCGTTGGTGTTAAGGTCAAAGTTGTTGATTATGAAGGCAGTGATATCAATTGACACCTGACTGTTTTCACTCCTTGTCAATTTGTTTCTCATTTGAGTTGATCTCCCTCACCCACCCTTTCTGTCCCCCTTAATCTACATCTCCCCACCCCCTTCCCTGTGTATGTAGGACATGACCAAAACATATTTAGGTCTAAATTCAAAACAAGTGTGACTGCAAGCGTTCAAGCAAACAGGAACCAGATAAAAATACACGAAAAAAATACAGAACGCGTATTTGATACAACCAGACAAGACAGGCGCAAATTTTCGCCCAACTATCCTTTGTCAAGCGTAATATCACAAACAAACAAACACCAAATACAATAATTGGGAGAAAAAGACAGAAA
>CM060311.1:14289826-14297326 GCA_030674185.1 Monoplex corrugatus
ACAGAGAAACAGACAGATAGACAGGCAGGCAGACAAGAGAGAGAGAGAGAGAGAAAGAGACAGACAGACACAGACAGACAGACACTGTGGGTTAATGCACACTTTAGACCAAGCACAAAGCTATATCCTCCCCTCATAAGCCAGTCCAACGATTGAATTCCCTCACACTCCATTAACTGTCCATCCATTTGGGCTCCTATGACAAATTCACCTCACTCTCTCTCTCACCGTCTGTCTGTCTGTCTCTCACCCCCCTCTCTCTCTCTATTTCTATCTCCCTCTCTCTCCCTCTCTCTGTGCCACTCCCCCTCTCCCCCCCCCCCCCTCCACATTTCATCACAGTCCACAAGCTATGCTGAGCCTTTTAAATGATTTCGCTGTGAGAATGTTCCGCCCAATGATTCAGTTATCTCCCTTCTTCCTAATGCCCACATTATTCTCCACGTCTCTGCCTGCCCTGAGACACTGAGGTTATGGAACGACCTTCACTTTCAAGCTGGCGGGGGAGGGGAGATGGACACCGCCCTTATCACACATGCCCAGAAAACCGTTGAGGTCTCTACCACTTCGCTCCCGTACGGCAGCTAATGTTATGGGAAAAGCTTTACAGTCATAGCAAGGAAAACTGATGGAAGTACAAAGATCTAACTGACGGAAATAAAAGAGGATTTAACTGGAGGAAATGTAAAAAAAGATCTAATTGAAAGAAGTAACTTAAAATCATACTGAAGGAAGTAACACAAACTCTTACTGAAGGAAGTAACACAAAATCTTACTGAAGGAAGTAACAAAAATCTTACTGAAGGAAGTAACACAAACTATTACTGAAGGAAGTAAACAAAATCTTACTGAAGGAAGTAAAAAACTCTTACTGAAGGAAGTAACACAAACTCTTACTGAAGGAAGTAACACAAACATCTTACTGAAGGAAGTAACACAAACTCTTACTGAAGGAAGTAACACAAATCTTACTGAAGGAAGTAACACAAATCTTACTGAAGGAAGTAACACAAATCTTACTGAAGGAAGTAACAAAAAATCTTACTGAAGGAAGTAACAAAACTCTTACTGAAGGAAGTAACACAAAATCTTACTGAAGGAAGTAACACAAACTCTTACTGAAGGAAGTAACACAAAATCTTACTGAAGGAAGTAACACAAACTCTTACTGAAGGAAGTAACACAAAATCTTACTGAAGGAAGTAACACAAACTCTTACTGAAGGAAGTAACACAAATCTTACTGAAGAAGTAACACAAACTCTTACTGAAGGAAGTAACACAAATCTACTGAGGAAGTAACACAAACTCATACTGAAGGAAGTAACACAAACTCTTACTGAAGGAAGTAACACAAATCATACTGAAGGAAGTAACACAAACTCTTACTGAAGGAAGTAACACAAACTCTTACTGAAGGAAGTAACAAAAATCATACTAAAGGAAGTAACACAAACTCTTACTGAAGGAAGTAACAAAAAATCTTACTGAAGGAAGTAACATAAACTCTTACTGAAGGAAGTAACACAAACTCTTACTGAAGGAAGTAACACAAAATCTCACTGAAGGAAGTAACAAAAAATCTTACTGAAGGAAGTAACACAAACTCTTACTGAAGGAAGTAACAAAAAATCTTACTGAAGGAAGTAACAAAAAATCTTACTGAAGGAAGTAACACAAACTCTTACTGAAGGAAGTAACAAAAATCTTACTGAAGGAAGTAACACAAATCATACTGAAGGAAGTAACACAAATCATACTGAAGGAAGCAACACAAACTCTTACTGAAGGAAGTAACACAAATCATACTGAAGGAAGTAACAAAAATCTTACTGAAGAAAGCAACACAAACTCTTACTGAAGGAAGCAACACAAACTCTTACTGAAGGAAGTAACAAAAAATCTTACTGAAGGAAGTAACACAAACTCTTACTGAAGGAAGTAACAAAAAATCTTACTGAAGGAAGTAACACAAACTCTTACTGAAGGAAGTAACACAAACTCTTACTGAAGGAAGTAACAAAAAATCTTACTGAAGGAAGTAACACAAACTCTTACTGAAGGAAGCAACACAAGCTCTTACTGAAGGAAGTAACAAAAAATCTTACTGAAGGAAGTAACACAAATCATACTGAAGGAAGTAACACAAACTCTTACTGAAGGAAGTAACAAAAATCTTACTGAAGGAAGTAACACAAAATCTTACTGAAGGAAGTAACAAAAATCTTACTGAAGGAAGTAACACAAACTCTTACTGAAGGAAGTAACACAAATCATACTAAAGGAAGTAACACAAATCATACTGAAGGAAGTAACACAAATCATACCGAAGGAAGTAACACAAACTCTTACTGAAGGAAGTAACACAAATCATACTGAAGGAAGTAACACAAACTCTCACTGAAGGAAGTAACACAAATCATACTGAAGGAAGTAACAAAAATCTTACTGAAGGAAGTAACAAAAAATCATACTGAAGGAAGTAACACAAAATCTTACTGAAGGAAGTAACAAAAATCTTACTGAAGGAAGCAACACAAACTCCTACTGAAGGAAGTAACACAAATCATACTGAAGGAAGTAACACAAACTCTTACTGAAGGAAGCAACATAAAATCTTACTGAAGGAAGCAACACAAATCATACTGAAGGAAGTAACAAAAAATCTTACTGAAGGAAGCAACACAAACTCCTACTGAAGCAAGTATCAAAAAATCTTACTGAAAGAAGAAACAAAAAATCCTACTGCAGGCAGTTACAAAAATCTTACTAAAGGAAGTAATACAAAATATTACTGAAGGCAGTAACTGGAACATTTTACTGAAGGCAGTTACAGAAAACCTTACTGAAGAAAACAGAAAATCTATTTGAAGAAGTAACAAAAAATCTTACTGGTGGCAGTAACAGAAAATCTTACTGAAGGCAGTAGCAGGAAGTCTTGCTGAAGGAAGTGACAGAAAATCTTTATGAAGACAGTAGCAGAAAAGAAGAGAAGAAAACTTGCTACAGGAATGTCTTTATTAGTAGCAAAAACAACAACAACAACAACCCCCCCCCAAAAAAAAAAAAAAAAAAAAAACCCAACAAATTTCCACATCTTTCAGTGACAATGAGATATCAGTCCAGATGTTGAAAGCCCTACATAAAGCAGGTCTCTAGTCCTTAAAACAACATATCTCGTTGTTGGTACTGATTTAACATCTGGTTTTCTTCAGACAAATTTCCATGTGTAGTTGTTATTATTGATTTGTCATGTGGTCTTCTTCATACAACATTCCATATGTTGTTGCTGTTACCGATTTACCATCTAGTCTTTTTAAGACAACATTCCACATCTCGTTATTGGTACTGATTTACCATCTGGTCTTCTTCAAAAACATTCCATATCTCGTTGTTGTACTGATTTATTATCTGGTCTTCTTCAGGCAACATTCAGAATCAATACCTGATCTTCTTCAGACAACATACCATTTTCTGTTGTACTGATTTACCATCTGGTCTTCTTCAGACAACATTCAGAATCAATACCTGATCTTCTTCAGACAACATACCATTTTCTGTTGTACTGATTTACCATCTGGTCTTCTTCAGACAACATTCAGAATCAATACCTGATCTTCTTCAGACAACATACCATTTTCTGTTGTACTGATTTACCATCTGGTCTTCTTCAGACAACATTCAGAATCAATACCTGATCTTCTTCAGACAACATACCATTTTCTGTTGTACTGATTTACCATCTGGTCTTCTTCAGACAACATTCAGAAGTAATACCTGATCTTCTTCAGACAACATACCATTTTCTGTTGTACTGATTTACCATCTGGAATTCTTCAGACAACATTTCATATACTGTTATACTGATTTAACACCTAGTCTTTAACAGACATTCAGTGATATCAAAGAGAAACGCCATGCTCACAGCCTGCATGGAAATCGCTGACAAAAGACAGAGATGACAGAAAAGACACCAAAACAATATCTTTACTTTGTGTCACTGTTTTTCAGCACACTGACAAGTTCTACGGTGTATGCTGCATGCGTCAGAACCAAACTCCAGCACTCAATACCCCCTCCCTCGCCCAGTCCATCACCAGCAGACAGTACATTCCGTTCACATGTTCGACCTGAGGGCCACGACCTCCAATGACCCCCCCCCCCCACCCCTGCCATTTTCATCCCCGCAGGGTCAGCGCGGCAAAACAAGCGGTCAGAGACCAGTTAACGTCCCTAATGGCCATCTGACCCATGTCCAGGAGGAAAAGACAACTCCTTCAGAGAAGATGGCGGCCGTTGACACACACACATTAGTCCAGTCTGGATGAGACATCGAGGGAAAGATTACTTGGAAGAATAGATAGATGAGACATGGACATTGTATGAAAGATCAGTTGGGAATATAGATGTATGGGACATGGACATTGTATGAAAGATTAGTTGGGAATATAGATATATGGGACATGGACATTGTATGAAAGATTAGTTGGGAATATAGATATATGGGACATGGACATTGTATGAAAGATTAGTTGGGAATGTAGATATATGGGACATGGACATTGTATGAAAGATCAGTTGGGAATATAGATATATGGGACATAGACATTGTATGAAAGACTAGTTGGGAATATAGATATATGGGACATGGACATTGTATGAAAGATTAGTTGGGAATATAGATATATGGGACATGGACATTGTATGAAAGATCAGTTGGGAATATAGATATATGGGACATGGACATTGTATGAAAGATCAGTTGGGAATATAAATATATGGGACATAGATATTGTATGAAAGATTAGTTGGGAATATAGATATATGGGACATGGACATTGTATGAAAGATTAGTTGGGAATAATTATAGATATATGAGACATGGACATTGTATGAAAGATCAGTTGGGAATATAGATATATGGGACATGGACATTGTATGAAAGATTAGTTGGGAATAATTACAGATATATGGGACATGGACATTGTATGAAAGATTAGCTGGGAATATAGATGTATGGGACACGGATATTGTATGAAAGATTAGCTGGGAATATAGATGTATGAGACATGGACATTGTATGAAAGATTAGTTGGGAATATAGATGTATGAGACATGGACATTGTATGAAAGATTAGCTGGGAATATAGATGTATGGGACATGGACATTGTATGAAAGATTAGTTGGGAATATAGATGTATGAGACATGGACATTGTATGAAATAGTTGGGAATGTAGATATATGGGACATGGACATTGTATGAAAGATCAGTTGGGAATATAGATATATGGGACATGGACATTGTAGATGCGTCGAGGGAATGAGAAAAAAATTAACAAGGATCAGAAATACGATATATGGGTCATTGTATGGAAGTTGGAAGAGGATGGAAAGTTAGCAAGAAGCAGTAATACAATATATAGAGGGATGTAATGAAATGCTGAACAACTGAACAAACTGTACCACAGGCAGTGAAATGCCCAGTAGCTGGGACAGTCTTCATCATCATCATCATCATCATCATCATCATCATCATCATCAGGTGCCTTGCCATATGGCGTTGGCGATCATGGCCTTCCATCTGTTATATCCCTTGTTGCCTCAAGCACCCCCTCCACCCGCAGTCAGCAGGTGTAAATCCAGTGCTCACGGGACCTTGAAGTCATATGGGACAAAATCTTTATATATCCTCTGCCCCATCAGATTTTGACGCTCTTGCGTGCAGTCTGAGAGATTGTATAGAGGATGTCTCCAAGTGGATGAGTGAAAACAAGCTGAAGATGAATGATGATAAAACTGAGCTTATTGTTACTGGTACTAAGTCAAAGGTCAATCAGGTTATTCATGCCCCCATGTCTATCTCTGGTTGTGATGTATCTTTCTCACAAACTGTTAGAAACCTTGGCTTCTATCTGGATGAAACACTGTCTATGGAAGCCCATGTCAAACAGTTGTGCCGTACTCTGTACTATCAGCTACGCAGAATTGGTAAGATTCGCTCCTTCCTTTCCACTGATGCTACCAACAAGCTTGCTGTCTCTTTCATACTATCTAGACTGGACTATTGTAACTCTCTATTCGCAGGTCTCCATGACAATCAACTATTTAAACTTCAGCGCATACAGAACTACGCGGCTCGCCTTGTTCTCCGCAAGCCCAGGCGTGAGAGTGCAAAATCTCTGCTTAGAACACTTCATTGGCTCCCGGTAAAGGCTAGGATTCAATATAAAGTTGCCTGTCTCTGCTTTCAGTGTATCTATCACGAGAACATGCCATCCTATCTTGCCAACCTCCTGCAGGGTTACAAACCTTCTCGAACGCTCCGCTCTTCTGACACCTCACTGTTGACTGTTCCTCGCTTCTCTCTAGACACCTTTGGTAAAAAATCTTTCTCTGTCTTTGGCCCAAATGTATGGAACTCTCTACCACTGTCTCTCAGAAAAACTAAGTGTTTCTCAACCTTCAAACGGCACCTGAAAACCCACCTTTTCAAACTCATCTAACCTGAAGAGCCTTAGTTTGCAAGTCTGTCATCAGACTAATCTCTCCTGCCTGTATAACAGTATTTTGTATAAGGGCCTATAGAGCAAGGTGTGTGTGTGCGTGCATGTGTGTATGTGCATGTGTGTGTGTGTGTGTGTGTGTGTGTGTGTGTGTGTGTGTGTGTGTGTGTGTGTGTGCTTGAGTGAGCATGTGTGTGTATCACTGTATGTGTACAGCTGAGGAAGGGATAGGGGAGAAATTGAGTGGGAAAGAGACTGAAATACTTTAAGAAACTTTTTCAAATCTTTGTTTGTATGTAAATTGTGATGTATGATATGCGAATAGTTCATAATTTGTGAGGAATTTTGATTGTCAAGGTATTAATGCTGTAATACTGAAGTTGTAATGTTTTTCCTGTATATGGATTAGAATTTTTTCTGTTTTTATCTTCATTCAAAATATTGATTATAATTTTATGTACAACTATTGCATGCATAAACACACACACACGCATGCAAACATAGCACACGCACACACACACACACACACACTCTCTCTCTCTCACACACACACACACATTCTTACAAACACACGCGCACAGCAACGCACACGCACGCACACACACATGTACACACACACGTACGCAAGCACACACACGCAGCAATATATAAACACAGTATGCCTCTTTATTCATATGAAAAATCTGTTAATCTTTCTTCATTACATAAGTCAGTGTTTAAATTTTAATATTCTGTGGTTTCTTATGTGTCTTCTCACTTGTATAGCTTTAATGTTTGTTGTTATCTTATTGTGTATGTAATTGTGAACATTTTTTATCACCTTTTGCCTTTCTTGCGAAATGTAAAGCGCTGGTGAGCATGTTTTTATATGGAATATGCGCTATACAAATAAACATTATTATTATTATTATTATTATTATATGAAGCAAAGGATTTGTCTTGACCAACACCTGTCAAACATCTGCAAGAGTATCTAGAGACAGAGACTCCAGGTAA
>CM060311.1:14302326-14304826 GCA_030674185.1 Monoplex corrugatus
AGCATGTTTGTCTTCCCAGCCAACCCAAAACATAAACCAGCAAACACAGAATGTCACATACATATGTCATCTGTAATCTACATCCAGTCTGCTTGTGTGCGCGCGCGCGCGCGCGCGCGCGCGTGTGTGTGTGTGTGTGTGTGTGTGTACACGTGTGTGTGTGTGTGTGCGTGTATATACGTGTGTGTGTGTGTGTGTGTGTGTGTGTGTGTGTGTGTGTGTGTGTCTGTGTGTGTGTGTCTGTGTGTGTGTGTTTGTCCATGTGTGTGTGCACGTGTGAATGTATGTGTGTGTGTGTACGCGCGCGCGCGCGCGTGTGTGTCTGTGTGTGTGTGTGTGCGTGCGTGTGTGTTGTGCGTGCGTGCGTGAGTGTGTGTGTAAGTGTGTATGTATGCATATACGTATGTATGTATGTGTGTATGTATGTATGTATGTATGTATGTATGTATGTATGTATGCATATACGTATGTATGTATGTATGTATGTATGTATGTATGTATGCATATACGTATGTATGTATGTGTGTGTGGTGTGTGTGTGTGTGTGTGTGAGAGAGAGAGAGCTTTGTGTGGCCACATTGGCTGTGTGGGACTGTGTGAGAGCACAACACGCAGCAAACAACAAACAACAACAGCATCAACTGCCATATTTTTCTTACTGTGTCTGTCTAGGAACATCTTCTATTCTATCCTGGCACTCATATCCTGCTCTGCTCTGCTCCTCGGCCCAAACTCCCCTCCTGCCCTGCCACTCCTGCCCACTCTCCCTGCCCTGCCCACTCCCCTCCTGCCCTGGCCCACTTCCCCTCCTGCCCTGCCCTGCCCATTCCCCTCCTGCCCTGCCCTGCCCACCTCCCCTCCTGCCCTGCCCCCTCCCCTCCTGCCCTGCCCATCCCTCCTCCTGCCCACTCCCTCCTGCCCTGCTCCCCCCTCCCTGCCCATTCCCCTCCTGCCCTGCCCCTTGCCCATTCCCCTCCTGCCCTGCCCACCTCCCCTCCCCCTGCCTCCTTCCCACTCCCCTCCTGCCCTGCCCTGCCCACTCCCCTCCTGCCCTGCCCATTACCCCTCTTGTCCTGCCCTGCCCACTCCCCTCCTGCCCTGCCCTGCCCATGCCCCTCCTGCCCTGCCCTTCCCACTCCCCTCCTGCCCTGCCCATTCCCCTCTTGCCCTGCCCTGCCCACTCCCCTCCTGCCCTGCCCATTCCCCTCTTGCTCTGCCCTGCCCATTCCCCTCTTGCCCTGCCCTGCCTACTCCCCTCCTGCCCTGCCCACTCCCCTCCTGCCCTGCCCACTCCCCTCTTATTCTGCCCACTGCCCTCCCCATTCCCCTCCTGCCCTCCCTACTCCCTTCTGTCCTGTCCTGCCCACTCCCCTCCTGCGCTGCCCTCCCCACTCCCATCCTGCCCTGCCCTCCCCACTCCCCCTCCCACCCTGCCCACTCCCCTCCCACCCTGCCCATTCCCCTCCTCCCTCCCTGCCCTGCCCACTCCCCTCCTGCCCTGCCCACTCCCCTCCTCCCTGCCCTGCCCACTCCCCTCCTGCCCATTCCCCTCCTCTCCTGCCCATTCCCCCTCTCCTGCCCACTTCCCTCCTCTCCTGCCCTCCCCACTCCCTCCTCTCCTGCCCTCCCCTCCTGCCCTGCCCTTCCTCCTGCCCTTCCCACTCCCTTCCTGCCCTGTCCACTCCCTCCTGCCCTGCCCACTCCCTCCTGCCATGCCCACTCTGGAGAAAAAGACTGAAACTCTTAAACTCCTGCACCCTATCCACCAACTGGAAAAAAAAAACCCATAACCTTTTGACTTCCTCACCCTATCCACCAGTTTCCTGCAGGAAGCTGGTGGACAGGGTGAGGGAGTCAAAGGGTTAAGTTTTTTGCTTTCCTAGCATGGTTGACAACGCAAGATGCTGGTGGACAGGGTGTGGAATTCAAAGGGTTAAGTTGGTAAAAGTGGCGATAAACAAGAGAAGGGAAGTGGAGGAGACTGATCAACACCAGACTGGGGCCTACATGTACAGTGACACGTGTGAGGTTTGAACTCACGAACCCTGCCTTTATCAGCATGGTAGTCCAAGCAGCTGGACTATCGGGCTACTGAATATGCATGATTTCTGAGACCAAATAATCAACCTCTCTCTGTGTCTCTCTTCCCTTCCTTCTCCCTCACTCCCGCCCTCTCTCTCCTTCCCTCTCTCTCCACTCCCTCCCTCTCTCTCCCTCCCTTTCTTTCTCTACCTCTCTCTCTCCCCTCCCTCTCCCTCCCACTTTCTCCTTGCCTCCTCTCTCTCTCCCTATGTCCCTCCATCTCTCTCTCCCTGCCTTTCTCTAGCCTCATTTATCTTTGTCCTTTTCCTCATCTTTTCTCTTCTCCTCTTCTCTTACCTTCTCTCTCCTCTCTCTCTCTCCTCTTCTATCCTCCCTCTCTTCTCCGCCCTCTCTCTCCGTACGCCAAGCAGTCAGATTTTCCCTCTCTCTCTCCTCTCTCTCTCTTTCTATCTCTTCC
>CM060311.1:14312326-14317326 GCA_030674185.1 Monoplex corrugatus
AAAGAGAGAGGAAAAGACAGGAGTGAGTGAGAAAGAGAAAGGGAGAGAAAAGAAAGAGAGAGAGAGAGAGAGAGAGAGAGACAGACAGACAGAGGGGAGAGAGATGGTGAGCGAAAGGTAGTGAGAGTGAGGGTGAGAGGTAGAGAGAGGGAGGGAGAGAGAATACGAAAGAGGAGAGAGAGAGAGAGAGAGAGAGAGAGAGAGAGAGAGAGAGAGAGAGAGAGAGAGAGAGAATACGAATGAGACAGAGAGAGAGAGAGTGAATACGAAAGAGAGAGAGAGAGAGAGAGTGAATACGAAAGAGAGAGAGAGGGAGAGAAGAGAGAGAGAGAACGATGAGAGAGAGAGAAGAGAGAGAGACAGAGGCGAGAGAGAGAGAGAGAGAGAGAAAGAGAAAGAGAGAGAGAGAGAGGAGAGAGAGACAGAGACAGAGAGACAGAGAGATAGAGAGAGACAGAGAATACGAAAGAGAGCTTGCACCTCTATGTTGGAGATGTTCGCGCAAGAGCAGGAATGAATAACAAATTATTAATGACAATTGTCAGGTTTTTTTCGTGTATCGCCTCATCTGACTGTCGTTGTACATTGCCTCATCCTGTTGTTTGACATTTCCTTGTTGTTGTAATCTCATCTGTTTGTTGTTGTGTATCGCCTTATCTCTTCATTGTATATCTCTTCATCTCATCACTGTACAATCATCATCTCTTCACTGTACAACTCATCATCTCTTTGCTGTTGTACATCGCCTTATCTCTTCATTGTACAACTCATCATCTCTTTGCTGTTGTACATCGCCTTATCTCTTCATTGTACAACTCATCATTTCTTTGCTGTTGTACATCGCCTTATCTCTTCATTGTACAACTCATCATCTCTTTGATGTTGTACATCACCTCATCTCTTTGATGTTGTACATCGCCTCATCTCTTTGATGTTGTACATCGCCTCATCTCTTCATTGTACAACTCATCATCTCTTCATTGTACAACCCATCATCTCTTTGCTGTTGTACATCGCCTCATCTCTTCATTGTACAACTCATCATCTTTTCATTGTACAACCCATCATCTCTTTGATGTTGTACATCGCCTCATCTCTTCATTGTACAACTCATCATCTCTTCATTGTACAACCCATCATCTCTTTGCAGTTGTACATCGCCTCATCTCTTTGATGTTGTACATTACCTCATCTCTTTGTTGTTGTACATCGTCTCATCTCTTCAATGTACAGCTCATCATCTCTTCATTGTACAACTCATCATCTCTTTGCTGTTGTACATCACCTTATCTCTTCATTGTACAACTCATCATTCTTCATTGTACAACTCATCATCTCTTTGCTGTTGTACATGGCCTTATCTCTTCATTGTACAACTCATCATTTCTTCATTGTACAACTCATCATCTCTTTGCTGTTGTACATCACCTTATCTCTTCATTGTACAACTCACCATCTCTTCATTGTACAACTCATCATCTCTTTGCTGTTGGACATCGCCTTATCTCTTCATTGTACAACTCATCATCTCTTTGATGTTGTACATCACCTCATCTCTTTGATGTTGTACATCGCCTCATCTCTTCATTGTACAACTCATCATCTCTTCATTGTACAACCCATCATCTCTTTGCAGTTGTACATCGCCTCATCTCTTTGATGTTGTACATTACCTCATCTCTTTGTTGTTGTACATCGTCTCATCTCTTCAATGTACAGCTCATCATCTCTTCATTGTACAACTCATCATTTCTTTGTTGTTGTAAATCGCCTAATCTCTTCAATGTACAACTCACCATCTCTTTGTTGTTGTACATCGTCTCTTCTCATTGTTGTATGTCGTCTCACCCCTCTGTTGTTGTACATCGTCTCATCTCTTTGTTGTACATCGTCTCTTCTCTTTGTTGTACATCGTCTCTTCTCTTTGTTGTATATCGTCTCATCTCTTTGTTGTACATCGTCTCTTCTCTTTGTTGTACATCGTCTCTTCTCTTTGTTGTACATCGTCTCTTCTCTTTGTTGTACATCGTCTCTTCTCTTTGTTGTACATCGTCTCATCTATTTGTTGTACATCGTCTCATCTTTGTTGTACATCGTCTCATCTATTTGTTGTTATGCATCGCCTCATCTTTGTTGTACATCGTCTCATCTCTTTGTTATTGTACATCGTCTCATCTCTTTGTTATTGTACATCGTCTCATCTCTTTGTTATTGTACATCGTCTCATCTCTTTGTTATTGTACATCGTCTCATCTCTTTGTTATTGTACATCGTCTCATCTCTTTGTTATTGTACATCGTCTCATCTCTTTGTTATTGTACATCGTCTCATCTCTTTGTTATTGTACATCGTCTCATCTCTTTGTTATTGTACATCGTCTCATCTCTTTGTTATTGTACATCGTCTCATCTTTGTTATTGTACATCGTCTCATCTCTTTGTTATTGTACATCGTCTCATCTCTTTGTTATTGTACATCGTCTCATCTCACCAAAACATGAGAACAAAACATCCGCAGGACGTTTCAGACAGGCTTGTATGTGGCCACCATCATCACCATGTGCCCTGTCGCATGGCGTTGGCGATCATGAGCCTCCATATGAATCTGTCCCTTGTCGTTGCAAATACATCTTCCACCCTCTCTGTCCTCAGCCACCCTGCAAGTCCGTCCAATTTTCACTCCCTGGGTCTACCTGGTGCTTTTTTCCTTCCAGCTTTCCTGTTGTGACTAGGTGCTCTAATTTCTCTTGCCTCCTAAAATATCCTATAAATGTTGCTTGTCTTTTCCTAATCTTCTTTTTTATCGTTCTTCTTGTGTCTCCCTCCATCAAAATTGTCTCGTTTGTGTTCTTTGCTGTCCATGGAACTCTTAACATTTTTCATAGAAACCACATTTCAGTTACCTCAATCGTGTTCCGACTTTGCGTGTTGACTGTTCACGCCTCACAACCATACAACAGTATCGGTTCTATATAACATTCAAAAACTCTCTTCCTCATGTTAATTGATAGGCATTTGTTGGTAAGAACGCTTTTCATCTTCTTGAATGCTGTGTTACTTGACCGATTGTGCTTGCTATTTCTGGATGTGCATCTGCCGTCTGGTGAGATGACCATTCCCAGATATTTAAACTTATCAACCATTCTCAATGTTGTGCCATTTGCTGTTATTTTGCACCATCACATGAAAACATTAACATAACGATTGTACGTATAGCCTGACCACTGTGAGATGTTTTCGTTTTAACCACCGTTTCATCCTACATCGCTAGATTAACTCCCCCTCACCCTTACCCCTCCTCTCTCTCAACCCATCCACTTCTTATTGCCTCCTAATCCCCTCCTTCCCTCCCCCCCCCCTTCTGGTGTTTACGTGTGTGTGCAGGCATGGAAGGCAGGCAATGATGTAGTGATGTATCCCACAGCAGACAGAGGGCTCGGGGGACACCTCTCAACATGCTCATTGCTTACAGTCATTCTTGCAAAACCCTCCTGACTCCTGTTCCCCTCCCTCCCTCTCTCTCTCTCTCTCCTCTGTCTGTCTGTCTGTCTTTCTCTCTCTCTACCTCTCCCTCTCTCCCTCTGTCTTTGTCTCTCTGTTCTTCCAGTCTCTTTCTGTCTCTCTGTTCTTCCAGTCTCTTTCTGTCTCTCTGTCTCTGCCTCTCTTGTCTCTGTCTCTGTCTCTCTCAGTCGAAAAATTGAAACAAAATACGGGCTTATTGAATATGCTGACTTGTTTCTTTTCTTTCCTTTGACAATAAACAGTGCTCTCTCTCTCTCCCTCTCTCTCTGTGTCTCCCCCTCTCTCTCTCCTTCTCTCGCTTTGTTTCTGTTTGTCTGTCTCTGTCTCTCCCCCTCTCTGTCTCTGTGTCTGTCTGTCTGCCTGCCTGCTGCCTGTCTGTCTCTCTCCCCTGTCTCTGTCTCTCTGTCTCTGTCTGTCTGTCTATCTCTCTCTCTCTCTGTCTCTCCCCCTCTTTGTCTCTATGTCTCTGTCTGTCTCCTCCCTCTGTGTCTCTGTCTGTCTGTCTGTCTCTCTCCCTGTCTCTCCCCCTCTCTGTCTCTGTGTCTCTATCTGTCTGTCTCCTCCCTCTCTGTCTCTGTCTGTCTCTTTCTCTGTATCTCCCGCTCTCTGTCTCTGAGTCTCTATCTGTCTGTCTGTCTCTTTCTCTGTATTTCCCCCTCTCTGTCTCTGTGTCTCTGTCTGTCTCTTTCTCTGTCTCTCCCGCTCTCTGTCTCTGTGTCTCTATCTGTCTGTCTCCTCCCTCTCTGTCTCTGTGTCTCTATCTGTCTGTCCTCCTCCCTCTCTGTCTCTGTGTCTCTATCTGTCTGTCTCCCCCCTCTCTGTCTCTGTGTATCTGTCTGTCTGTCTGCCTCTCTCCCTGTCTCTCCCCCTCTCTGTCTCTGTCTGTCTGTCTGTCTCTTTCTCTGTCTCTCCCGCTCTCTGTCTCTGTGTCTCTATCTGTCTCCTCCCTCTCTGTCTTTGTCTCTGTCTGTCTGTCTGCCTCTCCCCCTCTCTGTCTCTGTGTCTCTATCTGTCTGTCTCCTCCCTCTCTGTCTCTGTCTGTCTCTTTCTCTGTATCTCCCCCTCTCTGTCTCTGTGTCTCTGTCTGTCTCTTTCTCTGTCTCTCCCGCTCTCTGTCTCTGTGTCTCTATCTGTCTGTCTCTTCCCTCTCTGTCTCTGTGTCTCTATCTGTCTGTCTCCTCCCTCTCTGTCTCTGTGTCTCTATCTGTCTGTCTCCCCCTCTCTGTCTCTGTCTGTCTGTCTGCCTCTCTCCCTGTCTCTCCCCCCTCTCTGTCTCTGTCTGTCTCTTTCTCTGTCTCTCCCGCTCTCTGTCTCTGTGTCTCTATCTGTCTCCTCCCTCTCTGTCTGTGTCTCTGTCTGTCCGCCTCTCCCCCTCTCTGTCTCTGTGTCTCTATCTGTCTGTCTCCTCCCTCTCTGTCTGTGTCTCTGTCTGTCTGTCTGTCTCTCCCCCTCTCTGTCTCTGTGTCTCTATCTGTCTGT
>CM060311.1:14327326-14377326 GCA_030674185.1 Monoplex corrugatus
TTGTGACTGTGTATGTGCCTATGTGTGAGAGTGTACGTGTATGTC
The DNA here is from genome assembly GCA_030674185.1 of Monoplex corrugatus. Taxonomy (NCBI): domain Eukaryota; kingdom Metazoa; phylum Mollusca; class Gastropoda; order Littorinimorpha; family Ranellidae; genus Monoplex; species Monoplex corrugatus. The sequence goes on from CM060311.1 coordinate 14,327,372, forward strand.
TCTGTGTGTTTGTGTGTGTGTGTGTGTTGTGTACATGCGTGCGCGCGTGTGTGTGTATGTGTGTGTCTGTGTTTGTGAGTGTGTGCGTACGTGCGTGTGTGAGTGTGTGTGTGTATGACCGTGTGTGTGTCTGTGTGTGTGTGTGTCTGTGTTCGTTTGTGACAGTGTAAATGCACGAGTGCGCGCGTGTATGTGCGTGTGTGTGTGTATGCTCATGCGCGCGCGCGTGTTTTTGTGTATCTATGTCTGTGTGTGTATGTGTTTGTACTTGTGCATGCGTGTGCATGTGAGTGTAAACGTAAGAGGAAAAAAAAAACAAGAAAGAAAGGAGAGAGAAAAAAAAAAAGAAAGAAAAGAAAAAGAAAAGAAAAAAAAGTAAAAACCTAGTCTTACAGAATTCGGTGTAAAATCGCACATCTGTTCTGTAACAGCTCTAGGCAGGATTTAAAAAAGTCAATGATGGAGCCGCCAAGCGGAAGTGAGTGAGTCAGTCTGCACTCGTCAAGGAGAGCCTGTTTTCTTCCGCGCAGACAGGTAGTTCTCTCCTGAAAAATTCCTCCGCCACAATTCCCCCACTGTTACCATTTCCCCCACCCATCTTTTTTCCCTTCATCTTCTCATCTATAGGCTTTTGTGAGTTCTCGCTTTTTTCCCCCCGAAAAATGGAGACTGATCCAGCTCCACTCAGTGTGTGTGTGTGTGTGTGTGTGTGTGTGTGTGTGTGTGTGTGTGTGTGTGTGTGGTGTGTGTGTGTGTGTGTGTGTGAGTGTGTGTGTGTGTGTGTGTATGTGTGTGTGTGTGTGTGTGTGTGTGTGTGTGTGTGTGTGTGTGTTGTGTGTGTGCTCATATCAACTCTCCAACACACCTCCTGTGTCACTACCCCCACACCGCTCATATCAACTCTCCAATACACCTCCTGTGTCACTACCCCCACACCGCTCATATCAAATGTCCAACACACCTGTGTCACTACCCCCACACCGCTCATATCAAATGTCCAACACACCTCCTGTGTCACTACCCCCACACAGCTCATATCAACTGTCCAAAACACCTCCTGTGTCACTACCCCCCACACCGCTCAAATCAACTCTCCAACACACCTCCTGTGTCACTACCCCCACATCGCTCATATCAACTCTCCAACACACCTCCTGTGTCACTACCCCCACATCGCTCATATCAACTCTCCAACACACCTCCTGTGTCACTACCCCCACACCGCTCATATCAACTGTCCAACACACCTCCTGTGTCACTACCCCCACATCGCTCATATCAACTCTCCAACACACCTCCTGTGTCACTACCCCCACACAGCTCATGTCAACTGTCCAACACACCTCCTGTGTCACTACCCCCACACCGCTCATATCAACTGTCCAACACACCTCCTGTGTCACTACCCCCACATCGCTCATATAAACTCTCCAACACACCTCCTGTGTCACTACCCCACACTGCTCATATCAACTCTCCAACACACCTGTGTCACTACCCCCACACAGCTCATGTCAACTCTCCAACACACCTCCTGTGTCACTACCCCCACACCGCTCATATCAACTGTCCAACACACCTCCTCTATCACTACCCCCACACAGCTCATATCAACTGTCCAACACACCTCCTGTGTCACTACCCCCACACCGCTCATATCAACTGTCCAACACACCTCCTGTGACACTACCCCCACACAGCTCATATCAACTGTCCAAAACACCTCCTGTGTCACTACCCCCACACAGCTCATATCAACTGTCCAACACACCTCCTGTGTCACTACCCCCACACAGCTCATATCAACTGTCCAACACACCTCCTGTGTCACTACCCCCACACAGCTCATATCAAATGTCCAACACACCTCCTGTGTCACTACCCCCACACCGCTCATATCAACTCTCCAACACACCTCCTGTGTCACTACCCCCACACCGCTCATATCAACTGTCCAACACACCTCCTGTGTCACTACCCCCACACCGCTCATATCAACTGTCCAACACACCTCCTGTGTCACTATCCCCACACCGCTCATATCAACTCTCCAACACACCTCCTGTGTCACTACCCCCACACCGCTCATATAAACTCTCCAACACAACCTCCTGTGTCACTACCCCCACACAGCTCATATCAACTCTCCAACACACCTGTGTCACTACCCCCACACACGCTCATATCAACTCTCCAACACACCTCCTGTGTCACTACCCCCACACCGCTCATATCAACTCTCCAACACACCTCCTGTGTCACTACCCCCACACAGCTCATATCAACTGTCCAACACACCTGTGTCACTACCCCCACACCGCTCATATCAACTCTCCAACACACCTCCTGTGTCACTACCCCCACACCGCTCATGTCAACTCTACCTGTGTCACTACCCCCACACAGCTCATATCAACTCTCCAACACACCTCCAAATCCACCGACACTGTGGTCAGTACGACAGCAGGCCATGAAGGGCCAAAGAATCTGAGACAATGTTTTTTTTTCACAATGTTATAATGATGAAATGTGCATGTTAACGATTATGCTGTGCAGCTTCACTTTGGATTCAGACTGTGTGACAGTGCAGTAGTACTGTATGCAGCCTTTCATAATATATCCTAACATCAGACAGACCCAAGATATACAGACACCTGCAGAGTTGGTCAAAAAAGGAAGCAACATCATCAATGAAGGATTCGAAAGAAAATGAGACTGACCGTGTGATCCCAGTCTTCCCAACAAACCTACATGTATAGCACGCTCAGCTTCCAGTACAAGTCGGCCAAGGAGGCGAAAACAAAAAAAAAAAAAACAAAAAAACAAAACAACCCCAGCCTGTACGCATAGACAGGGGCACCTTCCCCCTCTGACCGTAGACTGAAACTAATCTTTAACTACTGTCTCAAACTGCTCTCTGAACCGGAAAACCCTGCTTTTGACAGTCTTCAATCTATAACTAAAAACCAAGTTCTAAGAAGACTCCAAATGTATTCCTCCACCAGGAATCCATTTCCTTCCTCAAATCATCATTATCATCATGTGCCCTGCTGCATAGCTTGGCGATCATGGCTCTCTATATGAATCTATTCTTTGTCGCTGTAAGAACTTTTCCCACCCTGTCTGTCTTTATCCACTCTGCAAGTCCGTCCAATATTTTCTCCCTGGGTCTGCCTGGTGCTTTTTTCCTCCAAAGCTTTCTTGTTGCAACTAGGTGTTCTAATTTCTCTTGCCTCATGAAATGTCGTATAAATGTTGCTTGTCTTTTCCTAATCTTCTTCACTAGTGTTCTTTTTGTGTTTGCGTCCTTCAAGACTGTCTCGTTTGTTTTCTTTGCTTTCCAAGGAACTCTTAACATTCTTCTTACAAACCACATTTCAACTGCCTCAATCTTGCTCTGATTTGCGTGTTGACTGTCCACGCTTCAAATTGACTGTCCACGCTTCATATCCGTACAACAATGTCAGTTCTACATAACACCGAAGAACTCTCTTCCTGATGTTAGTTGATAGGCATCTGTTGGTAAGAACGCTTTTTATTTTCTTGAATACTGTTTTAGCCTGGCTGATTCTGTTGGCTATTTCTAATGAGTATCTGCCGTCTGATGAGATAACTTCCCAGATATTTAAACTTATCAACTTGTCTCAATGTGGTGACATTTGCCGTTGTTTTGCATGAGGGGATTTCTTATTTTTTGCTGATTACCATGACTTCAGTCTTGCTATTCAGCTCCAGCCCTTTACTTCTGTTTTCTATTTTATTATATTCACAAGATTTTGTAGGTCTTTTTCATTTTCTGCAATACGAACGGTGTTATCTAAAAAACGAAGATTATTTATCATTTTCTTTCCAACTTTTATCTCAGGGCATTCTTCTGAGTTTCTTATGACGGTTTCGCTGTAAAGTAAAAACAAATCTGGTGACAGAACACACCCCTGCCTAACCCCTCTTTTAACATTTTGGAAAGCGCTTATATAATTTTCTACTCTCACTGCTGCTGCTTGTTCCCAATACATATTCTTTATTATTCTTAGATTCTTTGCATCAAAACTGAGTATTTCAAGTTGGTTGATCAATTATTCGTGCCTTACCCGATCAAAAGCTTTGGATAATCAGCAAAATATAACTATAAATCCTTAGTCAACTCAACTTACCTTTCTTAGGATGTATATGGCATTAATAGTTCCTTTTCCTTCGACAAAACCATATTGTTCTTCTGCTATTTCTCTTTTGATTCTGTTCCTTGTCCTCATCATGATTATCTTTAAGAGAATCTTTGTTACAAGGCTCATCAAGTTGATTGTACGATGGAGTTCGCATTCTATAGCCCTTGGTTTCTTCGGAAGTGCAATGACATATCTTCACGGATTTTTCCATTGTCAAAAATTTCATTTAGGAAGACTGTTATTTTTTCAATAACAAATTCATATAGAGCCTCAATATTTCTAAAGTAATATCATCTGGTCCTGGGGCTTTTTCCGGTTTCATCTTCTTCGATACAGCTCTAACTTCATCTTTCATTATGGGTGGTCCTTCAACATTCTTCCTTATGATGTGTTCTTCCTTTCAGTCATCGTCAAAAAGGTCTTTAAAGTACTCTCCCCATCTATCTAATATTTTGTCATTTTCGATGATAACTATACCATCTTTAGATTTTAAGCATCCAGTTGATGTGCACGTCTTTTACCTGTGAGCAATTTCTTCAGTGATTCTGTACATATATTGAGGATCTGTTTAGCGTCGGTTTTCTTTTTTTTTTTTTTTGCACTTTGTTTCCAGCCAAGCTTCCTTAGCTTCATTCCACCTGTTCTTGATTTCTTTATGTATCTTTTTGTATTCCTCCTCTTTTCCCTTTGCCCTCCTCCGTTCTTCCATCAAGCGTAATTTTTTTCGTCATCCACTTCTTTGCTTTTCTTTCAACTCTAGGGATTTCTTGACAAGCTTCATTTACAGAGTTTCTCAACTTTGTCCCTTGCTCCTCACTGTCACCGACTTTCTCCAGAGCACTGAATTTGTTTCGAACATATACATTACATTTTGCACGAGTCGATTCATCCGTCTTTAAGAGTCCAAAATTTATTTTGATGTTACTTTTAGTTTGTTTTCTTCTCTGTAGTTTCAGCCTCAATCTTTTCATGACAGGACTGTGACCATGCTGCAGTCTGCGCCTGGTGATGTATTTGCTGTCAGTAAAGAATTTCTAAATTCATCAGGATGTAATCAATGTGATGTTTTGTACTGTCTCTTGGACTCATCCATGTCCATTTTCTTCTGTTAGGTTGCTCAAACCAAGTGTTTCCTATTATGAATTCATTTACTTGTGTCCACTCAACAAGTTTCTCTCCCCCCCCCCCCTTTCAGTTCGTGTGCCAAGGCCATGAGGTCCATCTATGTCATCTACTGTTTCCTGTCCCACTTAAGCATTAAAATCTCCCATTATTATTGTACTGCCCTTTCTCATATGCAATATGCACATAGCGATCTAGCAGTTATTTCAGGCTTCTCAAAATTTCAGGATTGCCCGCCACGGACCTTTGAAACAACTAAGGTCTGTTTTGATCTTGCTTTCTTCCAAACAAGACTTGGCACACAAATTGTTTTATGTAGAACTCTGTCAATAAGTTCCGTCGTTTCCCAAAATATTCACAGATGGATTAAAGTCTCACAAAAGTGTTGCTTCTGCTGCCTTCTATTTTGCTATTCTCAGTGGTCCATTCTAAAACAACCTTTCTGACAGTTTCGTCTGTACCGCAGGACTGAGTTCTGGTTTTGGCATAGAAATGGTGTCCCAATCCAAGCATAAAAACTTTTTCATCTTTTTGGACTCCTTTCCGCTCTTGAGACAACTGTTGGCTGTAACATCAGCCATCAAGAGCTTCTCTGAACTCTTTTCCCCTCTTAAAAACTGACAGTCACAACACTGCTCTTGCCCAAGTTCCTGGCCATGTTGGTATTGGAGGCAGTGAAACAGCTGACTGCCTTGCCAAGAATGCCACAAGGGAAAAGACGTCTAAATCCTTCATCCCTTACACAGATGTGAAACCTAAAGAACAAACTTTTTAGAAAAAACAGCTCTAGCAAAAGAATTGGAACAACCAAACAGATAACAAACTTGTCCAAACCCACCCTGACCTTAAACAGTTTTTCCCGTCTGTTCTTGGGAACAGCAGGAAGGACACAGTGTTATGCAGGTTACACTCACTCATTCCATTAACAGTTCGAAAAACACAAAACAAAACAAAAAATACGAAGAAGCACCATGGCGTATAACGTGTGACAAGCCACTCAGCATTAAACATCTTCTGACTCAGTGTTTGGATTTGCTCGATGTGAGAAAAGCACTATATAGCAGACTCCCTCAAGAACCTCTTCAAAGATACTCCTCCAGACAGAATTTTCCATTTCTCACAAGAGATCAACACATTTCATTTTATAGGATAATACTTATGGAAAAGATTTTCAAATGTGTTTTGGACTTGAAAATCTAATCCTGTACTTGAATTTTTAAGTGCTGTCTTTTAAATTCTGACTGAGAGTTATTTTTAATTGTGTTAGTTCTGACATGGTCTAAGTGGTCGGCTGGGCTATAAGCAACACGAACTGAACCGAACAGGAGTTGTTTTTAACATGGTCCTGATATGGCCTTAGTGGTCCGCTGGCTCAGCAACACCATTTCGATTCCGATTCCGCAATAATGGTGTATTTTTTTTTTCTTTTTGCTTGTTTGTTTTTTGACAGATGAAGGTTTGGAACTCACAATCTCAAAGTAAGTAGTCCGCTGTGATAACCACCTTGCCACGTTAATAGCTGAAGAGATAGATATCAACATTGCCAGTTAATTGGCGAGAAGGCAAATATTGTATTTGATAGCAAAGTTTGGACACAAAGTTCATGTGCACACTATCAGTCATCATGTTACAGATAATGGATCTTTACCAAGTGCTAACACTATCAGTTATCATGTTATAGATGACAGATCTTTACCAAGCGCTAATACTATCAGTTATCATGTTACAGATAATGGATCTTTACCAAGTGCTAACACTATCTGTTGTCATGTTACACATGTTAGATCTTTACCAAGTGCTAACACTATCTGTTGTCATGTTACACATGTTAGATCTTTACCAAGTGCTAACACTATCTGTTGTCATGTTACAGATGATAGATCTTTACCAAGTGCTAACACTATCTGTTGTCATGTTACACATGTTAGATCTTTACCAAGTGCTAACACTATCTGTTGTCATGTTACACATGTTAGATCTTTACCAAGTGCTAACACTATCTGTTGTCATGTTACAGATGTTAGATCTTTACCAAGTGCTAACACTATCTGTTGTCATGTTACAGATGATAGATCTTTACCAAGTGCTAACACTATCAGTTGTCATGTTACAGATGTTAGATCTTTACCAAGTGCTAACACTATCACTTATCATGTTATAGATGATAGATCTTTACCAAATGATAAAAGTAGAGATCAATTTTGTCAGAAAATCCGCCTGCCCTGTCATAAAAATAATAACAAAATCTAGAAATGCCCAATTCTGTAGAAGTTCCAAACGATGAATTCAGTGAGTCTCAATAAAGGTACAACAGTTTCGTTGGGTTTCCTGTGATTGGTTAATAACCAAAGGCATAGTTTCGTTGGGTTTACTGTGATTAGTCAAAAACCAAAGACACAGATTCGTTGGGTTTACTCCAGAAGCCAACACAGTGGATGACACCACACGTGCTACCATACCACTAGGTCATGTGATCATCATCATCATCATCATCATCATCATCATCATCATCATCATCAAGTGCCCTGCCACACGGCGTTGGCGATCATAGCCCTCCATCTGCATCTATCCCGCAAGCACATCTTCCACCCTCTCTGTCCTCAACCACTCTGCAAGTCTCCAACATTTTTTCTCTGGGTCTACCTGGTGCTCACTTTCCCTCCAGCTTTCCTGTTGTGACCAGGTGTTCTAATTCCCCTTTCCTCATAAAATGGCCTATAAATGTTGCCTGTCTTTTCCTAATCTTCCTTACGAATGATCTTCTTGTGTCTACCTCCATCAAGACTGTCTCATTTGTTTTCTTCGCTGTCCATGGAACTCTCAATATTCCTCTTAGAAACCACATCTCAGCTGCCTCAATCTTGTTCTGGCTTTGCTTGTTGACTGTCCACCCCACACAACCGTATAACATTATCGGTTCTATACAACATTCAAGAACGCTCTTCCTGATGTTAATTGATAAATATTTGTTGGTAAGAATGCTTTTCATCTTCTTGAATGCTGTTTAAGCTTGGCCAATTGTGCTGGCTATTTCTGATGTGCATCTGCCGTCTGTTGAGATGATCGTTCCCAGATATTTAAACTTATCAACCTGCCTCAAGGTTGTGCTGTTTGCTCTTATTTTGCATGGGGGATTTCATGTTTTTTTTATATATTTTTTTTAACTAATTACCATAACTTAAATCTTCTTGCTATTTAGCTCCAACTCTTTACTTTTGATTTCTATTTCTATTAAATTCACAAGGTTTTGTAAGTCCTCTTCATTTTCTGGAATTAGCACGGTGTCATCTGCGTATCGAATGTTGTTTATAATTTCTTCAATCCAGGGTATTCTTCTAAGTTTCTCACGATGTTTTCGCTGTAAAATGAAAACAGATCTGGTGACAAAACGCAACCTTGCCTGACTCCTCTTTCGATATTTTGGAAAGAGCTTATATCGTTGGCTATTCTCATTGTAGCTGTTTGTTTCCAATACATATTTCTGATTATGCGTAGATCTTTTCCATCAATATTGAGTCTTTCTAGCTGGTTGATCAATTCTTCATGTCTTACCCGATCGAAAGCCTTGGTATAATCAACAAAGCATAAAAATAAATCCTCATTCATCTCGATTGACACTGTTCTTCTGCTATTTCTCTTTTGATTCTATTTCTTGTCCTCATCATGATTATTCTTAATAATCATGTGATGGACTTTAAAAAGGTCATGGAAAATGCAGTACACCTGCACTTAAACCTACGTGCTTATTGCCAGCTAAAATCGTGGAGGAAAAATAACAGATTATCGCAATGGCCTGACCACCGTGTTCAGTCTGGCATCGCTTGCTGAATGTCTTTGTACTTGCAGCCGTGTGGCGGTAGATAGTGTTGAGCCAGCACTAAATACTTTCTCTCCTTCCTGAGTGGTGCTGAACATCTTCACTTACTGCCAGCAACTGCCACTGCCTTCAATAATTCCATCCCTCCTTTGAGCAAAATGCCCCTTGCTGTGAACACCTCCCAATGCTTTGAATGCCTGCATTCCTCCCTCGGTGTGAACAAAATGTTCATTGCTGTGAACAGCTCCCAATGCCTTGAATACCTTCATTCTCCTCCTCGGTGTGAACAAAATGTTCATTGTTGTGAACAACTCCCAATGCCTTGAATGCCTGTATTCCCCTCCTCATCGTGAATAAAATGTTCATTGCTGTGAACAACTCCCGTTGCCTTGAATACCTTCATTCCTCTCCTCGGTGTGAACAAAATGTTCATTGCTGTGAACAACTCCCAAAGCCTTGAATGCGTGTATTCCCCTCCTCGGTGTGAATAAAATGTTCATTGATGTGAACAACTCCCGTTGCCCTGAATACCTTCATTCCTCCCTTGGAGTGATCAAACTGTTCATTACTGTGAACAACTCCCAATTCCTTGAATATCTTCATCCCCCCCCCCCCTCGGTGTGAACAAAATGTTCATTGCTGTGAACAACTGCCATTTGCTTTAATTAAAATCCTTTGACTCCCGCACCCTGTCCACAAGCATCCTGCATTGCCAACCATGCTAGCAAAGCAAAAACTTAACCCTTTGATTCCCTCACCCTTTCACCAGCTTCCCACAGGAAGCTGATGGATAGGATGAGGGAGTTTAAGGGTTAAGGTTTTGTTTTGCTAGTATGGCTGATTATGCAGGAAACTGGTGGACATGGTGAGGGAGCCAAAGGGTTATGCTTGTGTTTTGCTAGTATGGTTGACGATGCAGGAAGCTGGTGGACAGGGTGAAGGAGTCAAAGGGTTAAGTTTTTGTTTTGCCAGCATGGTTGATAATGCAGGAAGCTGGTGGACAGGGTGAAGGAGTCAAAGGGTTAAGTTTTTGTTTTGCCAGCATGGTTGATAATGCAGGAAGCTGGTGGACAGGGTGAAGGAGTCAAAGGGTTAAGTTTTTGTTTTGCCAGCATGGTTGATAATGCAGGAAGCTGGTGGACAGGGTGAAGGAGTCAAAGGGTTAAGTTTTTGTTTTGCCAGCTTGGTTGATAATGCAGGAAGCTGGTGGACAGGGTGAAGGAATCAAAGGGTTAAGTTTTCAGGAAGCTGTGGAAAGGGTGAGGGAATCAAAGGGTTAAGTTTTCAGGAAGCTGGTGGAAAGGGTGAGGGAATCAAAGGGTTAAGTTTTCAGGAAGCTGGTGAAAAGGGTGAGGGAATCAAAGGGTTAAGGTTTTGCTGCTGGTAAATAGGTGCAGGAGTCAAAGGTGTTTGTTGTTGTTGTTGTTGTGAAAACAATTCCCTGATGCGTTCAGCAATTTCCACTTCCTTGAACAATCTCTTTGCGTTGAAGAATTCCTCCTACTGCTGCTTTTAACAACTCCCTTTGATTTAATAATCCATCCGGAATCATGGTTCCCCTTAACTTTGAATTCCCCATCCCCCTCCCTTCTCGATTTTATGATCCCTCTTGACTGATTCCATTCCTTGGAACTGTTCCTTTTTTGCTTCCAACAATTTTCATCTTGCTTTCTTGTCCTGAATACCCCTCCTGCTTATTTTGAATGCCCACTTGTTTTGATGAATTCTGTGTTTTGAATTCCCCCTCCCCCTTTGTCTGAATAACTTGCCTTGTTATGAATAAGCTCCCTTGTTTTGAAAAAAAAACCTCCAACAACTTTGATTGAATAACCCTCCCCCTTGTATAAATGAATAATTCTCGTTGTTTTGAATAACACCCCCTCCCCCTTTGTTTTGAATAATTTTTCTTGTTTTTAATCCCCCCCCCCCCCCTTAGTTTTGAATAACCATTCTAGTTTTGAATACCCCCGTTGTTTGGTACCCCCGTTGTTTGGATACCCCCACCTCTTGTTTTGAATAACGTTCCTTGTTTAGAATATCCCCCTTGTGTCGAATAACTGGAGACGAGTGTGATGTGGTGTGTGAGTGTGTGTGTGGTGTGTGTGTGTGTGGTGTGTGTGTGTGTGTGTGTGTGTGTGTGTGTGCTTGAGGATGTGTGTGTGCGTGGCGTGTGTGTGTGTGTGTGGTGTGTGTGTGTGTGTGATGTGTGTGTGAATGAGTGCGTGGGTGTACGTGTACGTGCATGCTGTATGCGTGTACGAGTGTGTAGTGTTGTGTGTGTGTGTGTGTGTGTGTGTGTGTTGTGAGTCTGTGTACGTGTGCTTGCATACATGTATGCGTGTACGTGTATGTATACGTGTGTGTGTATGTGTTCGTAAGCGCGTGTGCGTGTGTGTGCGTTTGTGTGGTTGTGTGTGTGTGGTTGTGTGTGCATAGTGTTATGTGTAATTGTAATGCGCAGTGTCTACGTGATTTAGTGGTTGCGAACAGACGTTTTATAATATATTAATGTCGATAGAAATACACATTAGTATTCTATCGGAACATTAATATTTATTATATCGCCGATGAAAGCTACGCAATAAGTAGCTTTTTTCACTGAGAGACAGGTTCAGCCAGGTAGCCATTATACATATATTATGGTGCCAAAAAGCTCATAAAGCTGAAGTTGTGTGCCTCTGTTGGAGATCTTCTAGGCCTTAGCAGTAAACTTCATCGTCATTCAGTTCACTAACTTAAAGCATTTACACACATCAACTTCTCCATCAAGACCCCTTCCGTCTGTTTCCTACTCTGTCCTTTTTTTCTCTTCCTTTCCTTTCTTTTTTTCTCCTCTCTAATATTAAATGTCGACAGCTGTTATTTACCCCCTCTTGGTGTTTTATTTTAAACCTCTATTTGCCAATGTTTCAGCCTTTAGTCTCTCTTTGAAGAAAAAAAGTGTGGGGGTGGGGGGGTGGGGGGGGGGGGGGGCTAGTTTATACTGACTGGAGATATTTGTTCCTCTGTGTGTGTGTGTGTGTGTGTGTGTGTGTGTGTGTGTGTGTGTGTGTGTGTGTGTGTGTGTGTGTGTGTGGTGTGTGGTAGTGTGTGTGTGTGGTGTGTGTGTGAGTGTTGGTGTGTGTGAGTGTGTGTGTATGGTGCGTGTGCGCGCACGCGCGCGTGTATGTGCATGTGTGTGTATGTGTGTGTGTGTGCACGCGCACGCGCCCGCAAGCGTGCTTGCATATGTTTGTGCACGTGTTCGCACGCATGTGTGTAGCAAAACTGTGTAAAAAGGATTTCACGAGCTCTTCACGAGTGCATCTTTTACAATTTCTGTCAAAGTTGTTGAGAAGTTTAGAGGTGAGATTAGCAAGGTTAGGTTAGGGTCAAACAGACAAAACAAACAGACAAAACAAACAACAAACAAACAAAAGGCATAAAATCAGCTTTTTTGAAGGCAGGAGGGCAAACAGCGCCTTTCCAGGAACCTCTGACAATACATTAAAATCTGTTTTCAGTTTTGCGAAGTTTTATCTGAACCAAACTTCTACAAGGTCAAAGTAACCAAACCAATAACAACATGTTTTTTTTTCTGTGATATATATTTGTATGTGAAACGAGAACAACATCCATTTTTTTTCTGTGATGTACATTTGTAAGCAAAACGAAAGCTTTTTAGAATGGCTCAACCATGTTATGTTCTTTTTCTTGCTATCTTTAATATAGCAGCTGTTATTTAACTCTCCGATATTTCATTTTCACGGTCTATTTGCAGATGTTTCTTGTCTTTTATTTTTCTTGTCTGAAATTAAATCTGCAATACTGATCTGCAGCTGTTTATTTCCTCCTTCACTATTTTTCATTTCTAGCATTTCACCTCAATCTTCTCGTAAACGCTGGGGCGTGCTGTAAGTTTTTTGTTTTAAGTCTTTAATAATTTTTCCTTTTTATTCTTTCTTCTTTCTTTCTTTCTTTTTTAATTAGCCACCTGCCATAAGCGTTTCTTTTTAAACAACAACATTGCTCTAAATCATCTTTATTGGTTTTTCCTTTTCTTTCTTTTCTTCTTCTTCTTTTTTCATTATTTTTTTAATCAGCCATCTGTCATAAGCTTCTCCCGCATTCCGTCCACTTGCATTCTGCATTGTCAACCATGCTACCAAATCAAAAACTTAATCCTTTGACTTCCTCACCCTTTCCTTAGGAAGCTGGTGGATAGGGTAAGAGAGTCAAAGGGTTAATTTTTTTTGCAGTTGGTGGATAGGGTACGGGAGTCAAAGGGTTAAACAACAAACGTCATCAGACTTGTAAAGGCCAAGCCAATCCTTCTGATACTTGGGCATTTCTCCCTTTGACCATTCATTGCATGAGTGGTTTTCTGTCTGGAATCAGGGAGCGAGCAGTGTGCTGTAATGTGCAAAGTTTCGTCATTACCATTGGCTTGCTTAAAACGATCACTGCTACAATCTTTTTTCTGTTACAATTATTATTCATATCTTGTTATTGCGCTCGTCTTGTCTTGTTCTGATTCTGTTTTCATATTTTTCTTGTCCTTATTATCTTGTTTACAGCATTCATTACGATTATCTTGTTTATAACGATCATTATCATTATCTTCTTTATACCATTCATTATTATTGTCTTGTTTATAACGATTATTGTTAGCTTGTTAACAATGATCTTTACTATTAGCTTGTTTACAATGACCAATACCATTATCTTTGTTATAATTATTATCTTATTACAAAGATCAATTACCATCATCTTGTTTATAACAATCAGTGCTGTCATCTTGCTTATCGTGATCATTATCATTATCTTATTTATAATTTTCATTACCATTATCTTGTTTACAACGATCATTTATTATCTTGTTTATAACAATCATTATCATGTTTATAACGATCAATAGTATTATCTTGTTTGTGATATCTATATTATCCTGTTTATAACAATCATTATCAGTATCATTAACTTGTTTATAACGGTCAATACCATTATCTTGCTTATAACGATCATTACTATTATCTTGTTTATAACAATCATTATCATCTTTATAACGATCAATAGTATTATCTTGTTTGTGATATCTATATTATCCTGTTTATACCAATCATTATCATTATCATTAACTTGTTCATAACGGTCAATACCATTATCTTGTTTATAATGATGAATACCATTATCTTACCATGATCATTACTATTACCTTGTTTATCATGATCATTACTATTATCTTGTTTATAAAGATCATTGACACATCTTATTTATAGTGATCATTCAGCATTATTATTACAATGATTTATAGTGATCATTCAGCATTATTATTACAATGATCAGTATGTTCTATATTTAATTATCGATATTAATACCTAATTCATAATGATGATAATTTTTTATCTTATCTATAATAATCACTTAGCGTTATCTTATTCACAAGAGCTACGCTATAATCTCAAACATCGTATCTGACAAATAAAACATTGCAGAGATAAGTTCATTTCCCAGGTCCTTTCACTTAAAGGCCAATTAACCTTCTTCCCTTTCTGAAGTCTTGGTAAAAAAAACAACAAAAAAACAAAACAAAAAAAAACGAGTGGCGCTACACTGCGGCGACGCGCTCTCAACGGGGTGAGCAGCCCGAGTTTCACATGGTAAATCTATTGTGACAGAGGGAAATGAGTATGAAATATGAATATGAATATAAATGTCACAGCCTCTTTGAGACTCCTCAGCGCAACACCCTGTTGTCATGCGCGCGCGCGCGCGCGTGTGTGTGTGTCTGTTAGAGAGTGAGATATCTGATGACATCTTGGGTCAAGGTCACACGCCTAGCAGGTTGAGCTCAGTATCCTGTGTGTGTGTGTGTGTGTGGTGTGTTATGTATGTAGTATGTATGTATGTATGTATGATGTATGTATGTATGTATATATGTGTGTGTATGTATGTATGTATGTATGTGTGTGCGTGTGTGTGTGTGTGTTGTGTGTGTGTGTGTGTGTGTGTGTGTGTGTGTGTGTGTGTGTGTGTGTGTGTGTGTGTGTGTGTGTGTGTTGTGTGTTCGGAAGGATACATATATGATAACATCTTGGGTCAAGGGTTACACGCTTAGCAGGTTGAGTGTACCCTAGCTCAGCATCCTCTGTGTGTGTGTGTGGTTGAGTGATGGTGAGTGAGTGTGTGTGTGTTTGTGTGTGTGTGTGTGTGTGTGTGTGTGTGCGTGCGTGCGTGGTGTGAATGTGTGTGTTGGTGTGCGGCGCCTGCGTTGCGCACACATGCCTGTGTGTGTGTGTGTTGTGTGTGTGTGTGGTTGAGTGTGTCTGCGCGCGTGCGCGCGTGTGTGCCATATAAATGAAACGAGTAGATTACTATACCGTTTTCTCTGACGATGATACGAACTGTATATTTTCCGTCTGAATCTTCATGCTGATATCGATGATAATCCGCCACAGCAGTTCCTCTTCTTCTCCTTCGTCGTCATCATCATCACCATCATCATCATCATCATAATCATCATCATCATCATCATTAGCACATCACCACCACCACCGTGAACGTTATTCTCACCATTACAAAATTCATCATCATCATCATCATCATCATCATCATCATCATCGATGACAACAGCAGCAGCAACAACAACAACAATTTTCAAATCAGTCTGGAGAGGTACCATTGTGCCATGCAGGTGTGTCATATTAACCGTCAGTCTCACTCAATTGGTTTACAAATCACCACTAAAAATTGGAAGAAAAAAATCATCAAATCAAACAAACAATTTGAAAAATTTCCAAAAAAAGCTTGTGACAGAAAATGGATCAACGTGGAAAAATTATTTGGCTCAATAATAAATATAAACGCTTTAATCTTTAAATAAATGTCAACACTGTTTCGTTGTACAGAGAATAAAAAACATTCCATATTTCCAGCAATATTGAAACACCAGCGCATGGAGACAATGTTACTTCTCCCTGAGAGAGAAAAAAGAGAGAGAGAGAGAGAGCAAGGAAGAGAGAGAGACAGGAAGGAAGGAGAGATAGAGAGAGAGAGAGACAGAGAGAGAGAAAGAGAGAGAGGAAGGAAGGAGAGAGATAGAGAGAGAGAGGAGAGAGAGAGAGAGAGGGGGGGAAAGAAGGAGAGAAAGAGGGAGAAGGAGAGAGAGGGAGAGAGAGAGAGAGAGAGAGAGAGAGAGAGAGAGAGAGAGAGAGTCTCAAACATTCAATTCTTTTGCTCTCATGCACACAGACAAACACATATGTGATCAGTGATGCTTTTCAATGTGTCTGATATTGAAGCAGTAATTGTGTGTGTCTGAAACGTTCTGATCAGTAACCGTATGTGTTTGGAATGGTGTTTCAACTGTAACCATGTGTGTTTGGAATGGTGTATCAACTGTAACCATGTGTGTTTGATCTTGTTTGCTGCTTTCGTCAGGTTTCTCCGCCACGAAAGTAGATTACAACAATGTTTCCATTTAATTCGCAGGAATAACAGCTGGCTTGTTTTTTCCTTTTTTGTTTTAATTTCTATATGGTTTATTGTTCGAATTTGTCATTTCTTTTAAATAAAGGGATTATTCTGTAGCAGCTAATTCATTGTTACGATAATATGCCACTCTGAGGGCATTTTCATTACTGGCTGAGACGAATCCACGAAAAAAAAAAAAAAAAATGAATTAGATAAATAAATGAATAAATACTATTATTTGAGCTCCAAATTATGGAATTCTCCAGCACAAAAAGAAACAACAACAACGAAAAACAAAAACAAAAAACAAAAATAAATTATTTATTATGCGGCAGTTTGGGAAGAAATGTGATCACGCCATATGCAACGCAAAAACACAAATAATGACTGATATAATTTGGAACGAACAACTGAACGAACGAATCAGGGACACAATGGAGACTGCTGATCATGGCACCTGTCCCGTGAACAGGGCTGTTGGCCTGTCTTCCTTCACCTTCCTGCTCACTGCACTGACAGTTATCACAACAAATCCCTTCATGCCGGACAGGGACAGAAACGGGTGGGTGTTACTGAGGCAACCACAAAACACACCTCACCCTACTTCTTTGTCCCCACAGCAGGTAAGGAGGACGAGCCACGGAGGGCAAACAACAACAAATCCCTCAGTCAGCTCTGACCTCAGGTACTCTGTCTGTCTGAAAACACCTGACATTCTCAACTTTCTCCCCACTTCCGCTGGCCCAGCACTCTTAACTCCCTGCACCGGAAGTGAGGCTTGGTACTTCCGGTGGCGCTGCCTACCACCGCCAGTTGAATGAGTTTGGTAAAAACAGCTGGACTGAGCTACGAGAAGGCGATCCATCTGTTTCGAATTACCAACCATGTTTTTTTTTCTCTCTCTCTCTCTCTCTTTTTCTTTTTCCTGGTAAGAACTTCAGCAATACGAAGGTGAGTGCCCACTAAGGCATAAGTGTTTGTGAGTGTTAGTACTACTGACTTTCTGTCCTGTGAAACCTCAGGGGGGAGCAGAAAATCTGGGTATTGGGAAAACTCCTAGTGGGAGGGAGAATATCATACGAGCCATACCTAAACTGAGTACTGTTTAATCTTCTTTTTTAGTTGTAATTTTGGTTTCTTTTTTTTAATTTTTTATGTTTCACTTATTTGTTGAATGAAGGAGCTAACAACCAGGAGATGGTGGTTTGTTTCAACCATTTGACTATGTACTGGTATTAAGTAAAATGGGATTGACATGGTACTTGTCTTCGGTCTTCATTCAATTGAGTACACACAGTTATTATTATTGGAGTTACCACTTCTTACAGAATGATTTCCATTTCTCACTAATGAACTTAAAATTTTCAGGAACGTTCACAGATTTGTTTTTGTGTTGTCTTTGTTTCTTTGTTGTCTTGTGTGTGTGTGTGTGTGTGTGTGTGTGTGTGTGTGTGTGTGTGTGTGTGTGTGTGTGTGTGTGTGTGTGTGTGTGTGTGTGTGTGTGTGTTTGACGAAGGCCAAATGCCAGAACTTTGCTGCTTGTTTTGACTTGTTAATTAAATACGTGTTCTGGCTCCATTTTCATTGTACAACATGTCTGAAGTCAAAACATCATAAGCTGATCTTGTTCCGTCCATCAAGTAATCGTTCTTACTCTCTTTTCAATACACGTCATTCTTTACGTCAGAACTTTATTTTCCCGTCTGATTTCGTCAGACATACGTGTCCCCCCCCCCCACCCCCCTATTTTCATGTGTTTCTGGTCTCTGTTGGTTTGAACCTTGGCAGTAATTTTGCCTCAGACTGGATTTGCCAATATTTAGTTGTTTATAAAGAACTCTGGACAAATATCCGTATGGATCATAGTCTCCACTGTTTAGATAAGAACAACAACAAAAATTCTGCCATGGCATACTCTCATTGTTCAAATATGGACAAGAAATTCTCTGACATGTCTTCAATGTTTAAGTATGGACAACATATTCTCTGCCATATTTTCACTGTTTAAATATTGACAAGGAATTTTCTCGCAGCTTGTGCGAAGTTCTATGTAGTGTTTAGGTTTACGTCGATCATCCATTAGCTAATGACACCTGACGCCAGTTCTTTTACAAGGTAAGTAGGCGAAGTTTACGCGAAGTACCCTAGGCACGACCGTTTCTTTGTTCCACGTAGCGACAAGCATGACTAGGCATTCACTAGGTAAGGCTAGTTAGATTCGAAAGGATCTTACCAACGAGGCGGTCATGCACGTCACCTGTTTAACGACGAATTCCGTCTTTTACTGTAAAGTAAGATATGCGACTACATCTCAAACCGATCCGGCCGGTGATTGGTTGATGTTTTGGTTGATGCAGCAGACATCTTGCTTATGCTTATGTATCAACCATGATATGAAGGAACAGAGTAACACGATTGAAAGAGGCATGTTGAACTCTCCTGTACCGTCACTGTGGACAAAACTGCTGAGGAAATGGGGAGAAAAAATGCCGGATAGGTCTAGCCATCCGAACAACTGGACGCAATCACGCGGGAAAGATGCGCTTCCAGACTTCCCAGGCAGAATATGACTACATTCGAGATATGATGCAACGCAACGTGGTGGATATTAGTTTTTGGTTTTTCGATCATGTGACTCCCTTATCTAAGGTCATAGTTCATACATACGCATACGCAAGATGTCTGCCGTACAATCGAAAATATCAACCAATCATTGGCCAGTTCGGTTTGAGATGTAGTCGCATGTGTGAAGTAAGCGCTGTACGTTCCGTTAAAATCTTTGTCTGCCTCGCATCCGTTTTATGGCATACTTTTGTCCTCGCTCTCGCCATTCGCTATCTCGCCCGCGAGCGTGCTAGCGTGTAAAGAACGGACCTCTTGCTTTTTGCAAATTGCCACTCACTGGGACCCGGGGTCATTCAACTCGCGAATTTTCTGTTCTTGTCTGTGGGTGCCGTAATGAACTACATGTGTTTTGCATTCTGAATAGGGAATTTCTGAAGTCGGAACAGGAAATATGTAAAGAACTGAAACGGAGCAACAATAACAATCATGGGGTGGGGGGGAGAACAAAAAGGGGGTAGAGTGGAGGTGGGGGTGAGGGGTGAGCATAAAACCACGGCTTCACTGCGATACGATTTCACTCATAAACATACGACGAGAATTTGACTCTAGGCAATATTTCGTCACGAATGACGTCATTTAGGTCAGCCTCGCATCATCCTATGTAA
Source organism: Monoplex corrugatus (assembly GCA_030674185.1). Classification (NCBI taxonomy): domain Eukaryota; kingdom Metazoa; phylum Mollusca; class Gastropoda; order Littorinimorpha; family Ranellidae; genus Monoplex; species Monoplex corrugatus. The sequence continues at coordinate 14,347,159 of CM060311.1, forward strand.
AAGAAAATCTGCCGTAAATCTGGAAAATTTGTAGAGAAAGTATAAAAAATGGCCCATTTAGTCTCGTAAAAGACTACATTTTCCCCAGTGGAAGACACCACTTTTGCAGAATGGTTCCTCTTAAGATGTAGATCTATAAACTGTCTAGTATGTCCAGATCCCACAAAGGTAGAGTCAAGATCTACAACAAAAATGGGTGCATACAATCAAGATCTACTATAGAAGTGGATGAATAGAGTCACGATCTACCACAGAACTGGGTGTATAGCGTCAACATCTACCACAGACTTGGGTGTATAGCATCAACATCTACCACAGAACTGGGTGTATAGCGTCAACATCTACCACAGAACTGGGTGTATAGCGTCAATATCTATCACAGACTTGGGTGTATAGCTTCAATATCTACCACAGAACTGGGTGTATAGCGTCAAGATCTACCACAGAACTGGGTGTATAAGGTCAAGATCTACCACAGAACTGGGTGTATAGCGTCAACATCTACCACAGAACTGGGTGTATAGCGTCAAGATCTACCACAGAACTGGGTGTATAGCGTCAACATCTACCACAGACTTGGGTGTATAGCGTCAAGATCTACCACAAACTTGGGTGTATAGAGTCAAGATCTACCACAGAATTGGGTAGAGTCAAGATCTACCACAGAATTGGGTATATAGAGTCAAGATCTACCACAGAATTGGGTATATAGAGTCAACATCTACCACAGAATTGGGTGTATAGAGTCAACATCTACCACAGAATTGGGTGTATAGAGTTAAGATCTACCACAAAATTGGGCGTATAGAGATACAATCTGCCATAGAAATGAGTGTATAGAATCATGATCAATCATAGAAATGGGTGTACAGAGACACGATCTATCATAGAAATGAGTGTATAGTCACGATCCATCATAGAAATGGGTGTACAGAGTCAAGATTTACTATAGAAATGGGTGTACAGAATCACGATCTACCATAGAAATAGGTGTATAGAGTCAAGATTTACTATAGAAGTGGGTGTATAGAGTCAAGATTTACCATAGAAATGGGTGTATAGAGTCAAGATTTACTATAGAAGCGGGTGTATAGAGTCAAGATTTACTATAGAAGTGGGTGTATAGAGTCAAGATTTACTATAGAAGTGGGTGTAGAGAGTCAAGATTTACTATAGAAGTGGGTGTATAGAGTCAAGATTTACTATAGAAGTGGGTGTAGAGTCAAGATTTACTATAGAAGTGGGTGTATAGAGTCAAGATTTACTATAGAAGTGGGTGTATAGAGTCAAGATTTACTATAGAAGTGGGTGTATAGAGTCAAGATTTACTATAGAAGTGGGTGTATAGAGTCAAGATTTACTATAGAAATGGGTGTATAGAGTCAAGATTTACTATAGAAATGGGTGTATAGAGTCAAGATTTACTATAGAAGTGGGTGTATAGTCAAGATTTACTATAGAAGTGGGTGTATAGTCAAGATTTACTATAGAAATGGGTGTATAGAGTCAAGATTTACTATAGAAGTGGGTGTATAGAGTTAAGATTTACAATAGAAATGGGAGTATAGAGTCAAGATTTACTACAGAAGTGGGTGTATAGTCAAGATTTACTATAGAAGTGGGTGCAAACAGTCAAGATTTACTATAGAAATGGGTGTATAGAGTCAAGATTTACTATAGAAATGGGTGTATATAGTCACGATCTACTATAGAAATGGGTGCATAGAGTCAAGATCCACCATAGAAATGGGTGTATAGAGTCAAGATTTACTATAGAAATGGGTGTATATAGTCACGATCTACTATAGAAATGGTGCATAGAGTCAAGATCCACCATAGAAATGGGTGTATTTTCAAGATCTATCATATAAATAGATGTACAAAAAATCTACATAGAAATGGGTATACGGAATCAAGATCTACTACAGAAATAGGTGTACAAAAGATCTACTACAGAAATAGGTGTACAAAAGATCTACTACAGAAATAGGTGTACAAAAGATCTACTACAGAAATAGGTGTACAATAGATCTACTACAGAAATAGGTGTACAAAAGATCTACTACAGAAATAGGTGTACAAAAGATCTACATAGAAACTGATATAGAACTGTGTCATATGCGCTCGTTTGTCAGAGCCGTCAGTGACATACATAGCTATACCCATGTCCGAACGAACGCGCGGCACGTGCACACAGAGCCACACTGCATGTAGGATTGACTGATCACCGCCACGTGCTAACCCCTCTCTCTACCCTCTCCCGTACCCCTTCCTGTCTGTCTGTCTCGCTACATTGAACTCTCCACACTCACCTCTACGCCACAACACCTTGGGGGGGGGGGGGAGGAACCACAGGAGGGGTATAGGGGGTGGGGTGGTGGTGGTAGTGAACAGAAGGGAAAGGAATAGAGCGGGGGCTACATACCAACAGCTGGGTGAGGAGGGGGTGGGATGGCGGTGGGATTGGGGTGGGGTGAAGACGACGACAACAACACCCATCTCCTTCACAGAGGCGAAGACCACCATGAACTTCTACCCTGAACACAACAGACAATATCCCATTGATTTACCTTCAGCGGCAGCAACAAACTACACTCCTCCGCCTAGTTTCAGTTTCAGTTTCTCAAGATGACGTCTCCGTGCTCGGAATAAATTCCATATGCACTAACGTCACAGGTGCCATGTGATGGAGAAGATCCAGAATGATCATGGTTCAAGCCTTAAGTCTGCACATAAACCCATGAGGTAGCCAGGTCCTGAGGTCCTGTCTAGCCTATGCATTTTTTTCATGTTAGTCTTATACTAAAAGTCCGCCTAAGAACTGAACAGCCTTAACAGCATACCCCAGAAGTATGTCTACTGTTCAGAAACAAACGAAACGAGCAGTGGCGTAATGGGCCAGCATAGAGACAGCATCCCTGGGACAACCAAGACTTGCTGTACAGCACAGCCTTCACCCAGACTATCTGACTGAACATTTAACCCTTTGACTCCCGCACACTGTCCGCCAGCGTCTTGAATTGTCGACACTGCTAGCAAAGCAAAAAATTTGACTTCTTGACTCCCTCACCCTATCCACCAGCTTCCTTAACCCTTTCACCCCCTCATCCTATCCACCAGCCTCCTTAACCCTTTGACTCCCTCATGCTATCCACCAGCTTCCTGAACCCTTTTACGCCCCCACCCTAAAGTGTTTGCAGTTGATGGATAGGGTGCGGGAGGCAAAAGGTTAAGGACTAGTCATGCTCCAACAAAAGAAGAAGCGAACACAATACTGAATCAGACAGCTAACAGTTTTTTTTTTCAGGACAAAAAAAGTTAATATGCATGCAAACATTGTTAATTAACAGGGGGAAAAAAAGTCCGCTGGTTCATCGTGTTGTTAACACGAATGCAGACTATGCTAAAATGCCAGCTCAGCAAACACAACGACCACAGTGCCAAAGCATGGCAGACATTCCAGCAAAAAGTGTCAGCATAAGTAAAAGGTTTTTGGTTTCTTTTGATTTGTTTTTGGAGGGGGCTATGTAAAATGTAACAAATACAACGAGCATACTTTGACATGGCTGCGGAATTATTGTTATTAATAACATTGTCATTAGCACTATTCATTATCACTATGCCTTATTATTATTATCATTATTATTATTTTTACTTTTTTTTATTATCATTATTGTTATATCATCATCATCATCATCATCATCATCATCATCATCATCATCATCACTATTAACGTAATGTATATGTTTACTAGCTAACATCGAAGTCTACTGTCCCACTGCCTGCTTACGTTACAACCAATAACACAGTCACAGGCAGGCAGCCAAGGAGACTCGGACAACTGGGGACTGTCTCCATTGTGTGTGATCATCATACAACACACGTCTTGAGCTGGCCAATTCAATGGATGGAGCATGCTGTTTCCAAACAAAATTCCTGTTCCCTTCATTTGGCGATGATGAAGTATCTTGTATCTGACCACCAAGTCAGTTAACCACTTGACTCCCGCACCCCATCCACCAACTGCAAAAACTTAACTCTTTGACTCCCCCACCCTATCCACCAACTGCAAAAACTTAACCCTTTGACTCCATCACCCTATCTACCAACTGCAAAAACTTAACTCTTTGACTCCCTCACCCTATCCACCAACTGCAAAAACTTAACTCTTTGACCCCCTCACCCTATCCACAACTGCAAAAAAATTAACTCTTTGACTCCCCCACCCTATCCACCAGCTTCCTTACTTAATCCTTTGACTCCCTCACCCTATCCATCAGCTGCCTGCAGGAAGCTGTTGGATAAGGTGAGGGAGCCAAAGGGTTAAGTTTTTGCTTTGCTAGCATGGTTGACAATGCAGGACGGTGGTGGACACGTTGCAGGACTTAAAGGGTTACAGCAGGAAGTCAGCACACACCGCCAACTTGCCAGACACAGAAACAACCTCTCCACCGTCTTCCTCAGTTCTCCCGAAACATAACAAAACAAAACACAAAACAAAACACAAAAAGACAAAACTAAGGGATTCCTGGCGCGTGCCATGTGCCAAGGGCGCATGAAGGTGAGAGCCCAGCACAGGGAGAGAGGGGGGAGGGAGGGAGGGAGGGAAGGAGGGAGGGAGTGTAGCAATAAGTGGACGGAGGCAAAGCTGCTCACCTTGACTGATTTGTGTAGTTAACGGCATACCTGACTCTATTGCCTCCCTTTCATCTCTCGCTCCTACTTACCTCCCTTACCCTGACTCGCCCTCTCAATTGCTCTTCAACGCTGTTCTTTTTCCTGTCGGGATCCCCCCCCCTTCCCCCTTTTCTTTCTTGTCTTTCTTTTAATCTTCAGTCTTTTTTGGTTCTTATCTTTTTTCCTCCCTTTTCTCTCTTTCACTGAACTGCCACCAGACCTCAACCAAACGGCTTTCTGCACATGTGCTTTCCCCAAAATAGATGCAAATGGGCTGTTTTTACACTTTAAAGACATGCAGTGAGTAAATACAGTATTTTTTGTTTGTTCCAGGATAATTTCTGTTTGTACAGTGTTAACGTTTACACAAACACGTAAAATGAGTATAAGCAATGCACTTTTTGTCAAGCAGAGAACGGGACACATTTTACACATACTGTTCATGAGCTATGCAGAGGTTCAGAAAGGCATAAAGCATACTAAGACATACATTAAGACATCTACGACATACATGCACATTTCCTCTTCCTCAAACTGAGCTTTTGGACAGACAAAACCAACATGGCGCCTGTTGATGTCTGAAGAAAAAAAAATTATCTGCAAAAAATTTCAGTTACATACATCTAGTTTAAGAAAACAAAAATCACTGCTCCCTTCCCCCCATCAAAAAAATAATAAAGAAAATTTCTTTCTTTCTTTTAACAATGGTTAAAGTTTCATATGAGCCATGTGTATGGTGCTATGTGTATGGTGATCATAGCATGAGCTTTAAGCCTGCACATAAACCCACACATAAACCCATGAGCTGGCCAGGTCCTGAGGTCCTAACTAGTCTATGTTTTACCTAGTCTATATTTTTTATACTTATATGTTTTACATACTCCATATTTTTATACTTATATGTTTTACCTAGTCTATGTTTTTATACAGTGGTTAAAATGCGTCCTTTGGTGTCTGGAGAAAAAGGCTTGTTTCGTGAATAGATGATGATTAAGACCACACGGTCTCGTTACTGTAATGCCATCCTTAGATATATGACAGTTTGTAAAGGAGTGGTATGACGACTGACTGACCCACACTGCTTATCATTATCATTATTGTTGTTTAAAACCCAGCCGACTGCACAGAGCCATAGCAGGGCTACGATACTGCTTAAAGCTTATTGCCCGTTTATACGTTAGACTTAGACCCTTTCAGTCCCTTACACTATCCACCAGCTTGCTATGATATGACATTAACCCTTTGAGTCCAACACCTTGTTGACCAGATTCATTAACCCTTTCAGGTCCTCATTCCAAGGGTGACCCTTTGAAAAATCTGAAAAAACGGAAAATCAGGCTAACTCGAAAACTTTTTCGCTTGAAGGCACTAGCAGCACAATGGCGCGACGTAAGTGATGTGTGTAGCCTAACAAAGATCGCTGGACCTGTGTTGTCTTCAACGATAGAGAGCGTTTCCTCATTTCCGGTCGTCTGCTACAGTGCTGCTTCGGTCATGATACCGCCGATTCAACTGTTTTTTTCCCCCAACCATTTTTTTTTTTTTGGATAACGAAACTGAAAAAAACGGAATTTCCGTCTGGGGCCTTGCCGAGAAAACGGATTTCCGTCACCCAGACGGAAGAGTGGCACCCATGTGACATTCCCATCCACCAGATTCATTAACCGTTTCAGTTCTACACCCTATCCACCAGATTCAGTAACCCTTTCAGTCCCTCACCCAATCTACATGTTTCCTACAGGAACCTGGTGAGCAGTGTGAAGGAGTGAAAGAGTTAACATCGTCTAGTGGATTCTGATGATACAGTAAGTCAAAACAAACAAACCAACAAAAAGAGGTCCCCCGATAACCTTGAAGTCGTAGGGGAGTGGGGTGGTAGAGACCACAACTTGTGTCTGAGGTCAGCTTTATGAAGATGATGTCCATCTCCTCTCTCTGCAGACCTGACCTTTCCTGATAGTGAACAGAATCAGCTGGGTGGACTGGAGCCACACGCACATAGTTTTTATCCCCGAGATTCGAACCCAAGATTTCAAAACCCTTCATGTACTCAGGAAGGCCGGGTTTCTACTTGGACGTGAACCAAGCAGAAAGGAGGGGTGGGGGTGGAGGGAGGAGTGGGCTGGGGTGAGGGGGTCAAAGGCTGACTTTTAAACGAAACGAAACCAAACAGAACGAAAAAAACAAACAACTAAAACAGAAAAAGCCTCCATCAGATAGACAATGAATGGTTGAGAGTGTGGAGCAGACGGGCGTGTGGGGGTGGGGATGAGGATGAGGGTGGGGAGGTCGAGGTCGGGGGAAGAGCGAGACACCCGTACCCGGTATGTATGTCGGCGGCGCCAGGTGTTCCGTACATCTCTCTCCTCACTTTGACAACAGAGGTACACGGCGAGTCCGGCACCCCGCCTATCTCTATCACCTATCTTCCCTGGCCCACCACAACAGGTGAAAAAAAAAAAGAAAAAGAAAAGTGAATCAGACAGAATGAAATAAGAAGAATAAAACAAGAAAAGACAAGAAAAAAAAAAATCCAGGAGGGCAATCCCAGAGATCAAGAGTGGAGCTTGACGCCCCTATCTCCGAAGTAGACTTCTTTTTTTTTTTTCTTCTTTTCTTTTCCAATCTTCCTTCAACAAAGGGGGAGCGATTCAGTTTGGCCTCTCGCCGATGTCTGTTTGTAGACAAGTTGTATCCATACAGATTTCTCGCCTTTTGAATGACAGATCTCCACCGAAGATTGGGTCCAGGTCTGGTTCAAAGAGGAAACATGAGTATACTGGTTTACCACGAACTGGTGACCGTAAGATTTACAAGTATCAAATATATCAGCGATAGTTTTGTCAGAGGTTTTATGGGTACGTCTGTTGTCTGATGATAAGTGGTCCGGTCTAATACGGACTCACCATGGCGAAAGTTTTACAAAAACGCAGGATTCGAGGTATAAAAAATAACACACAAAACAGACTATTTCTTACTGAGCACAACAGCCAAACACCTTGTTGTAGAGGGGTCAAATTTTCGACTTTAATGTCTTTCTTAAGTAAAATCAGAATGTCGACTAACAACAAAGCATAGCTATTAAAACAGACTATCACAGACATCTACTATAATATACTAACGAGCCAATAAAATATGATGCAATGCACATTTACCGACAACTCGATACATATAATGTACAATTCTGTACACGTCTATTTACCGAAAACTCAACAAAACACGTTACTTTTATATCTATTTTCCGACGGTCCATTCAAACACATTACTATTTATATCTATTTACCGACGGTCCATTCAAACACATTACTATTTATATCTATTTACCGACGGTCCATTCAAACACATTACTATTTATATCTATTTACCGACGGTCCGTTCAAACACGTTACTATTTATATCTATTTACCGACGATTCATTAAAACACGTTACTATTTATATCTATTTACCGACGACCCATTCAAACACGTCACTATTTATATCTATTTACTGACGGTTCATTAAAACACGTTATTATTTATATCTTTCTACCGACGACCCATTCGAACACATAACTATTTATATCTATTTATCGACGGCCCATTCAAATGCGTTACTATCTACATCTGTTTACCGACAACAGATTCAAACTCGTTACTATATCGTCTCTTCACCGAAACATCACAACGCACGTTACCATATAAATGATGTCGATTTACAGATAACCTTGCAAAACATGCCGTAACGAACATCTGTTTATCGACGACCCAACAAAACATGCCAATACAATCACATACTTACTTATCTGCTGCTGCTCCACATAACATGTACAAAACGTTTCAGTGAAAACTACAGAGATGGAAAAATCTGGTGAAAAGTTCTTTACAGCAACGCCCCAATGATTCATCATGGAGTTAATTATGAGAAAAGAAGAAGAAGAAAACGGAACAATCTGGCGTATTCATCTATTTACCTAAAACTTCTGACGTCGTACATCCACCATCTACAGGGACGCAACTCCGCGCGGATAAAATTGCTTGTCTCTCCTTTCTACAAGTAATAAAAGCAAAACTATAAAATGAATAAATGAACAAATAAATAAATAAATAAATGAAAAAAAAAAACGAGCAGTATCTTAAATCGTCATAAAATAAAGAATGCTGAAATGGCTTGACCGTGTTGATCCCCCCTCCCTCTCCTCCACCCATTTTTTTCTACGTCTTCTTTCCCCTGAGCAGTGTGTTTGGTGTGAATGACGTGGTTGGACAAGCCAGAGCACAGGTAGATCAAAGTACGCGACAACAGTCAGTGCAAAAGGGTTAACATTAACTCGCCGTCAGCTGGCTTGTGGTGGAGGGGGTGAACATTAACCCTCTAACTGTTATCTTTTGTGTACGGGGTGTGAACATTCAGTCACTCTCTGAGGGCTATCTTAAGTGGAAGGGGTAAAGATTAACCCTCTAAGCGCTATCTTGTCCGCCCTTATCTCCGCCTTGTTTTCGGGCGAAGACAGGTCTCTTCTCGTTTATCGCTCTCTTTTCGGTAGATAGTCTTTTTTTTTAACCTCCTCTCCCTCCCTCCCACCACTATCTTTCTAGTTTTTCTCGCCTCTTTTCTGTTCCTGAGTGGTTGCTTTTCACACCTACTTTTGCCATTGTGCTTCCTTTAGCTCCGGTTGTTCAGAGCTAACAATCTTTTATTCCTTCTGTTTGGTACCTACACTTCGTTTGGGTCCTAGCAATATTATTGTAAAAGCATGGGCGATATATTTCCCCCCAGAGTTAATTCTTCCAGCCACGTTTCTTTAGTGCAATAAAATATTGAACGATTTTTCTTCTGATTCCTTTGCCCTTCTTTTTTCTTTATTTCTTGGTTTATTTTTTTTTTTTTTTTTTTACACTTTTTTAAACTTCTTTATTTGTTTGTAATTCTTTCACTGCTAAACTCAACTTTATGTCCAATTCTCCAAATCGTCACTTTGAGAAGAGTTCAGACTGCATCGCTAGAATTGTGAAAAAAAATTGTTAACTTGATTTGTTAGATACAAATGTTGGTTACATTAAAAACTAGTTGCACCCTTTGTATGTGTAGAAGAATGACATTTTGAATTTTACTATGGATGTAAACACAGGTGTTCAATAACACTTTGAGTGCTCTTGGGTGAGTGTTTCTGGGGATTAAACTCAAGTTTTCAGCGTAAGTTGTATGAGAACCAAGACACCAAGTGGAACACAGCACCAAGCATAACGAACGAAGAATCTATTCTATTAAAACCACGTAATTGAATTCATATAAATTACAGTGGATTGACGACTGACACAAAAATTCGTAGGATTTATGAACTGGCTGACTCCACAACATTACCGTTTGTTAATTCATCCACAGTTTAAGAAATCTGCGATACATTAAAAAAAATTTTAAGAGTATTTATACAGCACCAAATTTTGACAATTCAAATCAAAGCGCACTCACGCACCAGGCATAAGTATACAATCGACAAAGACTACCTTACAATATTTTTTTCTTAGGTACACAAATTGAGTGAAAAAAGTAGTTGTAGAATTCATTGTTGGGAAAAAGGTGGGCTTTGAATTGGATCTCAAAGCAGAAAGGGCAGGTGTTAGGTGAAGGCAGAGCGGAAGTCTATTCCAGGCTGACGGTCTTGAGACAGCAAAAGAACGCTGGCAAACAATTGATAGTTTAATTCTAGGAACCTGAAATTTCATTTGATATTAACATTATAACAAGCTCCTTCATGGACAAACATGTATAAATATGGTTTATCCTCTTTGGAAGTCAAACTGTTAAACTGATAGCACGGACCACAACATCACAGAACGACATTTGTTTCTTCAAAAAATTGTGGCCAAAATGAAAACTGCTTCTTGATGTGGAAGTGTGAGTGGTATGGCGAAAAAATGTGATCAATTGATCATCTTCACGCAGACTGTTGACTGTATTCTGATGTCGAGGTGTGAGTGGCGTAGTGAAAAATGTGACCAATTGATTATCTTCATTAAGACTGCTTCTTGATGTCGAGGTGTGAGCGATCTGGTGAAAAATGTGATCAACTGATTATCTTTATGGAAGACTGCTTCTTGATGGTGTGATAAAAAATATGATCAGTTGATCACCTTCACGCAGACTGTTGACTGCTTCTTGATGTCGAGGTGTGAATGGTGTGATGAAAATGTGATCAATTGATCACCTTCACGCAGACTGTTGACTGCTTCTTGATGTCGAGGTGTGAATGGTGTGATGAAAATGTGATCAATTGATCATCATCACGCAGACTGTTGACTACATCATGATGTGGTGTGAATAGTGTGATTAGAAACGTGATCAATTGACCATATTCACGCAGACTGTTGACTGCTTCTTGATGTCGAGGTGTGAATGGTGTGACGAAAATGTGATCAATTGATCATCATCACGCAGACTGTTGACTACATCATGATGTCGAGGTGTGAATGGTGTGTGGGGACGAACAGGACACCTCTTTCGTTCCACTTCCATTCCAAAGTGAAGACAACAGGTTGCCATGGAAATGGGAGATGTTTATTCTCTGTAAACCAAACCCCTCACTGCCGTTCTCAGAGGTAGCAACCAAAAATATCAACATAAACATTATCAACATTGGACTCCATCAACGCTGACAAATCCACCTTGAAGCAACTGTCGACGAATAATAAATAAATAAAAAATAAATGAACAAATAAACATTAAATAAACAAACAAACAAACAAACAAAATAAATATATAGATAAATAATCATCTCATAAATAAATGAACAAATTTTCAGTTTATGAAATATGCAAAACAAGAGTGAACTTGATATATACATACAAACAAATGAGTAAACAGGGAACAAAACAAAAAAAATTGAATAAAGAAACAAAGAAAGTAAAAAAAATGAGTAAATAAATAAATAAACAAACAAATGAATAAATAAATAGATAAATAAATACATAAACAAACAAACAAATAGACAAAAATATCTGCAAATCTGTAACAAAAATACACAGCAGACTCACTTTACCATTTTGAAACGTACACAAAAATCAACACAGAATCAAGCACTTGTACAATAATTTATATAAAAAAGCAGAATCATTTGAAAATCAAAACGAAAACACGGCATAAAGTACCCATGTCACAGACATAGACCTGACTTCTGTCAAAATTACTTGTTTTCTCTAGAATGATCATAAACACAACCACAGTTGATCCACCTCAATGCCACAAGACACAATGATAAAAAATAAACAGTAAAGAAAAGCAGACATCTACTGCTTTTAGCATGTGAACATGGCCATACAAAATATACATGTGGAGACATCACTGAACTCACCAACAGGGCAATATCACACACCAGCACCACGTGAACAATCCTCTCCACTTCACGCGTGTAACACACACACACACACACACACACACACACACACACACACACACACACACACACACACACACACACACACACACACACACATTCTCTCTCTCTCTCTCTCTCTGTAACATGAAAGCAGAGAACAACAGTCTAATGAGTTTCGTTATCTTTCTTTCTCACCGAAGGAATAAACTCAGAATGTCGTATTTTTCTTCTTTGATTTCGTCATTAACTTTTGGAGTGGTGCAGAGGTTGTAATTATTCCACTTACATGGACAACATTAATATCAGAAGGAATGCCCGAAGCAGAAACAGAGTGGCAGGACTCCTTCCTATGTAGTGTACCTCAAAGACTGATCTTGTATCCCACATGTAGTGGAAGAACATGTACCTCAAAGACAGCTCCTGTATCCCATATGTAGTGGAAGAACATGTACCTCAAAGACTGATCCTGTATCCCACATGTAGTGGAAGAACATGTACCTCAAAGACTGATCCTGTATCCCACATGTAGTGGAAGAACATGCACCTCAAAGACTGATCCTGTATCCCACATGTAGTGGAAGAACATGTACCTCAAAGACTGATCCTGTATCCCACATGTAGTGGAAGAACATGCACCTCAAAGACTGATCCTGTATCCCACATGTAGTGGAAGAACATGCACCTCAAAGACAGCTCTTGTATCCCACATGTAGTGGAAGAACATGTACCTCAAAGACAGCTCTTGTATCCCATATGTAGTGGAAGAACATGTACCTCAAGTACAAAGACTGATCCTGTATCCCACATGTAGTGGAAGAACATGTACCTCAAAGACTGATCCTGTATCCCACATGTAGTGGAAGAACATGCACCTCAAAGACTGATCCTGTATCCCACATGTAGTGGAAGAACATGCACCTCAAAGACAGCTCTTGTATCCCACATGTAGTGGAAGAACATGTACCTCAAAGACAGCTCTTGTATCCCATATGTAGTGGAAGAACATGTACCTCAAGTACAAAGACTGATCCTGTATCCCACATGTAGTGGAAGAACATGTACCTCAAAGACTGATCCTGTATCCCACATGTAGTGGAAGAACATGCACCTCAAAGACAGCTTTGTATCCCACATGTAGTGGAAGAACATGTACCTCAAAGACTGATCCTGTATCCCACATGTAGTGGAAGAACATGTACCTCAAAGACTGATCCTGTATCCCACATGTAGTGGAAGAACATGTACCTCAAAGAATGATCTTGTATCCCACATGTAGTGGGAGAACATGTACCTCAAAGACATATTGTATCGCACATGTAGTGCAAGAACATGTACCTTAAAAACTGATCTTGTATCCCGCATATAGTGGAAGAACATGTACCTCAAAGATTGATCTTGTATCAGACATTTAGTGGAAGAACATGTGCCTCAAAGATTGATCTAGTATCCCAAATGAAGACCCACCAGGCGATAAGGACCAGAATGTCCACTTACCCAATGGATCGATGGAAGAATCCACCATCATAATCTGGATGTCCACTGTTGTGAGGTTTTTTTTCCCAGAGATTGAAATTGGGCCTCTCCTTCAGTTATAGGTTTTGCTTACATAATAATTTCCATACAGTATTTGACATCTACCATCAACAAAATGTAAATCTATACTTGTTATTCCAACCGCTGATGTGCAAAATTGGTTTTCACTCCAAACAAATACAGTATAATTATTTTCACAATATCATAATGGCATGACAGTATCGATGTCTGTATCTTGATGTGTATTTTCTATTCATACGTTAAAGAAGGCAAGAGGCTAACTTTATGACAGATGACCATCTCTGATGTTTCAAATACTAACTTTATATCAGATGACCATCTCTAATGTTCAAAGTACTAAATTTATAACAAATGACTATCTCTGATGTTCCAAATACGAACTCTACAGCCAATGACTATCTCTGATGTTCAAAATACTTACTATACATCAGATGACCATTCTGATGTTCGAAATACTAACTTTATAACAAATGACTGTTTCTGATGTTTCAAATACTAACTTTATATCAAATGACCATCTCTGATGCTCAAAATACTAACCTTATAACACATGACTACCTCTGATGTTCCAAATACTAAATTCATAACAAATGACTTTCTCTGTTGTTCAAAACACTAACTTTATAACAGATGACCATCAATGATGTTCACAATAATAACTTTATAACAGATGACTACCTCTGATGTTTCGAATAATAATGTTATAACAGATGACCATCTCCGATGTTCCTAATACTATCTTTATAACAGAGACTATCTCTGATGTTCCAAATATCAATTTTATACCAGATGACAACCTCTGATGTTCCAAATACTATCTATAACAGATGACCACCTGTGATGTTCCAAATACTATCTATAACAGATGACCACCTCTGATGTTCCAAATACTATCTATAACAGATGACAACCTCTGATGTTCCAAATTCTATATATAACAGATGACCACCTCTGATGTTCCAAATACTATCTATAACAGATGACCACCTCTGATGTTCCAAATACTATCTATAACAGATGACCACCTCTGATGTTCCAAATACTATCTATAACAGATGACCACCTCTGATGTTCCAAATACTATCTATAACAGATGACCACCTCTGATGTTCCAAATACTATCTATAACAGATGACCACCTCTGATGTTCCAAATACTATCTATAACAGATGACCACCTGTGATGTTCCAAATACTATCTATAACAGACGACATCCTCTGATGTTCCAAATACTATCTATAACAGATGACCACCTGTGATGTTCCAAATACTATCTATAACAGATGACCACCTCTGATGTTCCAAATACTATCTATAACAGATGACCACCTCTGATGTTCCAAATACTATCTATAACAGATGACCACCTCTGATGTTCCAAATACTATCTATAACAGATGACCACCTCTGATGTTCCAAATACTATCTATAACAGATGACCACCTGTGATGTTCCAAATACTATCTATAACAGACGACATCCTCTGATGTTCCAAATACTATCTATAACAGATGACCACCTCTGATGTTCCAAATACTATCTATAACAGATGACCACCTCTGATGTTCCAAATACTATCTATAACAGATGACCACCTCTGATGTTCCAAATACTATCTATAACAGATGACCACCTCTGATGTTCCAAATACTATCTATAACAGATGACCACCTCTGATGTTCCAAATACTATCTATAACAGATGACCACCTGTGATGTTCCAAATACTATCTATAACAGACGACATCCTCTGATGTTCCAAATACTATCTATAACAGATGACCACCTCTGATGTTCCAAATACTATCTATAACAGATGACCACCTCTGATGTTCCAAATACTATCTATAACAGATGACCACCTCTGATGTTCCAAATACTATCTATAACAGATGACCACCTCTGATGTTCCAAATACTATCTATAACAGATGACCACCTGTGATGTTCCAAATACTATCTATAACAGACGACATCCTCTGATGTTCCAAATACTATCTATAACAGATGACCACCTCTGATGTTCCAAATACTATCTATAACAGATGACCACCTCTGATGTTCCAAATACTATCTATAACAGATGACCACCTCTGATGTTCCAAATACTATCTATAACAGATGACCACCTCTGATGTTCCAAATACTATCTATAACAGATGACCACCTGTGATGTTCCAAATACTATCTATAACAGACGACATCCTCTGATGTTCCAAATACTATCTATAACAGATGACCACCTCTGATGTTCCAAATACTATCTATAACAGATGACCACCTCTGATGTTCCAAATACTATCTATAACAGATGACCACCTCTGATGTTCCAAATACTATCTATAACAGATGACCACCTCTGATGTTCCAAATACTATCTATAACAGATGACCACCTGTGATGTTCCAAATACTATCTATAACAGACGACATCCTCTGATGTTCCAAATACTATCTATAACAGATGACCACCTGTGATGTTCCAAATACTATCTATAACAGACGACATCCTCTGATGTTCCAAATACTATCTATAACAGATGACCACCTGTGATGTTCCAAATACTATCTATAACAGATGACCACATGTGATGTTCCAAATACTATCTATAACAGATGACCACCTGTGATGTTCCAAATACTATCTATAACAGATGACCACATGTGATGTTCCAGAAACTATCTATAACAGATGTCATCCTCTGATGTTCCAAATACTATCTATAACAGATGACCACCTGTGATGTTCCAAATACTATCTATAACAGATGACCACCTCTGATGTTCCAAATACTATCTATAACAGATGACCACCTCTGATGTTCCAAATACTATCTATAACAGATGACCACCTCTGATGTTCCAAATACTATCTATAACAGATGACCACCTCTGATGTTCCAAATACTATCTATAACAGATGACCCACTGTGATGTTCCAAATACTATCTATAACAGACGACATCCTCTGATGTTCCAAATACTATCTATAACAGATGACCACCTCTGATGTTCCAAATACTATCTATAACAGATGACCACCTCTGATGTTCCAAATACTATCTATAACAGATGACCACCTCTGATGTTCCAAATACTATCTATAACAGATGACCACCTCTGATGTTCCAAATACTATCTATAACAGATGACCACCTCTGATGTTCCAAATACTATCTATAACAGATGACCACCTGTGATGTTCCAAATACTATCTATAACAGATGTCATCCTCTGATGTTCCAAATACTATCTATAACAGATGACCACCTGTGATGTTCCAAATACTATCTATAACAGATGACCACCTCTGATGTTCCAAATACTATCTATAACAGATGACCACCTCTGATGTTCCAAATACTATCTATAACAGATGACCACCTCTGATGTTCCAAATACTATCTATAACAGATGACCACCTCTGATGTTCCAAATACTATCTATAACAGATGACCACCTGTGATGTTCCAAATACTATCTATAACAGACGACATCCTCTGATGTTCCAAATACTATCTATAACAGATGACCACCTCTGATGTTCCAAATACTATCTATAACAGATGACCACCTCTGATGTTCCAAATACTATCTATAACAGATGACCACCTCTGATGTTCCAAATACTATCTATAACAGATGACCACCTCTGATGTTCCAAATACTATCTATAACAGATGACCACCTCTGATGTTCCAAATACTATCTATAACAGATGACCACCTGTGATGTTCCAAATACTATCTATAACAGACGACATCCTCTGATGTTCCAAATACTATCTATAACAGATGACCACCTCTGATGTTCCAAATACTATCTATAACAGATGACCACCTCTGATGTTCCAAATACTATCTATAACAGATGACCACCTCTGATGTTCCAAATACTATCTATAACAGATGACCACCTCTGATGTTCCAAATACTATCTATAACAGATGACCACCTCTGATGTTCCAAATACTATCTATAACAGATGACCACCTGTGATGTTCCAAATACTATCTATAACAGACGACATCCTCTGATGTTCCAAATACTATCTATAACAGATGACCACCTCTGATGTTCCAAATACTATCTATAACAGATGACCACCTCTGATGTTCCAAATACTATCTATAACAGATGACCACCTCTGATGTTCCAAATACTATCTATAACAGATGACCACCTCTGATGTTCCAAATACTATCTATAACAGATGACCACCTCTGATGTTCCAAATACTATCTATAACAGATGACCACCTGTGATGTTCCAAATACTATCTATAACAGACGACATCCTCTGATGTTCCAAATACTATCTATAACAGATGACCACCTCTGATGTTCCAAATACTATCTATAACAGATGACCACCTCTGATGTTCCAAATACTATCTATAACAGATGACCACCTCTGATGTTCCAAATACTATCTATAACAGATGACCACCTCTGATGTTCCAAATACTATCTATAACAGATGACCACCTCTGATGTTCCAAATACTATCTATAACAGATGACCACCTGTGATGTTCCAAATACTATCTATAACAGACGACATCCTCTGATGTTCCAAATACTATCTATAACAGATGACCACCTCTGATGTTCCAAATACTATCTATAACAGATGACCACCTCTGATGTTCCAAATACTATCTATAACAGATGACCACCTCTGATGTTCCAAATACTATCTATAACAGATGACCACCTCTGATGTTCCAAATACTATCTATAACAGATGACCACCTCTGATGTTCCAAATACTATCTATAACAGATGACCACCTCTGATGTTCCAAATACTATCTATAACAGATGACCACCTGTGATGTTCCAAATACTATCTATAACAGACGACATTCTCTGATGTTCCAAATACTATCTATAACAGATGACCACCTCTGATGTTCCAAATACTATCTATAACAGATGACCACCTCTGATGTTCCAAATACTATCTATAACAGATAACCACCTCTGATGTTCCAAATACTATCTATAACAGATGACCACCTCTGATGTTCCAAATACTATCTATAACAGATGACATCCTCTGGTGTTCCAAATACTATCTATAACAGATGACCACATGTGATGTCCCAAATACTATCTATAACAGATGACCACATGTGATGTCCCAAATACTATCTATAACAGATGTCATCCTCTGATGTCCCAAATACTATCTATAACAGATGACCACATGTGATGTTCCAAATACTATCTATAACAGATGTCATCCTCTGATGTCCCAAATACTATCTATAACAGATGACATCCTCTGATGTTCCAAATACTATCTATAACAGATGACCACATGTGATGTCCCAAATACTATCTATAACAGATGACCACCTGTGATGTTCCAAATACTATCTATAACATATGACCATCTCTTATATTCCAAATACTATCTTTATATCAGATGACCATCTATGATGTTCAAAATATTAACTTTATAATAGATGACTATCTCTGATGTTCCAAATACTATCTTTATATAACTTGACCACTTCTGATGTTCCAAGTACTATCTTTATAACAGATAACTCTCTCTGATGTTCCAACTACTATCTTTATATCACATGACCATCTCCGATGTTCCTACTAAATTTATAACAAATGCTTACCTCTGATGTTCCAAAATACTATTTTATACAAATGCTTCTTGTGTTAAATACAAACTTGTGAATTCCACGTTCGTGATAAGTTACTTACGCCATTGTCGCAATTGTAACTACTGATCAATTGAGTATTCCTACATGACTATTAGTTCATGAATTAAGCGTATAGCTTATAGTTAGGTTACTGACTTTTCTGGACCCAAGGACGAATTAAAGATTTCCTGAGCATGCAAGTTTGTGAGCATGATAGTTTTATGAGCAAGCCATTCTGAAGCATGAAGCCACAGAACAAAAAAATGAGCAAGAGCACAAAAAAGAAAAGAGAAATCCCTGGCCTTCGCTGGTCTTGTTCTCTGCTTTCTGGTACAGTGTTCATTGCACACACTTTGGACAGACACACAGCAGTTGTGCACGTACTAAATTAACTTGTGTAGAAAACCAACATAGAACAATTATGGTAGGTCAATATCACCACAATGCAGTCACAGCCTGTCATTACAAATATATACAGTATAAAGGTCCTACACACACACACACACACACACACACACACACACACACACACACACACACACACACACACACACACACACACACACACAATCATTACATAATTTAAAACTTTCTCTCTCTGCCTCTCTCTCTTTCTAAAATCTCTCATTCTTACACGTGTAGGAATACTTTTCTTTTCCTTCAACTGTTCCAGTTTTAAATATGTAAATTAAAGATAACAAGATCAACATTTAATGAATATACCGATTCATGTGTGTGTGTCAGTACGTGCGTACAAATCCTTTTCAACCGACACACATTTTAAAATGAGAATGGTTGTTCAAAGTTATACCACAATGGACATAAGAACATTGTTGTGACCAAACTGGAATCACAATACCATCAAATGCAATATCCAAAGTACATAATAATAAGCATATTACCACGAATAAGATGATGGTACTATAAATAGTCATGATTTTGAAGCCTTCTACGAGAAAGCTGACACATTCGACAGAACTGTAAGAACATTTAACCGACCAAACATTTGACACAAAAGAAAATGTCATTGTCATCATAATAGCAAGATATAAAACACTTTTCAGTTGTTGTCAGAAATTAGCACAAGCTTGGTCAATTCTCCAAGAAAGGAAAATGACATGATACACCCCTGTCACTGAATGAAAAGACGACAGAGAAAACAAGATGTTCAAGCCATACCGACATGGTTCCTTTTCCTGGATCTTTACACATTTTAGCAATGGAGACTTTGAAAATGAAAAAGAACACTACTGCAGAGTTTGAAGAATAAAACACCGACTTTGAAAATACAACTAAAAACTATTACTGAAGTTGATTATCAAACGAAAATTATCACTGAATTTGGTTATCGTGAATTCATTATGACTGAATTTGATTATCAAATAAAAACTATCACTGACTTTGGTTATCATGAATTGACTATGAATGAATCTGATCATCAAATGAAAATTATTACTGACTTTGGTTATCACAGTTAAAAGAACAACTATTATTGATTTTGAAAATCAAGTACAGTCATTTCTGATATGACAGTCCAAACAACAATAACAACAATAACTACGACAACTACTGCTGACTTTGACTATATCAAAGAATAACGATTATTGATATCATTACTGAAGCTGACAACTGAAGAGAAACTGCTACTGACTTTGACTATAAAAAAGTGTTCTGGACGTTTACATTAAAAAAATTTTTTACGAGTATAGAAATGAAATTGAAATTATTACTAACTTTGAAAATGAAACAAAATCATCAACAAATTTGGTTTTCAAAATCAAATCAAAGTGACAATGAAAGCTGAAAATCACAGAAAAACTGATACAGAATTTGAAAATGAAAGAAAAACTATTGCTGAAATTGAAATTCAAATTAAACTTATTTGTGACTGTGAAAATCAAATGAAAACCATTACCGAACTTGTATATCAAATAAACATTACAAGTCGAACTACGTAAAAATCAAATAAAAATTACTGTTGGACTTGAAAATCAAACATAATTAATACAGAATCTGAAAATCAATCGAAAATTATTACTGACTTTGAAAATCAAACAAAAATGTTATTACTGACTTCTGAATACAAAAGATATTACTAATGAATTTGAAAATCAGATGAAAATCACTGCTGATTTTGAAAATCAAAGAAGTATTATTAACTTTGAAAATTGAAAGTTATTGTTATTGTTGTTCAAATCCTAGCCGACTGCATACAGCGATATCAGGGTTTATAACCATTTCAAAACATACACAATTCTTCAACAGAAGAAAAGAGAAAACAAAGTACACATATCAATGCATTCGCGTACACAATCCAAGGAGACACCCCTGGCGCTGACCACTGCGTCCAATTATCACACAGGGGATTTAAAAAATCTGAATACGAATTTAAACATAACTAAGGGCACTAAAACAAATACAAAAACAAGCCCAAATTACCTAAAATGGCTTCCGCGTGTCACACCTCCCTAGAGCCAAAAATGCACTTAATACATGTACCCTAATTATCAATCCTAAGATAAAGACTTTATTGAAGACATACAGGCGAATGGACCAGCAAGGCAGAAAATGATAGGAAGAAACGACAGAAAGTGACAGAAAAGAGGAAATTTCTAGCGCAGAACTTCCAGAAGGGGGGACATTATCTATACTGAAAGAGCCCCCGGCATCCCCACAGGGGAGAAATATACGTTATTACAAACATAGAGCAGGAATGAAGTTGACTGGGATAAATATTTTACTGAACTACAGGTAAGACTGCTCCACAGACAATTTCGATATCTATTACTGAAATTCTTCGACAATGGCTGTCTCTCTATGGGCCAGTTTCATAGCAACTCCAAGATTCATGGCTACTCCTCAATGTAAATCAGGATTGGCAACAAAAAGTGTATTCAGGTCAGACCACAAACTGCTGATAGATCTCAGTGAGCACACAACGAAATCTTCTACTACAAATCCAGAGATCACTGTATCACTGATATGTTGCGGGTGGCTATGGACTCCTGGCATGATCTGAGATCATAATCAGTGGAGGACTGGTCGCTGACACACTCAAACAGACAGCACGAAGTGATCTGAATCTGTTTACTTATTTTCTAAAAGGACAATTCACAAAGACACGACCGTCAGGTCCAATCTCAACAAGACAACATTCTTCATGATGATACACTTGATGGAAAATGATGAGGGGACAAGAACAGTCTTTGGAAACAAGACAGAAAGGAATTATGCGTGAAAGTGAATGAGAACAGTTGACTGCGAATCAAAAGGTGATGATATTAAGCACACCGAAGGATCAGAAGCATTGTATGGTAGGAGAAAATGAAATACTACCTTCATTTATTACATCAATCAACCAATGAGAACTATGTAAAAATGAAATGATGTGGAAAAGTGAACAATGTAAATACAAGGAAATATAGTGAAAAGTGAACACTATAAAAATGCAATGAAATAAAGTGAAAATGAACAATGTACATACAATGAAATAAAAAGAAAAAAAAGAACTATGTTAATACAATGAAGTGAAATGAAAAGTAAACACTGTAAACGCAATGAAGTGAGGAGAAAACTTTTCAGGAACAATGTATGATATATCAGGAACAATGTATGTAATATCAGGAACAATGTATGATATATCAGGAACAATGTAAGGTAAATCAGGAACAAAGTATGGTAAGCCAGAATGCAATAGAATCACGCAGAAAATGACAGGAGACATGATTGTGGTCAAACGATGAATGCAGTGAAATGATGCAGATTTGACTGTACAGTATTCACAACAGATCCCTTACTGAACAACAACAACAACAAAAACAACAACAACAACTTTGTGTGTTGGCTGTCCATGCTTCACATCCACACAAGAAGATAAACCTCTAGTAACTTTAAAAGGTGTTGCAAAGAACATGGAAATTTCTTTTCTAGAGGGCAAAATGCTTGAAGTTCCGAATAAAACATTTTGTGGCGAATATCGGTTTATACGGGTGAGCCAGACTGCTAATCATGTAATATTGTGCTCCTGTTATGACAAAAATAATCAGTTTTACTTGGAGGGAAATCCAGACTGCTTCCCATGACTGGCAAAACAACAACAACAACAAAACAACAAAAACTTAGTACAATCGTACTCTTTCATTGTAGACTTTCAGTCTGTAATCAGGGTATCATAAAGTTCGAAATATTGCAAGAAATCGAGGACAGGTTCAGAAACAAACAAACAAAAATCAAAACAAAACAAACAAAAATCAAATCAAAACAAACAAACGAAAACAAAACAAAACAAAACAAGGAAACTGCAAATATTCCACAATAATGTACACAGACAAGGGATCTGTTGTAAGCACTGTACAGTCAATCTACGCAGGACTAGACCCACTCCTCGCACACATTCGGGGAACATAAACGTAGATACAGCACAATGACAACACTACCCACAAAAATCACGCTTTGTATTTGGAATTCTCAATGATGATCCGTCATTATATTCACACAAAAACGAGACACAATAATCATCATTAGAGTCTCTCTGTATCTTTCTCTCACAGAGAGCAGTGGGTGGGATGACAGTGCAAGCAGGCATCATCCGCATCATTCGACTAGTGTCACATCTTACAATAACGGTCACACAATCAACTGTCACATGACCTCTAATCTTCACACCCATCCTCCACCACCACCAGCCCGACCCCCCACCTCCACACACAGAGATCAATATTGAGTCAACTCACAACATAAACACAATGCACAAGCACAGAAGAGCACAGACGAGAGAGAGAGAGAGGGAGGAGAGAGAGAGAGAGGGAGGAGAGAGGAGAGAGAGAGAGAGAGAGAGAGAGAGAGAGAGAGAGAGAGAGAGAGAAAAAGGATGAAAAATGTGAAATTTGAAAATTACAGTATTTCGTTCTTAACCCGTTGATGTGGATTATTGGAATTTTCTTTCATTCTGTGAAATTCGTGATCTGAAGGGTTAAGTCATAATATAATTCATTGGGGGAAAAAACAGAAGCAATGATCAGAAAGTGAAACTGACTGAAATGTCGCTGTTCATTTCTAAGTTACACCGGACGTGTACATTCATGGTTCACTGTGACATCAGACGATTGATAACTATCTGTACACTACTACCACCATGACATTATAGAGCCTATAGATACCAAGTCTTAAAACATCAAAGATTACTTTTGCAAAAGCGAGACAACTTTTTTTTGACTAAAGCTTTACATGATCCCAGCACTCGTCTACCTGATTAAATACAAACAGGAACAAGGAAACCAACGACGTCATGGCTCATTTCAATCAAAACGGCGGCAATGTCAATTAGCTGAAGAAAAGTAAATGGGGAAGAGGGGGGTGGAGGAGTAGACAGCGACTAAAGCAAGATGGAAGTAGTATGGAAACAGTGAGACAGTGACAAGGGAACAGCTGGGTAACATAGGAGATACGTCTCATCATTATCATCATGTGCCCTGCCGCATGGTTTGGCGATCATGGCCCTAAATACGAATCTATCCCTTGTCGCTTTTAAGTACATCTTCCACCCTCTCTGTCCTCAGCCACTATGCAGGTCCGTCCAATGTTTACTTCTTGGGTCTACCTGGTGCTCTTTTTCCCTCCAGCTTTCCTTTTGTAACTAGGTGCTCTAATTTCTCTTGCCTCACAAAATGTCTTATAAAGGGTGCTTGTCTTTTCCTAACTTTCTTCATTAATGTTCTTCTTGTGTCTGCCTCCTTCAAGACTGTCTCCTTTGTCTTCTCTGCTGTCCATGGAACTGTCAACATTCTTCTTAGAAACCACATTTCAGTTACCTCAGTCTTGTTCTAAGATGCGTCTACCACCTCGGAACTCCCCTGTCCACAAGCGATGGTCACAGGAACCTGAGTTTAACGATGGGATGGTCTGCTGACCCCTTCTGTGTCACCCTCTATTAACCCTCCATGTCTAACATCTGTTAACTCCTTTGTGCCTGACATACATTAACTGTTCATGTCCAACATTTAATAAAACTTTCTAATATCTGTAACCCTTTCCGTCTAATTTATGTTAATCCTAAATCGCAATCATTACTCATTATCCTGGAAAAGATTGAGTCAAACACTTTGTTCAATACTCAGTCCCTACATATGTCTGTCTGCCCATACCAATCATTACTCATTATCCTGGAACAGACTGGGTCAAACAGTTTGCTCAATACTCAGTACCTACAAGTGACTGTCTGACCATACCAATCATTACTCATTATCCTGGACAAACTGAGTCCATTTGCTCAATATTCAATAACTACATGTGACTGTCTGCCCATACCAGTCTTTACTCATAATCCTGGAACAAGCTGAGTGAAATGAGGAAAACAGTATGCTCAATACTCAGTCCCTACATGCGACTATCCCTCCATACCACTCATTACTCATTATCCTGGAACAAGCTGAGTAAAATGAGTAAAACAGTCCACTCAGTCTCTACATGTGACTGTCTCCCCATAACAATCATCGCTTATTATCCTGGGACAGACTGAGTCAAACAGTCTGCTCAGTACTCAGTCCCTCCATGTGTCTGTCTGCTCATACAAAAATTAGTAGTCAGTACCCTGGAACACTGACTTCCCTTGGATGACTGATTAATCTGGCAATGGCAGTGTCATTGGTGATCTGTACAACGCACAGACTTGGTCACTTTATATAAAAAAGAAAATACAGTGATATAATGAGCATTGGTGTTGTTGAGTTAATTATGGGAAGTGGCAGTGGCAGTGAAGACGGAATGTTGTCAGTGATGATATCAATAAATGATGGTAAAATGCGCAGACTACCAAGTAGGTCACGATAGTCTGTTGTTTGATAACGATGTCGTTCCATGCTACTCTTGATTTTCCTTACAAACTCCTCTGACATAGTGAAGGAAGCAAATCTTCAAGAAAGAACACCAACTATCAAATTGTGACAATAAAACACTAAAGACAAAGAGGAAAAAGTGAGTCAGAGAGAGAGAGAGAGAGAGAGAGAGAGAGAGAGAGAGAGAGAGAGAGAGAGAGAAAGAGAGTGGAAAAGAGAGGAAAAGAAAAAGAAGACGATGGTGATAAAGAAAAACCAAAAGAAGAAACAGAAATATGACGAAAAAGCAGATAAAAGCAAACAACAAAAACACAACTCAGCCTATACTTTTCTCCCCAACCAACACCACCCACCCCCAGCAAAAACAAAAAGAAACAAAAAACAAAACAAAACAAAACAACAAAGAAACACAGGTACAGGAAGAGAGAAAGGACAGCCAAGAGCCGAGGCTAGGAGAAGAAGAAGGTGCACTGTAACAACACTAACGTAGCAGCAAAACACAGGTAAGAGCAAGCTAGCCTCTCTCTCTCACCCACCCCTACCTCCCACAGGAGGGCGGCAGCAGGGAAGAGGAATAAGACGTGGGAGGATTGGAGGAGGATGAAGTGGGAGGAGGAGGCAGAGGAGGAGGAGGAGTGATGTGAGGTCTCAGTACCTTGACAGGAGTAGGCGTCCAGACGGTTGTGTCCGTCATAACACTGACAGAGGTAGGAGCCCACCGTGTTGACACACACCGTGTTGCTGTGACAGTGGTGACCCAGCTTGCCGCCCTCTGTGGCACACTCGTCTATGTCTGAAACATAACGATAACACCAACGATAACGATAACAATAACAACAACAATAACAATAACGATCATCATCACCATCATTATCAGTGTGACAGTGACGACCCAGCTTGCCGCCCTCTGTGGCACACTCGTCTATGTCTGAAACATAACGATAACTATAACAGCAATCATGATCATCATCATCATCACTGTGACCATGATGATCCACTTGCCACCCTCTGTGGCACACTCTTCTATGTCTGAAACATAACAGTAACAATAATAAAAACAATAACAAAAACAACAACAGTAACAATAACAACAAACCATCATCATCATGATCATCATGATCATCATCATCACCACCACCACCACCATCATCATCATCATCATCATCATCATCATCATCATCATCATCATCATCATCACTCCGACAGTGAAGACCCAGCTTGCCGCCGTCTGTTGCACACTCGTCTACGTCTGAAATATAACGATAACGACAACAGCAGTAACAAAAACAACAACAGTAACTGTAACAAGAAATCGTGATCATGATGATGATGTTCATCATCGTAATGGCACAAGCGGACAGACAAAAGAATAGACAGAGAAGATGTACGACAGAAGGATGGATGGTGTTGGCAGGGGGACGGGGGCAGGCTTGAGGAATGCACGACAGGTAATGGATCCAGCTCTAGTCTACAGGCAGTAGTAGAGATGCTGTTCTTTTCCTACACTTTAACCCTTTCACTCCCGCAATCTATCCTCCAACTGCAAAAACTTGACCATTTCACTCCCTCACCCTACCCACCAGCTTCCCGCATGAAGAGTGTGGGAGTGAAATGGTTAAGTTGTTGCTTTGCTGTTACGACTGATAATGCAGAATATGATGGTGGATAGGGTGAGGGAGTCAAAGGGTTAAAAATCCTAACAACTATGAGGACAGGACTTAAATCTCCAACCAACTATGTGGACAGGACTTAAAACTCCTTCCAACTATGAGGACAGGACTTAAAACTCCTACCAACTATGAGGACAGGACTTAAAACTCCTACCAACTATGAGGACAGGACTTAAAACTCCTACAAACTATGTGGACAGGACTTAAAACTCCTACCATGTGGACAGGACTTAAAACTCCTACCAACTATGTGGACAGGACTTAAAAACCTCACCAACCATGTGGACAGGACTTAAAATCTCCTACCAGCTATGTGGACAGGACTTAAAACTCCTACCAACTATGTGGACAGGACTTAAAACTCCTACCATGTGGACAGGACTTAAAAACTCCTACCAACTATGTGGACAGGACTTAAAACTCCTACCAACTATGTGGACAGGACTTAAAAACTCCTACCATGTGGACAGGACTTAAAACTCCTACCATGTGGACAGGACTTAAAAACTCCTACCATGTGGACAGGACTTAAAATCTCCTACCAACTATGTAGATTGGACTTAAAACTCCTACCACGTGGACAGGACATAAAACTCCTACCATGTGGACAGGACATAAAACTCCTACCATGTGGACAGGACATAAAACTCCTACCATGTGGACAGGACATAAAACTCCTACCATGTGGACAGGACATAAAACTCCTACCATGTGGACAGGACATAAAACTCCTACCATGTGGACAGGACATAAAACTCCTACCATGTGGACAGGACATAAAACTCCTACCATGTGGACAGGACTTAAAACTCCTACCATGTGGACAGGACTTAAAACTCCTACCATGTGGACAGGACTTAAAACTCCTACCATGTGGACAGGACTTAAAACTCCTACCATGTGGACAGGACATAAAACTCCTACCAACTATGAGGACAGGACTTAAAACTCTCTTCCAACTATGTAGGACTGGACTTAAAACTCCTACCATGTGGACAGGACTTAAAACTCCTACCAT
The DNA here is from genome assembly GCA_030674185.1 of Monoplex corrugatus. Taxonomy (NCBI): domain Eukaryota; kingdom Metazoa; phylum Mollusca; class Gastropoda; order Littorinimorpha; family Ranellidae; genus Monoplex; species Monoplex corrugatus. The sequence goes on from CM060311.1 coordinate 14,375,922, forward strand.
GTGGACAGGACTAAAACTCCTACCAACTATGTAGACTGGACTTAAAACTCCTACCATGTGGACAGGACTTAAATCTCCAACCAACTATGAGGACAGGACTTAAAACTCCTTCCAACTATGAGGACAGGATTAAAAACTCCTGCCATGTGGACAGACTTAAAATCTCCTACCAACTATGTGGACAGGACTTAAAACTCCTACCAACTATGAGGACAGGACTTAAAAATCCTACCAACTATGAGGCCAGGATTTAAAATTCCTACCAACTATGTGACAGGACTTAAAAACTCCTACCAACTATGAGGACAGGACTTAAAACTCCTACCAACTATGTGGACAGGACTTAAAACTCCTACCAAGTATGTGCACAGGACTTAAAACTCCTACCAACTATGAGGACAGGACTTAAAACTCCTACCAAGTATGTGCACAGGACTTAAAACTCCTACCAACTATGTAGACTGGACTTAAAACTCCTACCAACTATGTAGACTGGACTTAAAACTCCTATCAACTATGTGGACAGGACTTAAAACTCCTACCAAGCATGTACACAGGACTTAAAACTCCTACCAACTATGCAGACTGGACTTAAAACTCCTACCAACTATGTGGACAGGACTTAAAACTCCTACCAATTATGTGGACAGGACTTAAAACTCCTACCAACTATGAGGACAGGACTTAAAACTCCTAACAACTATGAGAACAGGACTTAAAACTCCTACCAACTATGAGGACAGGACTTAAAACTTCTACCAACTATGAGGACAAGACTTAAAACTCCTACCAACTACGAGGACAGGACTTTAAACTCCTACCAACTATGAGGACAGGACTTAAAACTCCTACCAACTATGAGGAATAGACTTAAAACTCCTACCAACTATGAGGACAGGACTTAAAACTCCTACCAACTGTGTAGACTGGACTTTAAACTCCTACCAACTATGAGGACAGGACTTAAAAACTCCTACCAACTATGCGGGTAGCAGGACTAGCGATAAGAACTGTGTTAAAAGAAACCTCGAAATATTGTTATCCCCCTCCCTTGAGGCTCTGAGCCCCCAAAAGACAAGTAGAGGAAGAGAGAGTCGTATTGAGTGACTGACCTGTCGATGGATGTTGTGATAGCAGTATGGAAACCTATTCTGACTGTATTTTGACGATGGGTGGGGTTGGGGGGTGGGGGAGACTGATGCTTTGATGTGATGGGTGGGGTGGGGGAAACTGTAGCGAGTGTAATACAGGGGGCTAGGGACTTGGCCAGCATGTGGGTAAAATAATAGAGTTTGTTTCTGGCGAACTGGTGTTTTGGGGGCTAAGTTGGGAACTTTGATGTTGTGTTTGGCGGGCTTCACAGGACATTACACACAGCCAACGTTTGTTTCAATAACAGGCTGAT
>CM060311.1:14382326-14444826 GCA_030674185.1 Monoplex corrugatus
TCTAATTTATCACACAAGGGATTTTTTCCCCCAAACTGGCTCCTACCGAGAGTGGAGCGTGCCATGGGCTCATTGGGAAGACTGGGACCAAACAGTCGTGTCTCATCCACTCAACGTATTCACCCACGACCTAACCCCCCACCCCCACCCGTGGGGATGCTGGGTGCTCTTTCAGTATAAATAGTATCCCCACCTGCTGGAAATTCTGTGCTAGAAATTTCTTCTTTTCTGTCACTCTCTTTGTTTCTTTGTTCCTCCCTTGCTTTCTGTCATTTCTTCCTATCACTGTCTGCCTTGCTGGTTCATTCACCTGTATGTCTTTGATAAAGTCTTACACACTTTCTCCCAGGATTGATAACTGGGTGCATGTACTAAGTACCTTTCTGGCTCTAAGGAAATGTGATGTGAAGAAGCAGTTTCAGGTAATTCAGGTCCGTTTTTTACACATTTTAGAGGCTTTATTATGTTTACATTTGTGTTCAAGTTTGACAATTTTTAAAATCCCTTGGTGATAAAATTGGGTGGAGTGGTCAACGCCATGGGCATATCCTTGGACTACGTGCACGAGTGCATTGATATGCGTACTTAATTTTTTTTCCAGGTGTTCTTTTTTTCTCCTCTCCAGTGAGGTATGGAGTACATTTTCAGGTGGTTATATACCTAAGTCATGTTCAAATACCTTGGCAGCTACATTGACTCCACAGAACAAGACGTCAACACCAGACTCGGAAATGCCTGGGGCGCACTAAATCAACTGGACAAAATCCGGAAATCCAATCTACCAGACAACCTGAAAAGGAACTTCTTCTGAGCAGCAGTAGAGTTCGTTCTTACATATGGGTCAATCTCTTGGACCCTAACAATGACATTGGAGAAGAAGATTGATAGAGCATACACACGAATGCTGCGTGCAGCCCTGAACAAATCCTGGAGAGAACATCCAACTAACAAGGAGTTATATGTAAGATCCCACCAATCAGTAAATCAATACGTCAACAAAGACTGCGCTTCGCAGGACACTGCTGGTGTAGCAAAGAAGAACTGGTGGGGGATGTTCTACTATGGAGACCCAGCCACGGCAAACAAAGACTAGGACGTCCAAAGAAGACCTTCATCGACCAACTGATCGATGATACGGGTTGTCAGTATGATGAACTACTTACTGCAATGTCTGACAGAGAAGGATGGAAGAAACGTGTCATGGACAGCGAACAAGCTCGACATGAGGATGATGATAGACCTAATGTGACTGTACGCTGTCGGCTAGGCTGTAAACAACAAAAACTACACCTCTTTGATTTTTTGAACTAGCGATGTGACTTGTATCGAAACATGCTGTAGTACTGTTGTACTCTCTTTTTTTCAACAAGAACAACAGCACCACTACCACCATCTCCACCATCAATCAACAACAACAACGACAACACATATACGCATGTATGCATGAACACACACACGCACACACACACAGACACACACACACACACATGTAATTGGGCAGACAGGAAAAACCAACCAACCATCCTAGCTATGACAAGCTGTGGAAGACATACACAGGCAACGATGGGGTCTGTTCTTAATCAGCTTGCTTAACTAAAAGCAAAACGTAGTTTTCAGTACTTCATTCTCATCCCCACCCCCACCCCTCACCGTCCCATCTATCATCCCGCCCCCATACTCCTCCTGATTTTTGAAGCTGTGATTTAATCATTGGCCCCACTGGAGGTAACTTTGTTCAACCTTTCTTCCCCACCCTTACTTCCACCCCCCTTTTAAGCTTAATCATCACGTTTTTCACAAACTGATTTTTGAGGTCAAGGGCAGAGAAAATAAGCTGAATCACTGTGTTTTGTTCAGGGAACCTGTCGACATGGGAGTCGCTCTAATGAGCATCAGAGAGACAACAAGAGCCAAAACAAAATTTTCATTTTGGAGGGCAGTGGTTTGAGCAGATTAATGCTGTTTTATCATCCAGCCCTTTCGCATGGCGGGTCTACATTAACAATTAATACGAGAGAGAAAGAGAGAGAGAGAGAGAGAGAGAGAGAAAGAGAGAGGAGAGAGACAGAGAGAGAGATATGTAGAGAGAGTGAGTGAGAGAGAGTGCGACAGAGAGAGTGAGAGGGAGAGAGCGAGAGAGATGTAGAGAGAGAGCGAGAGAGAGAGAGAGAGGAAGATATATATATATATATGAGAGAGCGAGTGAGAGAGAGAGAAGGAAAGAGCGAGAGGGAGAGAGACATATGTGTAGATATATACATATATATATATATATATATATATATATATATAGAGAGAGAGAGAGAGAGAGAGAGAGGACAGCGAGAGAGAGAGAGAGAGAGAGACAGAGAGAGAGAGACAGAGAGAGAACTAGGACCGCCGTCAATTGACGATATACTCCAATACCTTCTAATGAACAGAAGGCACTTAATGTAACTTTGTTAAAAAAGATTCTTTCAAACATACAGAACAAATTTTACATCACAGGGCACCGTCTTTAGCTGTGTGATGACTCGCCGTCTCAGAACCAACCAGCCCTTTAACATTTTCTATACAAAGACGGTATGGACAGCGTGAGGAATGATAGGGTTAAGTGGCCATGGCATGAGTTCATTATGACATCTCTATCAGACAGAAGAATGACAGACTGGTTCAGACGTTCGCCTGCCAACAACTGAACTCGATGCTCCAGGGTTCGTTCCCCGTTGAGCCCTCGACTTTTCTCCTCAGTTTGAACGGAAAATCAAACTGAACGTCTAGTCCTTCGGAAGGGGACGATAAACGAGTCGGCCTGTGTGCCTTCTGACCTGCGCACGCTAAAGATCCTACGGCAGTTGAAAATCGTAAAGAGCAGGCCATTTACTGGCTGTTCTTGTATAAAACATTGTAGAAACAGGCTCATTTCCCAGGTCGTTCCGCTTGAAGGCCAACTGGCCTTCTTGCCTTTCTAAAGTCTTGGTATAAAAAACATGGATGGCGCTTCACTGCGGCGACGCGCTCTCAAAGGAAAGAGCAGCCAGAGTCTCACATGGTATTGTTATGTTATTGTTGTTTAAAGTTTAAATATCTGGGAACGATCATTTCATCAGACGGCAGATGCACATCAGAAATAACCGGCAGAATCGGCCAAGCCAAAACAGCATTCAAGAAGATGACAAGCATTCTTACCAACAAATGCCTATTAATTAACATCAGGAAGAGAGTTCTTGAATGTTATATAGAACCAATACTGTTGTACGGATGTGAGGCGTGGACAGTCAACAAGCAAAGCCAGAACAAGATTGAGGCAGCCGAGATGTGGTTTCTAAGAAGGATGTTGAGAGTTCCATGGACAGCAAATAAAACAAACGAGACAGTCTTGATGGAGGCAGACACAAGTAAATCATTCATAAGGAAGATTAGAAACAGACAGGCAACATTTATAGGCCATTTTATGAGGAAGGGGGATTTGGAGCACCTGGTCATAACGGGAAAGGAAAGCTGGAGGGAAAGAGAGCACCAGGTAGACCCAGGGAGAAAATGCTGGACGGACTTGCAGAGTGGCTGAAGACAAGGAGGGTGGAGGAGATGCTTGGGCAACAAGAGATAGCGACAGATGGAAGTCCATGATCGCCAACGCCATGCGGCAGGGCACCTGGTGATGATGATGATTGCTGTTTAAAGCCCAGCCGATTGCATAGAGCCATATCAGGTCTTTCTCACATGGTAAATCCACTGTGACAATGAATATAAACATGAATATGCATATCCTCACGAAGGATATTAGAATCATGGTCATTCCATAACCTTGAGGTAGGGGAGTGAAGTGGAAGAGACCTCAATTGTTCTCGATGCCAGCTTTATGGGAACGGTTCCCGCGCCTCGCCACTTCCTCGCTGCTTTATATCTTCCGCAACAATCAACAGCGTCAGGACACCATTCACAGCTGGGCGGATTCATAGTTGTTCTCCAGTCGGAATCAACCCCTTGCCTTCAGACTGGAATGCGGGATCTCGATCAATACGCCAACCATGCCCTCTGTTGCTTCACCCTTTGACTCCCATACCCTGTCCGCCAGCATCCTGCATTGTCAGCCATGGGATAGCAAAGCAAAACCTTGTAGCTTATGGACAGGCTGAAGAAGTGAAAGCATTAAAGTTTCGTAAATGGCACTGCGATAGTGTTGTGCGCTTGTGAGGCGTGGACAGTCAACACGCAAAGCCAGAACAAAATTGAGGCAACTGAAGTGTGGTTTCTAAGAAGAATATTGAGAGTTCCATGCACAGCCAAGAAAACAAATGAAACAGTCATGATGGAGGTAGACACAAGATCATTGATAAGGAAGATTTAGAAAAGATAAGCAGCATTTATAGGCCATTTAATGAGGAGAGAGAAATCGGAGTACCTGGTAACAACGGGAAAGCTGGAGGGAAAGAGAACACCAGGTTGAGCCAGGGAGGAAATATTGGACGGACTTTCAGGGTGGCTGAGGATTGAGAGAGTGGGAAATGTGCTTGCAGCGACAAAGGAGAGATTTGTATGGCGGGCCATGATCTCCAATGCCATGCACACGGGCACATAATGATGATAAATAGCACTGGCCTAATTCATCTCCCCGTCGGGTTATCTTTCTTTGTCAATCAATGTGCATGGCTCCATTGCTGGCCACAGCACAACAGGGAGGTTACTGTCAATCACTTCCAACACACAGCCCTGGTTATTCCCCTTTCCCGCTTAATATGCATAACGCCATCGTAAGTCATATCACAGCGGGTCATAGCATTGTGAACCATGACACTTTCGGCCATAGCACTGTGGGTCATAGCACCGTGGATCATAGCATTGTGGGCCATAGCACTGGGTCATAGCAATGTGACCTATAGCGTTGTAGATTATAGCACTACGTCATACACACTGTGGGCCATAGCACTGTAGGTTACACACTGTGGGCCATAGCATTGTGGGCCATAGCACTGTAGGTCACACACTGTGGGCCATAGCATTGTGGGCCATAGCAGTGTAGGTCACACACTGTGGGCCATAGCATTGTGGGCCATAGCACTGTGGATCATAGCACTGTAGGTGATAGCATTGTGGGTCATTGCACAGTGAGTAATAGCATAGTGGGCCATAGCACAGTGGGTCAGAGCATTGTAGGCCATAGCATGTAGGCCATAGCATCTTGGGCCACAGCATGCAGCCATAGTATGTAGACCATAGCATGTAGGCCATAGCATTGTGGGTCATAACACAACAGGGGAGGTTACTGTCAATCAATTCCAGTCCCAACAACCAAAAACGCAATTTGGGGTTTCCCTTCTAAAAGTCCAAAGTTCCCACGTGGAGGCTGATTAAACGGATCAGAGCCATAATAAACTGGTGGTAACTTGATTAAGCCATCTCCTTTGTTCTAACTGCACGTCCCAATCTTCGACAAATGGTTCTCAGATGAACGGGGGAAGAGCAGGTTCGTTATGACCGTGTCTTGTCTGTCTGATGTTTCGTTCATTTCAGCACACGCGACACTTAATGGAGAAGGAAGGGAGGGAGGGGGGGGGGAGCAGGCAGGGATGGAGGAGGAGGGAAGTGAAAAAAATTCAGAGTTTCATGATTCAGAATTCACTGTTAAATGCATTTTCGCCATAGGATCATAAAGTGTAATATAGTGTCATATGATGATCATCATTTTTAGTAATAAAAAAACATAAGGGGGAAGAAAAGGGGGAGGGAGGGAGGGAGGGAGGGAGGGAGAGAGAGAGAGAGAGAGAGAGAGAGTTCAGACTTCAGAATTTTATTCGAGAAAGAGAGACAGAGACAGAGGCAGACAGAGAGAGACAGAGACAGAGGGGGAGAGAGAGAGAGAGGAGAGAGAGAGAGAGAGAGAGAGGAGAGAGAGAGAGAGAGAGAGAGAGAGGAGAAAGAGAGAAGCAGGGAGTTAGTTCAGATTTCAAACTTACAAATAGTATCCTCTAACAGATTCCAGACTTAAAAATAGTTTCCTCTAACAGATTCCAGACTTTTAAAATACTTTACTCATGGTACAGGCCATAGCCCTGTATGAAAAGGCATGTAAATACTTATATAAGGCAATCTCTTCAATAAAGATAAAACTTCATAAATTAATACATCAGTTACAAATGTCATGAAGTTGCTGTTTTTTGACATTGAAATGCCTTATACAAAAACAATCAGACATTGAAATACCCTATACAAAAACAGTCAGAAGTTTCGTTCAACACCAGAGTTTACTGATGTCATTAACACATTGAACTGAAACAAACAGAACTGTCGAAAGTATTCAGGCTGTACAAATTTTCCTATATCCGAAATGTTTTATAATATAGAACAAAATGAACTTCATTTCTTTGGATTCATTGCGTAATGGACATACCGACAATTATTTTATACTTATACCTTAAACTTTGCACAGTCAAAAAGAGAAGAGAGAGAGAGAGAGAGAGAGAGAGGAGGAGAGAGACGGAGAGAGAAGAGACAGAGAGAGAGACAGAGACAGGGAGACAGAGACAAAGAGGAGGGAGGAACAGAGAGAGGGAGAGACAGAGAGAAACAGAGAGACAGAGGACAGAGACAGACAGACGAGAGAGTGGAAAGAGGAGAGAGAGAGAGAAAGACGGACAGACAGACAGATAGATAACATAGGACATGATATATATATATATATATATATATAATATATGAAGAGAGAGTAGAGAGAGAAGACAGACAGACAGACAGACAACAGAGAGCAGACAGAGAGAGATGGGGAAGAGACTGACAAACCCCACAGTAGTCTATACACGAATATCAAACTGATCACAGACACATCATCATTCCCACACCACCTGACTGACACTCACACTGACACCGATCATCGAATCACCATCATCACACACACGTGCGTGCGCACGCACGCGGAAGCAGACAGATAAGTGAAAACGAACACTTCCGTTCTCTGACATTGTAACCAGAAGTCGGCTGGAACATTTCCGGTGTGGAATGGGCTGTAAAATTGTTCTAGAAAGGTCCATGGGCTGTAAAATAGTACTAGAGTGGTCCATGCCGCAACAGAATTGTTCTAGAGTGGTCCATGGCGCTGTGGGGTTGTTCTGGAATGGTCCACGGCGCTGTACAGTTTCTACAATGGTCCATGGGGCTGTATAGTTGTTCTGGAATGGTCCATGGCGCTGTACAGTTCTACAATGGTCCATGGGGCTGTATAATTGTTCTAGAATGGTCCATGGCGCTGTACAGTTCTACAATGGTCCATGGGGCTGTATAGTTGTTCTGGAATGGTCCATGGCGCTGTACAGTTCTACAATGGTCCATGGGGCTGTATAGTTGTTCTGGAATGGTCCATGGCGCTGTACAGTTCTACAATGGTCCATGGGGCTGTATAGTTGTTCTAGAATGGTCCATGCCGTAATAGAATTGTTCTAAGTGGTCCATGGCGCTGTGGGTTGTCTAGATGTATGGCGCGTACAGTTGTTCTAGAATGGTCCATACCGCTGTTGAGGGTTCTAGAATGGTCCATAGCGCTGTATGGTTGTTCTAGAATGGTCCTTGCGCTATAGAGTTATTCTAGAGTGGTCCATGGCGCTGTATGGTTGTGTTGAGTGGTCCATAGCCTGTACAGTTGTCTAGAATGGTCATAGCGCTGTACAGTTGTTCTAGAATGGTCCATACCGCTGTTAGAGGTGTTCTAAAATGGTCCATGGCGCTGCGATGTGTTCTAGAATGGTCCTTGGCGCTATAGAGTTGTTCTAGAGTGGTCCATGGCGCTGTACGTTGTTCTGAATGGTCCATGCGCTGTGCGGTTGTTCTACAATGGTCCATGACGCTGTGCGTTGTTCTACAATGGTCCATGACGCTGTGCGGTTGTTCTACAATGGTCCAGGCGATGTGTCAGAATGTCCATGCGTGATGTGTTCTAGAATGGTCCATGGCGCTGATGGTGTTCTAGATGGTCCATGGCGCTGTGGAGTGTGTTCTAGAAGGGATCCATGGCGCTGTGGGTGTGCTTTAGAATGGTCCATGGCGCATTAGTTGTTCTACGAATGGTCCATGCGCTGTGGGTGTGTTTTAGAATGGTCCATGGCGCATGATGTGTTCTAGAATGTCCATGGCGCAGCAGATGTGTTCTAGAATGGTCCATGGCGCTGTGGGTTGTTCTAGAATGGTCCATGGCGCGTAGGTTGTTTAGAATGGTCCATAGGCGCAGATGTGTTCTAGAATGGTCCATGGCGTTGTGGGGTTGTTTCTAGAATGGTCCGTGGCGCTGTAATGGTTGTTCTAGAATGGTCCGTGGCGCTGTATGGTTGTTTTAGAATGGTCCTGGCGCTGTATGGTTGTTTAGAATGGTCCATGGCGCTGTGGGTTGTTCTAGAATGGTCCATAGCGCTGTATGGTAGTTCTAGAATGGTCCATAGCGCTGTATGGTTGTTCTAGAATGGTCCATGGCGCTTATGGTTGTTCTAGAATGGTCCATGGCGCTGTATGGTTGTTCTAGAGTGGTCCATGGCGCTGTGGGGTTGTTCTAGAATGGTCCATAGCGCTGTATGGTAGTTCTAGAATGGTCCATGGCGCTGTATGGTTGTTCTAGAGTGGTCCATGGCGCTGTGGGGTTGTTCTAGAATGGTCCATAGCGCTGTATGGTAGTTCTAGAATGGTCCATGGCGCTGTATGGTTGTTCTAGAGTGGTCCATGGCGCTGTATGGATGTTCTAGAATGGTCCATGGCGCTGTATGATTGTTCTAGAATGGTCCATAGCGCTGTTGAGATGTTCTAGAATGGTCCATAGCGCTGTATGGTAGTTCTAGAATGGTCCATGGCGCTGTATGGTTGTTCTAAAATGGTCCATGGCGCTGTAGGGTTGTTCTAGAATGATCCATAGCGCTACAGAATTATGATCGTCCATGCATGAGCTTGCCTCTGCTTGGTGCTTTATCTGAACAGAATGACCTTTTTCACACACACAGGACCCTCCCTCCTACGTCTTCTCAATTCCAAAGAGGTCGGGGACTGTCACCACATCCAGACATAATAAAAGTACCTCAGTGGGTGATCAACATATCAACCAGCCATAATGAACACTTCCTCAGTACTCTTGCTGGTGTACGTTACGTTCACCGTTTTTTTTTTGGTTTTTTCTGCATTCGTGCTTTTCTCTCCTCTCTCATTGTGTGTCGTGGCCTTTTTCTGCCTACAGGCCCATTCATCTGTATTGCTGTTTTCTACACATTGTCCTGTTGAGTTGCCTGCAACGCTCTAGACTCCTACGGTTCTCAGACTGTCAACAACTGGAGTGTCTCTAACTGACTACTCTGTTGTGCTGTTTGACAACTGGATTCTTATGAATTTATTGTAGTATATGTCTTTTATTTATCGTCTGATTACTACCGTTGTTGTTGTTGGTGGTGGTGGTGGTTTTTCTTTTTCTTTTCTTCCTTTTCTTTTTAGTTCATTGAGAGGTTCATGTTGATTTGTCAGGCAAATCACACGTGGCGAGGTACGGGGCTGGCAGTCTGGTTGTGATGTTTTTGTACAGCCCTGACTAGGCTCCGTGATCCATAGGTCATACTATATAAAAACCGCTTTCATAGCAAATACTCGGCAAAATGTTTCACCTACCCAGGGACTATCATGCTTCATAAGAATGTTTTATGTAAAAATCAGCAAGCAGGAATTGCTTTATGTAAAGATCAACAGGGAACGTTTTATATAAAGATCAACAAACAGGGAATGCTTGATGCAAAGATCAACAGACAGGGAATGCTTGATGTAAAGATCAACCGACAGGGAACGCTTGATGTAAAGATCAACAGACAAGGAATGCTTGATGTAAAGATCAACAGACAAGGAATGCTTGACGTAAAGATCAACAGACAGGGAATGCTTGATGTAAAGATCAACAGACAAGGAATGCTTGATGTAAAGATCAACAAACAGAGAATACTTTATGTAAAGATCAACAAACAGGGAATGCTTTATGTAAAGATCAACAAACAAGGAATGCTTGATATATAGATCAACAAACAGGGATTGCTTTATGTAAAGATCAAGAAACAGGGAATGCTTTCTGTAAAGATCAACAAACAGGGAATGCTTTCTGTAAAGATCAACAAACAGGGATTGCTTTATGTAAAGATCAAGAAACAGGGATTGCTTTCTGTAAAGATCAACAAATAGGGAATGCTTGATGTAAAGATCAACAAACAGGGAATGCTTGACGTAAAGATCAACAAACAGGGAATGCTTGATGTAAAGATCAACAAACAGGGAATGCTTCATGTAAAGATCAAGAAACAGGGAATGCTTGATGTAAAGATCAACAAACAGGGATTGCTTTACGTAAAGATCAAGAAACAGGGATTGCTTGATGTAAAGATCAACAAACAGGGAATGCTTTATGGAAAGATCAACAAACAGGGAATGCTTGATGTAAAGATCAACAAACAGGGAATGCTTTATGTAAAGATCAACAAACAGGGAATGCTTGATATATAGATCAAGAAACAGGGATTGCTTGATGTAAAGATCAACAAACAGGGAATGCTTTACGTAAAGATCAACAAACAGGGAATGCTTGATATAAAGATCAACAAACAGGGAATACTTTATGTAAAGATCAACAAACAGGGAATGCTTTACGTAAAGATCAACAAACAGGGAATGCTTGATTTAAAGATCAACAAAGTCTCTCTCCTCACACTCCTTGATCTGTCTGCAGCCTTTGATACCATTGATCATGGTATTCTCCTTTCTAGACTTCATCATACTTTTGGCATCTCTGACATTGCTCTGTCTTGGTTCACTTCATACCTATCAAACAGAAAACAAACCGTTCTCATCAATGGCACTTACTCTCAACCTGCATACCTGACCTGTGGTGTTCCACAAGGATCTGTCCTTGGCCCTGTTCTTTTCACTCTTTACACCTCCCCCCTGTCCACCATCACCAACTCCCATTCTATAAAACACCACTTCTATGCTGATGACACCCAACTTCAAGACAGTGACTCACCTGATAATATACAGCGCCTGTTGACTCGCACCACTGAGTGTTACTCGGACATTAAGAACTGGATGACACACAATAGACTTCAGCTTAATGACGACAAAACAGAAGCTATCCTCATTGGCACCCGTCAGAAACTTTCTCAGCTGCCTCCTCTTTCTCTCCCATTATGTAACACATCAGTCCCAATTTCTGATTCAGCTAAAAACCTTGGTGTCTGCATTGACTCTACCCTCTCCATGAACAACTTTGTTTCTCAAACTGCCAGATCCTGCTACTATCATCTCCATCGTATAAAGCTGATCAGGAAGTATCTCTCTGTCGAAACAACTGCAAAACTCGTTCTCTCCTTCATAATGTCTCGCATTGACTATTGCAATTCACTCCTGTCTGGTCTTCCTGCCTCCACCATTCACATCCTACAGCGCATTCAAAACAATGCTGCACGCCTTGTACTCAAAAAGAAAAAAGCTGACCACATATCTCCTCTCCTGGCACAACTTCACTGGCTCCCTGTATCAAAGCGCATACAGTACAAACTAGACACCATGTGCTACAAAAGCCTCAATAACGCAGCCCCCGATTACCTGTCAAGCCTACTTGAGATCTATGTTCCCTCACGTACCCTCCGCTCTGCCTCTGATCCTCTGACTCTTCGCTTTCCACGCACTAAGCTCAATACCTATGGTCCACGAGCCTTCTCTGTTTCTGGTCCACTCTCCTGGAACAAACTTCCTCTCTCAGTCCGTCAGCAACCTACTTTTGTCTCCTTCAAGTCCGCTCTCAAAACTCACCTTTTCTCTCCTGCATAAAATCCTAACCTCACTCTACCCTCCCCTCTGCAGCCTGTCTCCGCTCGGAGGGAATCACATGGTTATAATATATAATTGTATGCTATGCTCTCTATAATTTTCCATTGCTTTTATTCTTGCTTTTATTGCTTTTATTCTTTCTCCCCATTTATAGCCATGCGTGTGTGTGGGTGTGTGTGTGTGTGTGTGTGTGTGTGTGTGTGTGTGTGTGTGTGTGTGTGTGTGTGTGTGTGTCTGTATGTGTGCGTGCGTGTGTGTGCGAGCGTGCGTGCCTGCGTGTGTGTCTGCTTCAGCGCTTAGATTTGATTTTATCAAGATTTTGCGCTATATAAATATTGTAATTATTATTATTATTATTACAAACAGGGAATGCTTGATGTAAAGATCAACAGACAGGGAATGCTTTATGTAAAGATCAACAAACAGGGAATGCTTGATGTAAAGATCAACAAACAGGGAATGCTTGATGTAAAGATCAATAAACAGGGACTGCTTTATGTAAAGATCAAGAAACAGGGATTGCTTTATGTAAAGTCAACAAACAGAGAATGTGTTATATAAAGGTAATCAAACAGGGAATGCTTTATGTATAGGTCACCATGCAGGGAATGTGGTATATAAAGGTAATCAAACAGGGAATTGTTTATGTAAGGTCACCATACACGGAATTTTTATGTAAAAGTCGTCATACAGGGAATGTTTTACGTAAAGGTCACCATACAGGGAATGTTTTATATAAAGATCATAATACAGGGAATGTGTTATATAAAGGTCATCAAACAGGGAATTGTTTACGTAAAGGTCACCATTCAGGGAATGTTTTATGTAAAGGTCATCATACAGGGAATGTGTTATATAAAGGTCACCAAACACGGGATTTTATATAAAGGCCACAGAACAGGGAATGTTTTATGTAAAGGTCACCACATGGAATGTTTATGTAAAGGTCATCACATGGAATGTTTTATGAAAAGGTCACTAAACAGGGAATGTTTCATGTAAAGGCCACCAAACAGGGACTGTTTTATGTAAAGGTCACCAAACAGGGACTGTTTTATGTAAAGGTTACCAAACAGGGACTGTTTTATGTAAAGGTCACCAAACGGAATGTTTTATGTTTAAGGTCACTAAACAGAATGTTTTATGTAAAGGTCACCAAACCGAATGCTTTATGTTTAAGATCACCAAAACGGCATGTTTTATGTAGAAGTCACCAAACGGAAGGTTTTATGTAAAGGTCACAGAACAGGGAATGTTTTATATAAAGGTCACCAAACTTAATGTTTTATGCAAAGATCAATGAACAGAGAATGTTTTATGTAAAGGTCATCAAACAGGGAATGTTTTATGTAACGGTCACCATATAGGGAATGTTTTATGTAAAGGTCATCAAACAGGGAATATTTTATGTAACGGTCACCATATAGGGAATGTTTTATGTAAAGGTCATCAAACAGGGAATGTTTTATGTAACGGTCACCATATAGGGAATGTTTTAAGTAAAGGTCACCAAACAGGGAACGTTTTATGTAACGGTCACCATATAGGGAATGTTTTAAGTAAAGGTCACCAAACAGGGAACGTTTTATGTAATGGTCATTAAACAGGCAATGCTTTATGTAAAGATCATCAAACAAGGAATATTTCATGTAAAGGTCACCAAACAGCGAATGTATGTAAAGGTAATCAAATACGAAATGTTTTATGTAAAGGTCACTAAACAAGGAATATTTTATATCAAACAGGAAATGTTTTGTGTAAAGGTCAGTAAACAGGGAATGTTTTGTGTAAAGGTCAATAAACAGGGAATGTTTTGTGTAAAGGTCAGTAAACAGAGAATGTTTTATATAAGGGTCACAAAACAGTGACGTGTTTTATGTAAAGGTCACCAAATACGGAATATTTTATGTAAAGGCCACCATACAGTGAATGTTTTATGTAAAGATCAACGAACAAGGAATGTTTTATGTAAAGATCAACGAACAGGGAATGCTTCATATAAAATGTTACCGAACAAGGAACAAAAACCACAATCTCTACAGAAAATAATCCTGTGTATGATGTGATCACTGTTGTCAGATTTATAGTAGTCTGATAACAGGACGACAAACAGCTATTTGTACAGAGAAAAGCTATTTATACACTAAGCGCAGCTGCGTTGGTATGAAAGCGGGCGTGACAGGTGGCTTGTGTCCATAAACAAGACGCAAAGTTGGCTGTATTATCATGTCTGTTAAAGACTGAAAATGTTGCGGTGAGATTCTGTTAAAAAAAACATGGTGTTTGTGTCAGATTTTGCTAAACATTTATGGTATTTGAGTGAGATTCTGTAAAGAACTTTCGATGTCGAATGAGATTCTGTTAAGGGATAATGGTGTTGGAGTGAGATTGTGTTAAGGACTTGTATCTTTTGACTGAGATTCTGTTAAGGACTCATGATGTTTGGGTGAAACGGCGGTCACTTGGGTGAGATTTTGTTAAGAACTTGTAGTGTTTGGTTGAGATTCTCCTACGAACGCATGACAGTTGAATGGGATTTTGTTAAGGACTTATGATGTTTAGGTGAGATTCTGTTGAAAGAGTTATGGTATTCAAATGAAATTCTGTTAAAGTCGTATGGTACTTGGATGAGATTCTGTTAAGGACTTAAGATGTGTGAATGAGATTCTGGTGTGTGAATGAAACCCATACGGTTAAAGTCACGCCGATTAAACATGTCAATAAGTTCGTAAAAAATGACATTGTTAATATGGTGTGATTATCTTATTTACGCTTGTCTGATAGCAGTCGGACAAAGTGCTATTTCTATGTACACTGCTATTTCTGTATCAGCCATGAATGTCTTGCTGTGTGGGCGAGTGTAGCAGGTGGGTTATGTCTACAAACAGGTCACACTCTTGGCTTTGGAAGGACTGGAACAGGCAAATCAGAAACAACAACAAAAGTCACACAAAACTACAAGAAAAAGGCGAAAGGCGTTTTATGTATGACGTTTGTGAGAGGTTAAACCATACCGTTTCAGGAGTGCTGTAGCTTCACTGTATTTGTGAGACTTTGTGTGTCTTCATCACAGCCTATCGGTCTGTATCACCGCCTATTGTATTATATGCCCAATACCACTACTAGATGTATTGTATTGTATTTAAAGACAGTATATCACAGCCTATTGTATTCTTTGGCCTAATATTATCAGTATTGTAAAGACATTGTCTCACAGCTCATTGTATTGTTTGACTCAATAGCCATAAGTATTGTATTGTAAAGACATTGTATCACAGCCTACTGTATTTTCTGGCCCAATACCATTAGTATTGTACTGTAAAGAAATTGTAAAAAGCCTGCTGTATTTTCTGGCCCCATACCGTTAGTACTGTAAAGACACTATACTAGAGCTTCTTGTATTTCCTAGTCCAATACCATTAGTATTTACTGAGCCTATTGTATTTTCTGGTCCAATACCATTAGTACTGTACTGTAAAGACACTGTATCACAGTTTATTGTTTTTTTGTTTGTTTTGTTACCTAATACCATAAATATTGTACAGTTAACACACTGTATCATAGCTTATTATATTTTCTGGCCCAATACCATAGGTATTGTACTGTAAAGACTTTATATCACAGTATATTGTATTTTCTGGTCCAATACCATTAGTACTGTACTGTAAAGACATTGTATCACATTCACAGCCTACTGTATTTTCTGGTCCAATGCCATTGGTATTGTACTGTTAATACTCTGTAACACAGTCTATTGTATTTTAAACCAAAATGAAGGAACGTATTCACTCCATGAAATCATGGCAGTGTGGATACCAGCACCATGAAAAGATCATGGAAACGGACTGAGCATACAATCCTAAGACAATAGGTTAACATCAGCCGACTGTCCTTCACTAAACACCATAATTGTTGTTATTATTATTCTTGTTTAAAGCCCAACCGATTGCGTAGAGCCATGTCAGGCTATAATCGTTTCAAAAAATACAATACTTTAACTGGGAAAAAAATGGAAAAGAAAATTAAGGACACATATCAATGCATTCGTGCACGTAATCTCAGGAGATGCCCCTGGCGTTGACCACTCCGTCCAATTTATCGCACAGGTGAATTAAAAAAAACATACCCGAATACAGATTTAAACATAACTAAGGACACTAAAACATGTATAAAACAGGCCCAAATTACCAAATATTACTTCTGCATGTCTCATTTCCCTAGACCGAAAAAGGCACCTAATACATGTACCCAATTATCAATCCTAAGAGAACAGTACGTAGGATTTTATCGAACACATACACGTGAATGGACCAGCAAGGCAGAAAATGATAGGAAGAAATGACAGAAAGCAAAAGAACAAGGTAGAAACAAAGAGAGTGACAGAAAAGAGGAAATTTCTAGCACAGAATTTCCAGAAGGTGGGGATACTATTTATACTGAAATAGCCCCCGGCGTCCCCACGGCTGTAACACAAGGACACCAGAAGGAAGACGTAAAAAAGAAAGACCCAGGAAACACCTGGCAACGAACAACAGAGGGACAACCAGAGCCCTGAACCACACCAAGGTACCATACAGAAGCTGACTCAGAACTTTTCGTTCACCGACTTGGAACTAAATTGTTGAATTTTTCACGAAGGAGTAATCGGACTCGTTGTGAGGCGTGGACAGTCAACAACAAAGCCAGAACAAGATTGAGGCAGCCAAGTTTTCTACGAAGAATGTTGAGAGTTCCATGGACAGCAAAGAAAACAAACGAAACAGTCTTGATGGAGGCAGACACAAGAAGATCATTCATGAGGAAGATTAGGAAAAGACAGGCAACATTTATACGCTTATAGGCCATTCTATGAGGAAAGGGGAATTAGAGCACCTGGTCACACAGGAAAGCTGGAGGGAAAGAGAGCACCAGGTAGACCCAGGGAAAAACATTGGACGGACTTGCAGAGTGGCTGAGGACAGAGAGGGTGGAAGATGTGCTTGCGGCAACAATGGATAGATACATATGGAGGGCCATGATCGCCAACACCATGCGGCAAGACACATGATAATGATAATATTGAGGACACTACCTCAACGCGCCAGCAGTGAAACAGTCGTGACTACGTACACACACTGAACACTGAATGGTTTACTGGTCAGGCCACTGGCCTATAACAATGAAGTACAGCGCATTACTAATTTTGTACAATTCATATTTCAGTGCAATAAACACAACAAGAACATCTCAAAAATAACACTTCAAATCATGCCCAGACAGACACACGGAGGAGTAACAGTGGGTTGATCTCAATGCTCATCTTTGTGGCATTTGACAAGAAAAGGGCAAACATAAAAAATTCAATGTACAAGACTGCATTCCAGACACACGCATTCCACATCGTCGGTGACTTTTTTGTGTTCCGCCCTCACGAACTGCCTGCCCCCTCTCCCACCACCTGACCTCTGACCTACAGCACGTGCTCACGAGACGCTGTGCATACACTAAGGCTTGGATTAGGACCTGGGCCACTTGGCACGTGCAATTACCGCCACCTGACACTAAAGCTGGCGCTCCATTCATGCGGCAGTGGCACGGCAATGGTATGGCACAAGTCCTGTATCATAACTCCTAATTGATACTCCCCCGCTCCGGCTATGACGGATTCTCCTAGACCAGTCGCCGTGATGTAGTGGTTAGCCCAACAGACTACCGACTGGAAGGTTGTGGGTTCGAGTCCCCATCGGTCCCTTCAAAAATCGTTGTGGGATTTTCGGCTATAACCGGCCACTTTCCAGAGTTAAGCATGCTATGGACTCATTGAGAAGACTGGGTCCACACAATCGAGCCTCGTCCATTTAACAGATTATCATTGAGGGTGCTGCTTAAGTTTTGTGACCAACATCACAGGTGTTCGTATCTCTCGGGCGTGGTTGACGCCGGGATATATCATGATAGCAAAGAGTACAGCCCTGTCACACAGTCTCAATCCTAGATGGAACTCCACAGCATCATGATTATCATCCTCATCGCCATCATCATCATCACTGCATTGAAAAAACTGCTAGATTCTGTAGCCATTAAGGTGGCGTAGAAAATGGGACCAAAAAAAAGAAGAAAAAAAAAAAAAAGGATTCTACCGTCAGTCACATGAATGAATAAGCCTACTGGTTTCCAGCGCCTGGTGTGGACCTTCATGTGGGATACAAGACTGATCCTGGAGACATCATTATCTTCTTCTACAGGCACTGCAAGGGAAGGAGTCCAGTGGTCTTGGGTTTCTGATTCTGCCGGTCCTTCTTCTATTGAATAGCAGCTGTTTTGCACTGACGAATTGTGATTGTGCCCTGGCCACATATATACAGCCTATGCTCTCAACAACGGTCCATTAAGTGCTGTTTAACGTTCCGCTTAAGGGAATTAAGATAACTGTTGTCCCTTAATCTAAGCGGTCGAAAGGAGTGACGTGGTAGAGACTCCGACTTCCCTTATGATACGCATAATGAGGGTGGGTCCCATCTCCTCTCCTTCACTGCTTTACCTTCCTCGTTCCCTTACAGGAAAAGGTTGACACTAACATCAGGGTGAACTGGGATAGGGTGTTCGAGTCAAACCTACTGTCAATAACGATCAACCATCGTGCTTAACTTTGGCTTTCTGCAGCCAGCGGGTTGCTCTGTTGTTAGAGCTGTGGTCTCAAGATCTGCAAGCGAACGGTGTTTTTACGCAGACTCAAGGAGGCTGCCAAACAATTACTGCTTGATCTGCTTCAAGCGCATATGGAATTGTCCAAGTGCAATGATTACCTTTTCAAACAAAACTTTGACCTCTGAAATGCTGATTAAGTGCTCCAAATCTGGAGTAAACGTTCCATATGTGCAGTAATTGCGGCGCTCCAACTGTACAGTAAACGTTCCATATGTCAGACAGAAAGAGAGAGACAGAGACAGGGAGAGAGACAGAGACTGAGAGAGAGAGAGAGAATGGAATGTCAGAGACAAACAGAGAGCGAGAGAAGATAGACAAGATAGAGTGAGAGAGAGAGAGAGAGAAGAGAAAGAGAGAGAGAGAGCATCAGACTGACAGACAGAGAGAAGGGAAGAGAGAGACAGAGACAAAAAAAAAAAAAGAAACACACAAAGAAAAGAGAGAGAGAGAAAAAAAAGAGACAGACAGACACAAAGACATACAGATAAAGACACACAGAGACAGATACGTAGAGAGAATGCTAATATTTTAAGATAATGGCTGAAGAGAGCTGTCGATAAGGATGGAGCTGTAATTGCAACCGGAACAGACAAATCACACAGCTAAAGCAGTTGGCTTTTATCATGTAACATTAAAGACCTGAACTGTGCTGAGAATCCAGACGACAGACGTAATCACTGTGTTAACATGTGTTACTGCCAATACAGTGTAAATGTATAAACGACTCACAATATTCGGACAATGACATTTTGTCATCTGTAGTACTGCCAATACAGTGTAAATATATAAACGACTCACAATATTCAGACAATGACATTTTGTTATCAGTAGTACTGCCAATACAGTGTAAATATATAAACGACTCACAATATTCAGACAATGACATTTTGTTATCAGTAGTACTGCCAATACAGTGTAAATATATAAACGACTCACAATATTCAGACAATGACATTTTGTTATCAGTAGTATCGCCAATACAGTGTAAATATATAAACGACTCACAATATTCAGACAATGACATTTTGTTATCAGTAGTACTGCCAATACAGTGTAAATATATAAACGACTCACAATATTCAGACAATGACATTTTGTCATCAGTAGTATCGCCAATACAATGTAAATATATAAACGACTCACAATATTCAGACAATGACATTTCGTCGTCTAAATGAATGCCAATACAGTGTAACTGCATAATCGGTTCACGATGATAAGACAATATTTTCCACAACGGGAACAGTCATCAGCGCTATACTTGCACTGCCAGACAAAAAGACTTGTGGCTTTTGGAGCCGGCGCTAAAAGGACAGGTAACAGATGCCATGGGAGCGGCGGATGGAATACGTTCACGATGTGAATTTCAATCGCAGATGTTGTTGCACTTTGGGATCATTGGATTCTCACCTTTAAGGGCCGGCGATAAAGTACTTGAAACTGGCCATAGTGAGGAGAGATGACATGATGTTGCACTGTGGGTCAATGGATTCTCAGCTTTAAGGGCTTGTGCTAAAAGAATCGAAGTAGGCGAAAGAAAGGAGAGATGCCATGGTATTGCACTTTAGGTCAAGATTCTCAGGCTCAGACTAAAAAAAAATCTAGAGTTGGCGATAGACAGAAAAGATGAGATGCTGCTGCACCTTGGGACAAATAGCTTCTCTGCTTTAAGGACGGCTAAAAAAAAATAAAAAAAGGAATGGAGAAAAAAGATGAGGCAGTGTCGCGCGTAGGAACCAATGGATTCTCAGCCTTAAAGGCCGGCGCTGAAAGAATTGGCAATAGCCAATAGCGAGAGAAGACATTTGTACACAGAGGGCCTATAGAGAGATTGGCCATCTCTAAACATGATCTTCCCCCCTGGCTAGATTCACCAAACACACACATCCACTCACATCCCCCTATATCAAGCAGGGGGATCTTCGGGCCCAGCCACATCTGGGGGGAATGGGTCTGGTGCTTTGTTTCGGTGGCCTGGGCTTGTTCGTAAATACATGATGGTGAGGGGTTGTGTGTGTGTGTGTGTGTGTGTGTGTGTGTGTGTGTGTGTGTGTGTGTGTGTGTGTGTGTGTGTGTGTGTGTGTGTGTGTGTGTGTGTGTGTGTGTGTGTGTGTGTGTGTGGGGTGTGATGTGTGTGTGTGTGAGAGAGAGAGAGAGAGAAGACAGAGACAGACAGAGAGACAGATACAGAAAGAGAGACAGAGAGTATGTTTCTGTCTGTGTGTGTCCCCGGATTATGTATACATGTGGTGGAAAGTTTACAGATGTATATCTTTCTTTGCATACTGAACTGACAAATCAGATCCGGTAGCACCGACAGCTGGTTTCTTCTTAACAATCTGAAAGGATTTGCCTCTGTTTCCACCCAGCTGTTCACCTCTTGCCTCTCTGTCAAAAAACCCATTGGCTGTATATCGATATCACACGCGCGCGCGCGCGCGCATACACACACACACACACACACACGCACATACGCAATCACAAGCACACATCACACACATACACAAACACATTCATTCACAAACACACACACATTCACTCACAATACACACACACACACATACATACACACTCAACACACTGATTCACACGCACGCACGCACACACACACACGTACACACACACTCACAATCATTCACACACACACACACACTCTCATTCACACACTCACGCACACACACACAGTCGTTCACAATCAAACAAACAAACAAGCAAACAAACAAACAAAAACAAACACACACATACACAAACCACACACACACACATAACCCTCACCCACCCCCTCACACACACACACTCCACACGTACACGCACGCACACAGAACCTCCAACACTCCACATACGTTTTCCATCCATCCCCCATGTCCCTAGTCTATCTTGTTCATATACATCGGAGTGAAGAAGAGAAACAAATGACAGTCTCTCTTAGACAGTACTTATCAAATGAATAATAATCATTGTACATGAACTGTGATGTAAGGCGTAACTGCCACTCAAGTTTAACCCTTTGACTCCCACACCTTGTCCATCAGCATCCAGCATTGTCAACCATGCATCCGAAGCAAAAACTTAACCCTTCGACTCCCACATCCTATCCACCAGCGTCCTGTAGGAAGCTGGTGAATAAGATGAGGGAGTCAAGGGGTTTAGTTTTTCCAGTTGGTGGATAGGGTGCGGGAGTCAAAGGGTTAAATCAGCTGTTCAACTCGGATTCATCGCACTCGGGCATATCCATATATTCACTCTACGCAAATTTACCGATGATAATAATGTGACAGACGCCTTGAGCCTGCGCTAAACTCTATGCACTATGAAAATGTTGACAGGGAGGAAGAGGACCCACGGAACATTAAGCTGACAACACCACAATGACCAGATCGTCGAGATGGGCAGCCAACGAGCCAGTGTTTATGTGTTGTCGGTTGGGTTTGAACTCAGAACAACAGGTCTTAAATATGGGCACACTCAACTGAACCAGCCGACATGTAGATAAAAAAGACAGATCAACAGACAGACAGACAGAGAGACAGACAGGGGGGATGGGGAGAGAGAGTGAGAGTGGGGTAGGGCGGGAGAGAGAGAGAAAGAAAGAGAGAGAGAGGGAGAGAGAAACAGACAAACAGAGAGAAAGAGAAAGAGGGAGAGGGGAGAGAGAGAGAGAGAGAGAGAGAGAGGAGAGAGAGAGAGAGAGAAAGAGAGAGATAGCGACAGAGGTAGAGAGAGAGAGAGAGAAAGAGAGAGAGAGAAAGAGAGACAGAGACAGAGACAGAGGGAAGAAGAGAATGTGTGTGTGTGAGAGAGAGAGAAAGAGAGAGAGAGAGACAAACAAACAGACAGACAGACAGAAAGAGAGGGAGGGACACAGAGAAACAGAGAGAGAGAGAGAGAGAGAGAGAGAGAGACAGACAGACGGAGAGACAGACAGACGGACAGACAGAATCTAGAAAGATATATAACATACATACATACATACATACATACAGACAGACAGACAGACAGACAGTTGGGAGAGAAAGGCGAGACACCTCCCAGCGTAACCGTCTCATTCTTTACAAGTGTTCATTCCCCGCGGGTCGATAGTGATAGAGTCACAGGAGACACAGCTGTGAATATTGATGACTGGGGCTGGGTGGGCACAGAGAGAGAAAGAGAGAGAGAGAGAGATAGAGAGAAACAGCAAGCGAGCGAGCGAGCGAGCGAAGAGAGAGAGAGAGAGAGAGAGAGAGAGAGAGAGAGAGAGAGAGAGAGAGAGAGAGAGGAGAGAGAGAGAGAGAGAGAAAGAATGACAATGACAATGATGCTTTATTTTCCAACGGTAAAAGCTATTGGCTAGAAGCCATTTTTCAAACTTGCCGTAGCTATTCTATACACATGACATTTGTTTACAGCAACAAGTACAACTCAATGAAAGATACATGTTGAATACTAAAATAAAGATAACATTACAATGACATGAAGAAACGTACACAGTCAGCACTTAAAATAGATAGACAGACAGACAGATAGATAGATAGACAGGTAGATAGATAGAGAGATAGATTGATAGATAGATAGATAGATAGATAGATAGATAGATATATAGATAGTGTAGATAGGTAGACAGATGAGCAAGTAGATAAATTAATGAATAAGTAAATTAACAAATAAAAATAATGTTAATAACATCAATGATGATGCTGATAATGATTATGATGATGATGATGTTAAAGATGATAATAACGACAACAACAAGAAGAATGATGATGATGATAATGATAATGATAATAACAATAATAATAAACAATGGCTAACAGATAGATGAGCAAGCAAGCAAACAAAAACAACAACAAACAAAAATAAACAAAAAGCAATACAAAATAAAGAAGAAGCAAGAGAGAAATAAACACGTCATATAGTCATCAACAAATCAACGCATATAATACCGAAAGAAATACTAGTTGGCTGTTTGAACTGCTAAAGTATTAATAATGGTAAAAAAACAAAAACAAACAAACAAACAAAAAAACAAAAACGAATTATCAATGCACACACACACACACACACACACACACACACACACACACACACACACACACACACACACACACACACACACACACACACATTGACTAGATTAGATGTCATAGGCTGAAAGGCAGCTGACATTATTGTTGCTAAGTAAATTTACCGATGATAAGAGAGAGAGAGGGAAAGAGAGACCGAGAGAGAGAGGAAAGAGAGAGAGAAAAGAGAGAGAGAGTGTGTGTGTATGAAAGTGTGTGACAGAGAAAGAGAAAGGGGAGAGAGAAAGACAGTGACAGAGAGAGAGGAGAGAGACAGACAGACAGACAGACAGAGAAAGAGAGAAAGGAATAAATACAGACAGACGGAGACAGACAAAGAGACAACAGCAAGAAAGAAACATCGGACAGACAGAAAGACAGCGATTTATATATATACATAAAGAGGGAGAGGGAGGAGGGAGGGAGGGAGGGAGAGAGAGAAGGAAGAGAGAGAGAAAGACGGAAAGAGAGAAAAAGACGGAAAGGGGAGAGAGAAAGAGACAGAGACACAAAGAGACAGGAAGAGAGAAAGAGAGCGAGACAAAGAGAAAAAGAGAGACAGGGAAAAGAAACAAGAGAGAGAAAGAGAGAGAGAGAGAGAGAGAGAGAGGAGAGAGAGGACAGACAGACAGACCGACATACAAAGAGAGAGAGAGAGAGAGAGAGAGAGAGAGAGAGACAGACAGACAGACAGACAGAGAAAGAGAGGCAGAGAGAGAGAGAGAGAGAGTAGGACAGACTGACCTGTGCAAGTCTTGCCATCCTCGCCTTCATCCTGCTACCCCCCCCCCCCCCCATCCCATCACTTTAACACAAATACTCCCCCAAAACACACCGACCGACGAACTCATCTGTGCAGTGTTTGCCATATCCCTGAAATCCGCGAGGGAACCCCCCCCCCCTCCACACACACTACTAAAGAGAGAGAGAGAGAGAGAGAAAGAGAGAGACTCAGACTCAGACTCAGCCTCAGACTTGTTTAATGTAGGTACATCGACCGTAGGCCACAATACAAACACGTGAATGGAATGGAGGAGGAGATCCGGGTCTGAGACAGAGAGAGAGAGGAGAGAGAGAGAGAGAGAGAGAGAGGAGAGAGAGAGAGAGAGAGAGAGACTATGACAGAGACACAGACGCAAGATACAGAGACAGACACAAGAACAGAGGCACAAGAGGGCGAGAGAGAGAGAGAGAGAGACAGACAGACAGAGCAAAGAGAGACGAGTCAATTAACGAGGCAGAGACAGAGAGAGAGATGGAGAGACAGACAGAGATACAGATAGAGAGAAGAAAGAAAGAAAGAAAGAAAGAGAGAGAGACAGAGACAGAGACAGAGACAGAGACAAAGAGACAGAGATAAACAGAGACACAGAGAGAGACAGAGACAGAGATAAGCAGAGACAGACAAACAGAAAGAGAAACAAACTGCAAGATGTGCAATACCACTTACGGGGGAAAACACGTGAAATCAATAGGACAGTAACATGAGCAACATGTAACAACACGGCCCATCAGTCAGCACGGACACAACAGAGCCACCGGGGACCTGGCACAGCCGTTATGGACAAGGGCCAGCTTGAGGGCAACAACAATGATGATGACCTTTGGAAAACCCTCCCACCTTGACGTACATCACCACACTGACCATTTCACATGCTGGAACGCTGATGAGCCGAGTGGAGTGAAGAGGAGAGTTTATTTAACCCCTTTGTGTCCTGCACCTACTCTACCAGCATCCTGCATTGTCAACTATGCTAGCAAGAACACGAGAAAAAAAATCAGAACGCGTATTTCATACAACCAGACAACACAGGCGCAAATTTTCGACCAACTGGCCTTTGTCAAGCGTAGACGTAAGATCACAAACAAGCAAACAAACACCAAATACAAAAATTAGGAGGAAAAAACTGAAACTTCCCTGCTGCTTCGTCCAATGTAAGAAAAGAACTAAAATGACTAAAATGACGTCATAATGTGTTTGTGAGAAGATACGATGTCAGAGCGGAAGTGAGATAAATCCTGCAATTTGAATTCTGCACTTTTCAAATCGCAGAATTCATCTCACTTACGCTCTGACATCATATCTACTCACAAACACTCACACCATATCCACCAGCTTAATCCTTTAACTCCCTCACCCTATCCACCAGCGAAACCTATGTGCTGGCCAGGGTCTTGAAATGAGTGGGGAGGGGAGGGGGGGGGGAAACCTATGAAAGAGCACACTGATACTAACAGAATGATGGGAGCATTACGATGGGCAGTCAAAAGGTCAGGATTTATATTACCGTGCTGGGATTGAACTCGAGATATCAGATGTTGAATCCACAGCTCTGTGACATGACCCGGCTAGCCAACTAAGCAGAACAAGATATACGTAGGTTTGTGGAAAAATGTCCTTGTTGTGCCATAACTCAAAGGTTGTAGGGGAGGAATAAGGAAGCAGGCCAGAAACCTCGCCTTTCATTTTCATTATGAGGGATGGTGTTTACCTCTCTCTCTTCTTTATGAGGGATGGTGTTTCCCTCTCTCTCTTCTTTATGAGGGATGGTGTTTACCTCTCTCTCTTCTTTATGAGGGATGGTGTTTACCTCTCTCTCTCTCTTCTGTATGAGGGATGGTGTTTACCTCTCTCTCTTCTTTATGAGGGATGGTGTTTACCTCTCTCTCTTCTTTATGAGGGATGGTGTTTACCTCTCTCTCTCTCTTCTTTATGAGGGATGGTGTTTACCTCTCTCTCTTCTGTATGAGGGATGGTGTTTACCTCTCTCTCTTCTTTATGAGGGATGGTGTTTACCTCTCTCTCTTCTGTATGAGGGATGGTGTTTACCTCTCTCTCTTCTTTATGAGGGATGGTGTTTACCTCTCTCTCTTCTTTATGAGGGATGGTGTTTACCTCTCTCTCTCTCTTCTTTATGAGGGATGGTGTTTACCTCTCTCTCTTCTTTATGAGGGATGGTGTTTACCTCTCTCTCTTCTGTATGAGGGATGGTGTTTACCTCTCTCTCTCTCTTCTTTATGAGGGATGGTGTTTACCTCTCTCTCTTCTTTATGAGGGATGGTGTTTACCTCTCTCTCTTCTTTATGAGGGATGGTGTTTACCTCTCTCTCTTATGAGGATGTGTTTACCTCTCTCTTCTTTATGAGGGATGGTGTTTACCTCTCTCTCTTCTTTATGAGGGATGGTGTTTACCTCTCTCTCTCTCTTCTTTATGAGGGATGGTGTTTACCTCTCTCTCTTCTTTATGAGGGATGGTGTTTACCTCTCTCTTCTTTATGAGGGATGGTGTTTACCTCTCTCTCTTCTGTATGAGGGATGGTGTTTACCTCTCTCTCTTCTTTATGAGGGATGGTGTTTACCTCTCTCTCTTCTTTATGAGGGATGGTGTTTACCTCTCTCTCTCTCTTCTTTATGAGGGATGGTGTTTACCTCTCTCTCTTCTTTATGAGGGATGGTGTTTACCTCTCTCTCTTCTTTATGAGGGATGGTGTTTACCTCTCTCTCTCTCTTCTTTATGAGGGATGGTGTTTACCTCTCTCTCTTCTTTATGAGGGATGGTGTTTACCTCTCTCTCTTCTTTATGAGGGATGGTGTTTACCTCTCTCTCTTCTTTATGAGGGATGGTGTTTACCTCTCTCTCTCTCTCTTCTTTAAGAGGGATAGTGTTTACCTCTCTCTGTGTCTGTGTTTCAGTATTTGTCCGTTTCTCCTTGTCTCTCTGTCTCTGTCAGAGAGAGAGAGAGAGAGGAGAGAGAGAGAGAGAGAGAGAGAGAGAGAGAGAGAGAGAGAGAGAGAGAGAGAGAGAGAGTGCAAGAGAGAAAGAGAGAGAGAGAAACAGACAGACAGACAGACAGAGTCAGAGACAGAAATGGAGACACAGACAGACAGACAGAGTCAGAGACAGAAATGGAGACAGAGAGAGAGAGAGAGAGAAAGAGAGAGAGAGATAGACAGAGAGACAGACAGACAGACAGTCAGAGACAGACATGGAGACAGAGAGACACAGAGAGAGAAAGAGAGAGAGAGAGAACGAGAGAGAGAGAGACAGAAAGACAGACAGACAGACAGAAGAAGCCAGACAGAACCAGAGAGAGAGAGAGACAGACAGACAGGCTGAGAGACAGACAGACAGATAGCAAGAGTGACTGACAGAGACAGACAGACATACAGACAAACAGAGACAGAGAGACAGAAAAAATGAGAAAGAAAGAAACAGAGACAGAGACAGAGAAAGAGAGAGATAAACAGACAGGAAGGCGAGGGGGGGGGGGAGGAGGAGGATGTAGGTTACAGACAGACCAACTACTGTAGGCTACCTACCTGTGCACTGTTTGCCGTCCCCCTGAAAGCCCGGGTGACACTGACAAGCATACTGTGTGGCCAGGTTGACACAACTGGCGTTACGGTGACACTCGTGACCCAACGAGCAGAAATCTGTCCCTGTAACATAACATAACATAACATAACATAACATAACATGACGTCATAATATGATATGACACGCCATACTCGACGCCGCGCGACGCGATACATAGAATAGCATAGCATAGCATAGCATAGAGCATACCATCACCATATGCGTGTCTTGGTCATCAATCTTTGCTTGTCTTTGTCATTACTGTATGCGTGCCTACGTCATCACTGTTTGCGTGCCTTCGTCATCACTACATGCGTGTTCACGTCATCACTGTCTGCGTGCCTTCGTCATCACTGTCTGCGTGTCTTCGTCATCACTGTCTGCGCGTCTTAGTCATCACTGTACGCGTGTCTTCATCATCACTGTATGCGCGTCTTCACTGTATGCGTGTGTTCGTCATCACTGTATGCGTGTCTTCACTTATGCGTGTGTTCGTCATCACTGTATGCGTGTCTTCATCATCACTGTATGCGTGTCTTCACTGTATGCGTGTCTTCATCATCACTGTATGCGTGTCTTCATCATCACTGTATGCATGTGTTCGTCATCACTGTCTGCGTGTCTTCATCATCACTGTATGCATGTGTTCGTCATCACTGTATGCGTGTGTTCGTCATCACTGTCTGCGCGTCTTCATCATCACTGTATGCGTGTCTTCACTGTATGCGTGTGTTCGTCATCACTGTCTGCGTGTCTTCATCATCACTGTATGCGTGTCTTCACTGTATGCGTGTGTTCGTCATCACTGTCTGCGTGTCTTCATCATCACTGTATGCGTGTCTTCACTGTATGCGTGTGTTCGTCATCACTGTCTGCGTGTCTTCATCATCACTGCATGCGTGTCTTCACTGTATGCGTCTGTTTGTGGTCACTGTCTGTGTTCTCTCGATCACTACTGCGTGACTGACCTTTACAGACCTGGCGACACTGTCTTTATACCTGAAGTCTATATTTCTATACAGTCACTGACCTTTACAGACAGGACAACACTGTCCCTTAATGTCCATACCGTTACTAACCTTTACAGACAGGACAACACTGTCTCTAAATGTCCACACACAATCACTGACCTTTACAGAGAGGACAACACTGTCCCTAAATGTCCACACACAATCATTGACCTTTACAGACAGGACAACACTGCCCCTAATGTCCACACAGTTACTGACCTTTACAGACAGGACAACACTGCCCCTAATGTCCACACAATCACTGACCTTTACAGACAGGACAACACTGTCCCTAAATGTCCACACAGTTACTGACCTTTACAGACAGGACAACACTGTCCCTTAATGTCCGTACAATCACTCACCTTTACAGACAGGACAACACTGCCCCTAATGTCCACACAATCACTGACCTTTACAGACAGGACAACACTGCCCCTAATGTCCACACAGTCACTGACCTTTACAGACAGGGCAACACTGTCCCTAAATGTCCACACAGTTACTGACCTTTACAGACAGGACAACACTGTCCCTTAATGTCCGTACAATCACTCACCTTTACAGACAGGGCAACACTTTCCCTAAATGTCCACACAGTTACTGACCTTTACAGACAGGACAACACTGTCCCTTAATGTCCGTACAATCACTCACCTTTACAGACAGGACAACACTGTCCCTAAATGTCCACACAATCACTCACCTTTACAGACAGGACAACACTGTCCCTAAATGTCCACATACAGTTACTGACCTTTACAGACAGGACAACACTGTCCCTTAATGTCCGTACAATCACTCACCTTTACAGACAGGACAACACTGTCCCTTAATGTCCGTACAATCACTCACCTTTACAGACAGGACAACACTGTCCATAAATGTCCACACAATCACTGACCTTTACAGACAGGACAACACTGCCCCTAATGTCCACACAGTTACTGACCTTTACAGACAGGACAACACTGTCCCTTAATGTCCGTACAATCACTCACCTTTACAGACAGGACAACACTGTCCCTAAATGTCCACACAATCACTGACCTTTACAGACAGGACAACACTGTCCCTAAATGTCCGTACAATCACTCACCTTTACAGACAGGACAACACTGTCCCTAAATGTCCATACAGTCACTGACCTTTACAGACAGGACAACACTGTCCCTAAATGTCCACATACAGTTACTGACCTTTACAGACAGGACAACACTGTCCCTAAATGTCCATACATTACTGACCTTTACAGACAGGACAACACTGTCCCTAAATGTCCATACAGTTACTGACCTTTACAGACAGGACAACACTGTCCCTAAATGTCCATACAGTCACTGACCTTTACAGACAGGACAACACTGTCCCTAAATGTCCATACAGTCACTGACCTTTACAGACAGGACAACACTGTCCCTAAATGTCCATACAGTTACTGACCTTTACAGACAGGACAACACTGTCCCTAAATGTCCACATACAGTCACTGACCTTTACAGACAGGACAACACTGTCCCTAAATGTCCACATACAGTCACTGACCTTTACAGACAGGACAACACTGTCCCTAAATGTCCATACAGTTACTGACCTTTACAGACAGGACAACACTGTCCCT
This sequence comes from Monoplex corrugatus, assembly GCA_030674185.1. Taxonomy (NCBI): domain Eukaryota; kingdom Metazoa; phylum Mollusca; class Gastropoda; order Littorinimorpha; family Ranellidae; genus Monoplex; species Monoplex corrugatus. Next base: position 14,412,850 of record CM060311.1, read on the forward strand.
AAATGTCCACATACAGTCACTGACCTTTACAGACAGGACAACACTGTCCCTGTATCTGAAGTCTCTCAGAGTCTGGACAGTTCAGTGGAGGACAGCTCTCTTCGGGGTCTTGTCTCTCACACACCATCTGTCCATTCTGTATGACACATAGATACATACAATGACAGCAACAGTAACAACAACAACAACAACAACAATAATAATATAATAATATAAATAATAATAATAATAATAATAATAATAAATAATAATAATAATAATGAAGAATGATGATGCACTCACAAATACACCACCATCACTTTATCAAACACATACACCAGCAAGGCAGAAAATGATAGGAAGAAATGACAGAAAGCAAAGGAGGAAGAAAGAAACAAAGAGAGTGACGGAAAAGAGGGCATTTCTAGCACAGCATTTCCAGAAGGTAGGGATACTATTTGTACTGAATGAGCTCCCGGAATTCCCACGGGGAGCAAACCCCAAGAGGAGCAGGAAGACTTTAATTAACCTAAAAAGAGAATGGCAATCATTTGGCTAAAACAAACAGAAATGATGGTATTTCGTTCTGCACCAACACAACCGCTATGATGTTCCCATAGGCAAGATGGCGGCCACATCAATGAAGCAAATTGCCGATCACCTTTCTATACACTGGCCAAACCTATCATCACTATTTCTCTGAGGACGTATCGCTGTCCATTTTCATTGCGCTAAAACAAATTGAAATAAATAAATAAACAAACAATAAAATAAAACAAATAAATAAATAAATACACTAACACACACAGACACACACAGACACACACACACACACACACACACACACACACACACACATATATATATATATATATATATATATATATATATATAATATTATATATATACATACATGTATATATATATACACATATATATATACACATATATATATATACATATACATACATACACACACACACACACACACACAGACCACACACACACACACACACACACACACAAAATATATATATTATATATATATATATATATATATATATATATATATATACATATACATAACATATGTGTATATGATTGGGAGAAAATGGAGAGAAAAGAAAGAGAGAAAAAAGAAAAAGAGAGAAAGAAAGGAGAGAGAGAGACAGACAGGACAGACAGACAGAGAAAGAGACAGAGACAGTCAGGCAGACAGACAGGCAGACAGACAGACAGAGAGACAGAGTGATTTTTCCTTCCCAATAAGATAACTTGGGAAATGGTAAATGGACGTGACGCTAACCAGAAAAGAGAGGTAACCGAAGCACAAAACAAGGTAACAGAGAGAGGACAGAAAGACAGTCAGAACGACAAATAAAGAACACAGAACAGACAAGCAAATAAAAACTTGACCGCAAGAAAGAAAGAAGACAAAAACAAGAGAAAGAAAAGCAAAAGAAAGAATGACGAACAACAGCAATAAACAATAACAATAAACAAGATGATCAGGACATTGCAACACTCTCCCCTTTAAGACTACGTTCATACACCACACGGGACGTGAATGTGTTATATCTGAAGGACTAGCTCCCAGACCATCATTCAGTGCTTAGTCGAGGGTGGTGTGTGGGGGGGGGGGTGGGGGAGAAGAAACTTCTCGTCTGGCTGGAAAAGGAACCTCAGACTTGTGGCATTCCAGGCGGGCGTGATAACCACTGAGCCAATGCTCCGCTTCAGTAAGGCCAGCACAGACCGCCACAGAAAACCGTTCCCTCGCCCTGTCCACCAGCTTTACTGACCCTTTTACTCCCTCACCCTATCCACCAGCTTTGTAACTCTATCACTCCCACACCCTATCCAGCAGCTTCATTTACCCCTTCACTCCCTTACGCTATCCAGCAGCTTAATTAACCCTTTCACTCTCCATCCTGTCGACCAGTTTCATTAACTTTTTCATTCCATAACATTATCTACCAGTTTCATTAACCCTTTCACTCTCTATCCTATACACCAGTTTCATTAACCCGTTCTCTCCCTCAATCCATTCGCCAATTTCCTACATTGTGAAGACTTTAACTTTCCTTTCACTTCCTCCGCTTATCGACCAGATTCCTGCTCATTAACCTCTTTCACTCCCTCATTCTATCGATCAGCCTCATTAACCCTTGCACGCTAACAACCTACCCACCAACTGCATTGACCCTTTCACTCTCTCACCCAATCCACCAGCTTCCTGCAGGAAACGTAAAGGCATGAAAGAGTTAACTCGTGACGACCACCAGACAGACACAGAACAGTACACAGACAGCAAAGAGAACCCTGCTGGGATTCCAGCACCACTTCTTTACCTCTCGATAATCCTTCCCCCTCCCCTCCACTATTCTCTCCCCCTCCCCTCCCATTCCGCCAGTGGTAGCCAGCTAACGATGTGCCTAATCACCTGTTCACGAACAAATGGAGCTGTTTCCCTCCTGGCTGGCCTCCCCTGTACTCTGTGGGGTCCTTAACTGAGCACCTGTTCTTAAGTGGTAAGACCACGGGATCAGGCTCACCACAAAGATTGCTGTATACAGAGCAGTGCTTAGACTATCTACTGACGGTACATTCAACAGCTGGAACTGTTCCACCAAAGACGTCTGTCGATACAGTTGTAGATTCCAGGTTTGATGTCCACTTAACAAAGTAAACAAGAAACACTCGAAGGTTCTGGGTGGGACCCACAGCACCAATGTCTCACCACTATTTGGACAATCACTTCCTAAGCTCCCCGAACGTCACATGAAAGCCATTTCTTCAAGCAAAGAGTGGGGGGAGGGGGATGTGTGTCCATGAGCTGCATGATCCATTTAGACCCCGTCATCAGTTATTTTGTTTATAAACCAAATTGCAAGGTGGGAAATGACAAACTCCGTGACATAGCCACACACTGTGCACCAACCAGGTCCAACCCAGCCACTGGACCAACAGAGGATGGAAGAGCGCACTCTTGTCTCACAGTGGGCCTTCATCTTTCTTTAAGGCAGCCCGCCCTGCCACCAGCTCGCACAGCTGCCAGCTCTTTTCCCCTCACTATAGTTTCGACAGTTAGCAGTCGGGAGCTCCCAACGTTGCTTTGCCATAATCACGGGGGTGGGGGGTGGGGGGGGGGTTCGAACAGCCGCGAAAGTGATCAGGCATGATGCTCTAGACAGCCCATTTTGTTGTTCAGCTAACTCTGATATACCCCCAAAGGGATCCCAAGTTTGCTGTCTTTCTGAACCGCGAGCAGGTCTTTTCCTGCGGTCATCAGGCCCAATTCCCTGAAGCAAGCGGCCATGCCACGAATCAAAGCTGAGAGATTGTCGATAGAGTCGTAAATTTGAGGTTAATCCTAACCACACAATACAAACTGGCCTGTTCTCTGCCAATCACACTGCTGATGTGAGTTGTGTTTCACAGGTCCCATTTCCACCTGTCCCTCCTCTTCCCATTTCAAGACCTTGCCAGCGCATAGGCTTTTGCGCAGGATCGAGGAGTTTGCCACAAACATGTTGGCAAATTTGGGTGGGTCACGTATGGAACTGCCTCAGTGCAAAGAATTCCCCTTTTGAATAAACTCCAAACTTCATGTGACGACTGATACTTTATGCACATCATTATACTTTGCACGTGCTGGGAACACGATAATCAATGTACAAACAAAGGGTCAAACTCATGATATTCCCATAACCTCAGTCGTCCTTGCTTTGCTTGGATGAGTGTGGTGGAGGACGGGTGGTGGTGGTGGGAGGGCAGGGTGTCAGAGACCTAGTGTTGAGAAACTGTAACCGAAATGCCAGATACCTGTGCATGAAATATAGTACTGGTAAGATCCTGTGATTTAACTGTGTCTACGTTTTTGTTAGCTGCCATCATAGATAATAGTGTCCATTTTGTAATGTAGTACTGTAAGACCTGATATTTAACTCTTCAAGATAGATAATAGTGTCCACTTCGTAATGTAGTACTGGTAAGTTCCTGAGATTTAACCGTGCTTATATTTTGTAAGCTAACATCATAGTGTCCATTTTGTAACGTAGTAGTGGTAAGACCTGAGGTCTTTTCCCCCGTGGGGATCACGGGGACTCTTTCAGTATAAATAGTATCCCCACCTTCTGGAAATTCTGTGCTAGAAATTTCCTCTTTTCTGTCATTCCCTTTGTTTCTGCCTCGCTCCTTTGCTTTCTGTCATTTTCTGCCTAGCCGTCCATTCACCTGTATGTGCTCGATAAACTCTTGCCTACTTTCTTTTAGGATTGACAACTGGGTACATGTATTAAGTGCAGTTTTGGCTCTAGGGAAATGAGATAAGTGGAAGCAATTTTAGGTAATTTAGGCCTGTTTTTATAAATGTTTTATTGTCCTTAGTTATGTTTAAATTTGTATTCAGGTTTGTTTTTTACAACCCCTGTGCGATGAATTGGACAGGGTGGTCAACGCCAGGGGCATCTTCTCAGATTATGTGCGCGAATGCGTTGATGTGTATACTCACTTTTCTTTTCCTTTTTTTCCTGTTGAAGTATTGTGTATGTTTTGAAACGGATATAGCCCTGATATGGCTGTACGCAGTCGGCTGGGCTTTAAACAAAAATAACAACAAAAACAACAAACTGAGGTTTAACCGTGCTTACGTTCTGTAAGCTGTCATCACTGACAGTAGTGTCCATTTTGTAAACTGAATGTAATAATAACAATAATTACAGTTTTCATACGGCGCCAAATCTTGGCAATTCAAATGAAAGCGCACTGACGCACCAGGCATACGCATAACTCAACAAAGATCACCTTACAATATTGAATACACAGACTGAAGGAAAGAAGTAGTAGTAGAATTCAATGTTGGGAATAGAGGTGGGTTTTAAAATTGGATTTAAAAGCAGAAAGGCAGAGCGGAAGTCTATTCCAGGCTGACGGTCCTGAGACAGCAAAACAACGCTGGCCAACATTTGAGTTCTATGGACCAGAAGGGAAAGAGTGTCTGAAGCTGAGCGCAAGGTGCGAGTTAGCGTATAACTGCATGCATGCATCTGCAAATGCGTTGTATTCAGTAGCTTACCTTGGGTGTCCCTAGCGCCGTAAAGTAACGAACAGGTAAGAAGTTAAGCTTACCTGGAAAATCCCATTCCACATCACCCGCTCCTCGCCCCCTGTACCAGTGTGGTGGGGGAGGTAATCACCCCGGACAAGTGCCGACACCGCCACTCCCGTGTTTAGACTTCCCTCCCCGCCGCCACTACCAATGAATGGGCGGGCTAAATCTCCCTAATCGCTTTTCATTCTTCGCATTGACTCGTGGGGATTTCCCCCCGATCCGGAGGATGAGCGTATCCCCCTGAAGCCGTCTGCCTTCTGTGTTGTGCTGTGTTGTGTATTCGTTGTGTTTTGTGTTGTGTATTGTGTTATATCGTGTTGTGTTGTGCGTTGTGTTGTGTTGCGCTGTGTTGTGTGATGTGTATTCGTTGTATGTTGTGTTGTGTATTGTGTTATATCGTGTTGTATTGTGATGTTGTGTGTTGTGTGTGTTGTGATGTGTGTTCGTTGTGCGTTGTGTTGTGTATTGTGTTACATCGTGTTTTGTTGTGATGTGTTTGTTGTGTGTTCGTTGTGTGTTGTGTGTATTGTGTTACATCGTGTTGTGTTGTGATGTGTTGTGTTGTGTGTTCGTTGTGTGTTGTGTTGTGTATTGTGTTACATCGTGTTGTGTTGTGATGTGTTGTAGTTGTCTTGTGTGCTGTGTGTTCGTTGTCCGTTGCATTATGTGCTGTTTGTGTGTTCGTCGTGTCATTGTGCTGTGTTGTGTTGTTTGGTGTGTGTTCTGTGTTATGTGTTCGTTGTGCGTTGTGTTGTGTTGTTGTTGTGTCGTGCGTTCGTTGTGTTGTATTGTGTTGTAGTGTAGTGTAGTATAGTGCAGTGCAGTGCAGTGTAGTGTAGTGTAGTGCAGTGTAGTGCAGTGTAGTGTAGCGTAGTGTAATGCAGTGCAGCGTAGTGTAGCGTAGTGCAGCGTAGTGTAGCGTAGTGTAGTGTAGTTGGCGTAGTGTATGTAGCGTAGTGTAATGTAGTGTAGCGTATGTAGTGTAGCGTAGCGTAGTGTAGTGTAGGTAGTGTAGTTAGTGTAGTGTAGTGTAGCGTAGTGTAGTGTAGCGTAGCGTAGCGTAGTGTAATGTAGTGTAGTGTAGTGTAGTGTAGTGTAGTGTTGTAGTGTAGTGTAGTGTAGTGTAGTGTAGTGTATGTAGTGTAGTGTAGTGTAGTGTAGTGTGTGTGTCTGGTGTCTGTTCTGCGTTGTGCTGTGTTGTGTTGCGTACAAGATTGTTCCAGTGACAGACTGCTGCAATACTAGCATTAAAAATTATTTTAAAAAACATAGGCTACGTAGGACTTCAGGACCTGGCCAGCTCATGGATTTTTGTGCCATAATCATTTTGTAGAGAGAAAGAGGGAGAGAGAGAGACAGACAGAGACAGACAGACAGAGAGACAGACAGACAGAGAGAAAGAGAGAGACAGCCAGACAGACAGACAGAGACAGACAGGCAGAAGATAGACAGACAGACAGACAGTCAGACAGACAGTCAGACAGACAGGCAGGCAGGCAGGCAGGCAGGCAGACAGATAAAAGAGAGGATGGACAATTCATATCTCACCTCACAGGTACAAGTGACGCACACCCGGGGACTGAGTCCCTCCCCATGGTCATAGTACTTGCCACTGTAGAAACAGTTTGCTGAAACACACACACACAAAAGATACACAATGTTTCTGTTATATATATATATAATCTGTCTGTCTGTCTGTCTATCTATCTATCTATCTATCTATCTGTCTGTCTGTCTGTCTGTCTGTCTGTCTGTCTTTCTTCTATCTATCTATCTATATAGAGATATCTACACATACGTCTCTCTATATACAAACATATATCTATACTAGTATGTATGTATGTATGTATGTATGTATGTATGTATGTATGTATGTATATATGTATATATGTATGTATATATGTATGTATGTATGTACCTATCTATCTATCTATCATCTATATACATATATACACAAACACACACACACATATATATATATATATATATATATATATATATATATATATATATATATATATATTATGTATATGTATGTATATCATACATCGTGTATCACTACAACATACAGACGTTGTCTCATAACATTTTTCAAACATGCAAAAATAAGCAAGATGGTCACGTAGTAGTTAAATTTTTTTTTTCAAACGAGATACTTGGCAGACGCCACTAAACCACACACACACACACACACACACACACCACACACACACAACCACACACACACACACACACACACACACACACACACACACACCAGCCAGTCCAATCCAACAACCGTTTATTGTCAGAATAACACATACACAAGACACTTACACAAACACACACACACTTACACACACGCATACTTTCACACACACACATACACACTTACACACATATTTTCACACACATACACATACAAACACATACACGCATGCATACTCTCTCTCTCTCCACGTACTTTCTCTCTCTCTCTCTCAGACACACACAAACACACACACACACACACAAACACACACACACACACACACACACACAAACACACACACACACACACACACACACACACACACACACACACACACACACACACACACCAGACGATACTAAACAAGTCTCCTTTTAGCACAGGACGACACAAGACTTGAAGACCAGAACAAAGACAACACACTAGAAAAACCTGATTAGATTCATTCTGCGCACACCACCTCCTGTCTGCCGCTGCTAGAGAAAGAGCCAGGAGAAAAAACAGCACAGGTTCTCTTCCATTATCAGATTAATCTTCAGACAGAATGATGTGCAATTACTAGTCACCGCACGAAGACGGCTCAACGCGGAATGAAGGGGGGGGGGGGGGGGGGAGAGGAGAGAGAGAGAGAGTGAGAGAGACAGACAGAGAGAGAGAGAGATACAGAGAGAGAGGGACAGAGAGAGAGAGAGAGAGTAACACAGAGAGAGACAGAGAGAAACAGAGAGAGAGACAGAGACAGAGACAAAGAGAGCGGGTGAAAGACAGACAGACAGAAAGAGAGATAGTGAGAGAGAGAGACTGACGGACAGACAAACAGAGAGAGAGAGCGAGAGCAAGAGAGACAGAGAGCAAGAGACAGAGAGAGAGAGTAAGAGAGAGAGAGAAGAGATAGATAGATAGATAGAGAGAGAGATAAAAGAGAGATAGAGATAGAGAGATAGAGAGAGAGAAAGAGAGAGACAGAGAGAGAGAGAGAGAAAGAGACAGAGACAGAGAAAGAGAAAGAGTGAGAAAGAGAGAGAGAGAGGAGAGACAGAGAGATAGATATATAGAGAGAGACAGAGAGAGAGAAGAGAGAGAGAGAGAGAGAGAGACAGAGACAGAGACAGAGACAGAGACAGACAAGAGAGATGAACAAACGCAGACGATAATGGGCAGAGAACGGAGGCGGGATGAAGCATAAAAAAAAAATCCGCCACAACAGAAAAACAAAGAAAACCCTCTGAGACAAAAGAAAGGGAAGAAGAAACAATCTTTTAGGACAAAGGAAACAAAGACAGAACGAAGACAGTGAACAGTTTCGAGTTTGTTCTATAGGGATTCATCGCGCTCGGACAATTCCATACGCGCTTCATTCAAATCTGCCAGCAGTTATCAGGCAGGTCCTTGAGCCTACGCAAAAACAAACAAACAAAAAACAAAAACAAAAAACCCAAAAAACTAAAGCGCTGAAAATGTCTCCAAATGCGGTGGGAAACATAACATACAAAACATTGACGCCACCACAATGACTGGAGCATGAAGGTGGACAACAAACAAGCCAATCTTTACATTGTGAGGTAGGATTGAACTCAGGACATGGGATCTCTTTAAGTCCACAGCTTTATCACAACAGCCAACCAGTCTGGTTCCCTAACCAAGTTAGCTAGCAGACAACCAAAAAACAAAACAAAACAAAAAAACAAAACAAAAACAACAACAAACAAACAAAAAACAAACAAACAAAAACCCCAACCAACCCACAAACAAACAAAAAAAACGTGTGCCGTCTGAGGATCAAACCCACGATCCATGAGTTACGAGCATGGTGCATTGACCACTGAGTCACAGGCTGCTATATAAATCTGTGGTCTGCCAGAGGGCGCACCCATGTCCCCTAGGTGACAAGCATGGTGCATTGACCACTGAGTCACAGGTTGCTATATATATCTGTGGTCTGCCAGAGGGTGAACCCATGTCCCCTAGGTGACAAGCATGGTGAATTGACCACTGAGTCACAGGTTGCTATATATATCTGTGGTCTGCCAGAGTGTGAACCCATGTCCCCTAGGTGACAAGCATGGTGCATTGACCACTGAGTCACAGGTTGCTATATATATCTGTGGTCTGCCAGAGGGTGAACCCATGTCCCCTAGGTGACAAGCATGGTGCATTGACCACTGAGTCACAGGTTGCTATATATATCTGTGGTCTGCCAGAGGGTGAACCCATGTCCCCTAGGTGACAAGCATGGTGCATTGACCACTGAGTCACAGGTTGCTATATATATCTGTGGTTTGCCAGAGAGTGAACCCATGTCCCCTAGGTGACAAGCATGGTGCATTGTCCACTGAGTCACAGGTTGCTATATACATCTGTGGTTTGCCAGAGGGTGAACCCATGTCCCCTAGGTGACAAGCATGGTGGTTTGACCACTGAGCCATAGGCTGCTATAACAACCTGTCTGCTAGAGGGTGAACCCATGTCCCCTAGGTGACAAGCTTGGTGGTTTGACCACTGAGCCATAGATTGCTATATAAACCTATGGTCTGCCAGAGGGAAACCCATGTCCACTAGGTGATAAGCATGGTGATTTGACCACTGGACCACAGACTGCTATGTAAAAACCTGTGGTCTGTCAGACACTGAGCCCAAGTCCCCTTGGTGACAAGTTTGGTGGTTTTACCACTGAGCTAAAGGCTGCTATAACAGCCTGTGGTCTGCTAGATAACAAACCCACGTCCTCTAGGTGACAAGCATGGTGGCTTGACCACTGGGCAATAATTTGCTATACAATGCTGTAGTCTGCCGGAGGGCAAATCCACGTCCTCTAGGTGACAAGCATGGTGGCTTGACCACTGGGCAATAATTTGCTATACAATGCTGTAGTCTGCCGGAGGGCAAACCCACGTCCTCTAGGTGACAAGCATGGTGGCTTGACCACTGGGCAATAATTTGCTATACAATGCTGTAGTCTGCCGGAGGGCAAACCCACGTCCTGTAGATGACAAGCATGGTGGTTTGACCACTGAGCTGTCGATGTCTCCCCTTGGTGACAAGTTTGGTGTTCTGACCACTGAGCTATAGGCTGCTTTAAAAGCCTGTGGTCTGCCAGAGGCCGAACCCATGTCCCCTTGGTGACAAGTATGGTGCTCTGACCACTGAGCCAAGGAGGCCTGTGAAGAAAGTGAGCAGAAGAAAGAAAAGAAAAGAAAGAAAGAAACAAAAAATCGAGGAAAAGAAAGGACAGACAGGACAGAAGGAAAAACCAGGCCGAAGAAGAGCGAAGAAGGCAGGACAAATCAAAGTCACGTCTCACAAAGGCAAATCCAATTAATGGCCAAGAACATGAACTGGATGAAGCGTTGTCAGAAGACAAAAAAAATCAGTAGGAAGAGGGAGGGAAAATGGATGGGGAGAGAGAAGGAGAAAGAGAGAGAGAGAGAGAGAGAGAGAGAGAGAGAGAAAAGAGAGACTGAGGGAGGAGAGAGAGTAGGGAAGAGGTGGAGAGAGAGAGGGGAGAGAGTGAGGAGACATAGAGAAAGGGGAGAGGAAGAGAGAGAAAGAGAGAGGAGAGCAAGAGAGACAGGGTGGGGAGGAGAGAAAGGTGAGAGAAAAAGAGAATCGAGTAGATAGGGACTTCAGAGCAGACTTCAGAATATCTTATTACTCAAGGATAGTCACATGAGAGAGAGAGAGAGAGAGAGAGAGAGAGAGAGAGAGAGAGAGAGAGAGAGGATAGTGGCATTAAAGAGTGAGACAGAGAGAGAAAGGGAAGGGGGAGAGAGAGACAGAGGGGAGAGACACATATGGTTGGATAGAGAGAGAGGGTAGAGAGAGAGAGAGAGAGGGAGAGAAGGAGAGAAAGAGATAGGGAGGGGAGAGAGAGGGAAAGAGGGAAAGACAGAGAGGGAGAGAAAGAGAGGGAGTTAGAAATGGGGAGACAGAGAGGGGGAGAAGGAAGAGAGAGGGAGAGGGCAGAGAGGAGAGGGGGGGGCGGATGAGTAGGTGATGTGTTGGCTCATGATTAGAAAAGGAGTTTCTTTGAAAAACAAACAAAAAGCAAACAAACAAACAAAAAACCATCCACGACATAATTCACTTTGGACGCCTATTTCTAACAAAGAGCAACCAACCTTATGACGTCATCACACCCCGCTTGAAAACAACAACAGCGCTTCTTTAAAAAAAAAGCACAATCTTCTTTAATAAAATGTTGCCTACCCATTAAACAAACATGCTACCTTTCACAAAAAGGCGTTTACTACTTTGCCAAACAAGTATAGCGAAATACCAACACTACATGGGGTAACGTATTGTGGTGACTACGTAACATCAATAGACACAAACCCTAAAAGCTTACCCAACACAAATAATAATAATAATGTATATTGACGGTACGCCCAACAGCGCTCTAGGCGCTCACACTTCTACAATACCAAAAAGAAATGAATACATGCATGTAACATACATATACTTACTTCAAATTAACATAACGCACACTCTCAGTAACATCCACATACAAGACACGACAAGAACGCACTAAAACGCGACGGGTTAGGGCTAGTATAACACAGTTTAATTAACCCTTTGACTCCCGCACCCTGTCGACCAGCATGCCTCACTGTCAACCACGTTGGTGAATAGGGCGAGGGAGTCAAAAGGTTAACTTTCTGCAGTTGGTGGATAGCGTGCGGGAGTCAAACGGTTAAGTAGGATTTATAGAAATGACAGGCTTGGATCTTAAAAGAGGTACGATTAGACACATTTCTTAGATTACTGGAACCGAAATGGTCCAAAATGGGCAAAAGATCGGAAAGTGTGAGTCTTGCGTCTGTATCGAGGAATTTTAAAGAACCGAGTATCAGAAAAAGAGCGAAGAGAACGGGAAAGAGAATAAGCATGGAGCAGCCCAGAGACAGAGGCAAACGCAGTTCCAGAGACAACACTGTAAACACACACAAACAACACCTTGTATTTAGGAACCAGAAGAACAAGAAAACCAATGTAAGCGCGTATTTAACAAAACAAGACAAAACAAGCGCAAATTTTCGGCCAACCGGCCTTTGTCAAGCGCGAACGCACGGTCACAAACAGATCACAAACACCAAACAATGGATAATAAAAACAGGACTAAAAACTTCCCTGCCGCCTCGTCCAGTGGATAAAAAGGGACCAAATGGAATGCCCATGTACTACTGCTCATTTATCAACTGGACGAGGCGGCAGGGAAGTTTTTAGTCCTGTTTTTATTATCCATTGTTTGGTGTTTGTGATCTGTTTGTGACCGTGCGTTCGCGCTTGACAAAGGCCGGTTGGCCGAAAATTTGCGCTTGTTTTGTCTTGTTTTGTTAAATACGCGCTTACATTGGTTTTCTTGCTCTTCTGGTTCCTGTCTACTTGGGCGCGGGCAGTCGCACTTGTTTTGGACCTTGTATTTAATACGCAGTTGAACAGGAACCCAGTGGAGTGTACAAAGCAGGGATGTTGAACTCTCACAGCGAGAAGCTTTACGAACGAGTCTTGCAGCAACACTTTGAACTGTATGTAGAGGTTGAATAACAGACAGGGGGGCGCCAATAAGAAGACTGTTACAATAATCTAGATGAGAAAGTATACAAGAGGTTAAGATTGTTTTGGCAGCAGAATCAGTGAAAAGATATATTAATTTGAAAATATATTAATTTGATGCGTTTGAGTTTCAAATAAGCCACTTGACATACTTTGGTTATATGTTGTTGCATGGAAAGGTTTGAGTCAAGGATGAATTTCTAGATTCAGGACCTGGCTAGCTCATGGGTTTATATGCAAGCTTAAGGCTTGTGCTGTGATCATTCTGGATTTTCTCTATCACATGGCACTTGTGACGTAGTGCATATGGAATTCATTCCGAACGCGGAGACGTCGTCTTGAGAAATTGAAATTGAAACCGAGTCTAGATTTCGTACAAAGCCCGAGAAGTGAATATCACACACGCATTGAGAGACACTGAATGTGGAAGAGGTACAACCTTGTTGGCGTGTAAAAATATCTGAGCCTCAGTCTCACATCGTTAAGCTTAAGTCTGTTGTCAGTCATCCAGTTTTCAATGTCGTTAGTACGTGATTGGGGTGTGGAAATCATTTCATTCAGTTCCACCAGAATGCTATTTCTGTACTTGTAGTTGTGGACACAAACCCTAACCCTACACAACACCAACCCAGGCACCAGAACCAGACAATGCCACAATACCAAAGGACAGAATTCTGAGAGGTGCAGAGCAGTGTAAAGAAACTGGACACAAAAATTCACTGAGACAGACGGGGTCTCTGAAGGCAGGGTTTTTACATGACACAGACAGAAACGGACGGACAGGCAGACACGGACAGACAGACGGACGAACGGACAGAAAAAGACAGACAGATAGACAGACGGACAGTCAGAGTAGTATACTCACTGAGACAGACGGGACAACACTCGCCGTCTCTGAAGGCAGGGTTTTTACATTCTGCCGGTGGACATTCCATGTTACGACACTCCACTGTGCCGTTCTGAAACACACATACACACACACACACACACACACACACACACACACACACACACACACACACACACACACACACACACACACATACACACACAGAGCCGTTAGTGCTGTGCTGCGCCTTTCAGTTACAACTTCAATAAACAATCACTTATGATCTAAAACAAAGAACAATAACAAACCAATACCACTGACAGAAAAAAAATTAGGAAGTCACTATACATACTAGGAAATTATCAAATATCTCTGAATATGAACATAAATTGCTGATGCTGATGATGACGCACATACACACTCACACACACATTCACACTCACACACAGACACCTAAGGCACATACACACTCACACATGCACTCACACTCACACACATAGACACAGACACGCACCAACGAACTAAATGAACAGAGGAACAATAGTCTCGATTAAATACCTCGGCAGACAGAAGAAGAACCATTGAAACAGATAATAATATAAAAACAAAACAACACACAACGCAACAAATCAACAACAGAAACACACAAACAAACAAAAAGCTCTACCAACTAAAAACAAAACAAAACAAAACGAAGCAACAAACAAAAAAATGGCAAACAGCTTGACAGAGTGATCGAATAAACAAAGAGACTTGTTCCATGACAGTAACTCCAACCCAAATTATTAGATGAACAGACGAAACAATACCAAGTGACCATGAAGTGACAATAACCAATGGGAAGAGACTAGACAGACGAACCAATAAAAAGTGTCAGTGAAAGGAAATCAGCCAATGAGAAGAGAGAGGACAGATAAACCAATGAAAAGTGGCAAAGTGAAAGTAACCAAGGAGAAGAGGGTTGACAGAAAAAGCAATGAAAAGTGGCCATGAAGTGAAATGAATCAATGAGAAGACAGAGGACAGAAAAACCAATGAAAAGTGGGCAAGTGAAAACAACAAATGGGATGAGGGTAGACAGACAAACCAAGAAAAGAGGCCATGAAGTGAAATAAGCCAATGAGAAGAGAGATGACAGACAAACCAATGAAGAGTGGCCACGTGAAAGCAAGCAGTTGGAAGAGAGAGGACAGACAAACTGATGAAAGGTGACCATGAAGTGACAGTGATCAATGGGAAAGCAGAGGACAGACAGACCAATGAAAAGTGGCTATGAAGCGACAGTGACCAGTGGGAGAAGACAGGACAGACCAATGAAAAGTGGCCATGAAGTGACAGTGACCAATGGGAAAAGAGAGAAACCGACAAACCAAGGAATAGTGGCCGTGAAGTGACAGGGATCAATGGGAAATGAGAAACTGACAAACCAATCAAAAGTGACTGAGAAGTGACAGTGACCAATGAAAAAAGAGAGAAACAGATAAACCAATGGCCCTGAAGTGATAGTAACCAATGGGAAAAGAGAGAAACAGACAAACCAATCGAAAGTGGCCATGAAGTGACAAGTGACCAATGGAAAAGAGAGCACAGATAAACCAATCAAAAGTGGTCATGAAGTGACCGTGACCAATAGGAAGAGACACAGGACATACATACCCGACACCTGCAGACGGAACATTTGTCTCTCTCCCACACCTCACCCTCTGTACGTATTGTTCCGTTGTCATGACAACTCTGTAAACACTGGCACTGCTCTAGGTGCGATATTTTCTCTTCTGCTCGCTCGAGCTGAAAGGGACACAATCCAATGTCAGTTCCATCCTGTGTAACAATCATGGGGTCTGGATTGCATAGTAAGGTCATGTAAGATCTAGACATACCTCCACTAGGGCTGAGACCAGTCACAGATCGGCAACTATGCTGTTTCACCAGTCTTCGTGGTGCAGTGGCTAGTGCAATGGACTAGCAACTGGAAGGTTGTGGGTTCCAATCCCATCAATTAGTCAAAATCACTGTGGGATTTTTTGGCACCAACTGGCTGCTAACCAGATGCGAGCATGCTATAGGCATATTGGGAAGACTGGGCATCACACACGAGGAGTCTCAACCATTTCATATATGCATCATTGATTGTGTTGCTTATAATTCCTGACCAACATCCCAGGTGTCTGTATCTCTCAGACCTGGTCAATACCAGTATATGTAATGAGAGTAAGCGTGGAGTACAGCCCTGTCACACAGTCTCACTCTAGAATAAAACTGCATAGCATCATGATTATCATCACCATCTTCATCATCATCATCACATCATAGCACAGTGAAAAACTGTCTTAGCTTCAATGGCCATTAACCCTTTGACTTCCGCACCCTATCCACCAGCATCCTGCATTGTTAACCATGCTAGCAAAGCAAAAACTTAACCCCTTGACTCCCACACCCATTCCACAAGTTCTTGCAGAAAGTTAGTGGACAGAGTGAGGGAGTCAAAGAGTTCAGTTTTTCCAGCTGGTGGATAGGGTAAGGAGTCAAAGGGTTAATCAGCAAGCAAACAAACATAGAAACAAGCAAAACAAACATAAAAATAAACAAACCAAACCCCAAAAAAGCCCATTTTTCCACAGGCGATGACTGTCCCGTGTGCGCACTACGCCTTAGATCTACCCAAACCTGTGCTTTGTATTGTCCCCAGCCCTCTGCAGTGTTATGCACATCATGCCACAGGTCACCGTTATAAAAAGGACACAGGTAACACGCCACAAGGTGAGTATATCTGTATCTGTCTATAAAATGGACACAGGTAACACGCCACAAGGTGAGTTATCTGTATCTGTCTTTCCGTGTGTCTAGTCTGTTGTCGTTGTCTGAATAGTGAGAGATGCCAGACTAGGATTATCCACAACTATTAGATTATTTGAAAAGACGTTTAGTATGATCATCATGTTGCCCCACAATATATTCGTTTCAATTTTGTAGAGATGTGCAATTAACATACTTTAACGTTTCAACTTAAAGAGAAATTCTTAAGTGCGAAAGTGAGAAAGTGAAAGACACATAGAGGGAGAGACAGAGAGAGTGGATAGAAAGAGAGAGAGGGAGGGAGATAGATAGACAGATGGATAGACAGATAGATAAATTAGATAGATATAGATAGATAGAAGAGAGAGAGAGAGAGAGAGAGAGACAGCAAGAGAGACAGAAAGAGAGAGAGAGACAGACAGACAGAGAGATAGACAGACAGATAAACAGAGAGAGAGAGAGAGAGACAAAGAAAAGGTAATTTAAATTGATGTCAAAAACATGAATAGTTTGTTCACTTATTCTCATTCTGCATCATCATCAAAACAAATTGAATAATCATCCTTATTTTCTAAATTATTACCTCATTCATTCTCTCTCTGTCTCTTCTCTCTCTCTCTCTGCTCTCTCTCTCTCTCTCTTTATCCCACAAAGGGTGTAAGATAATCAACACAAACAAAAACTCACCTTTTGTGATATATTCTGATAAAGTCTAAACATTTCTTTTACTTGGTGCTCCAACGCCTCGAACTGAGAGCAAGTTGGACAATCTGAAACATACGTCACCATGTTTCGTCACCTTGTCTTGCGTCACACAACGTAACTAATCGTCATAGCCTAAGCTTTCAAGCATCATGAAATAAAGATATCATTAATATTTCATAAAGACTGATACTCTTTACTCTTTCGTTAATAATCAATTAAAGACATTTTTGAATAATATTCTGTGCGTGAAAACTGATCTGGAGACAAAATCGTCTTCTAACACAATACAGAAACACGGTTACGTCAAAGCTTTCAACCTGATGTTACACCGTCACAAGACTAAGTACTTTAGCCACCACTGCTATTCAGCATTATGGTAGTGGACCGAAAACACAAAAGGTGGCATTGTTTAAAAGCTCACCACCATTATGTAATAATTGCTTCTGGTAAATGTGACTGAGCTTTAGGCATTCAATTACATGCAGCTTCTGCCTTTACAAAGTCAGTATTTCGTTCTCCAAATATTCATTCAAACTGCTCATTTAAAAAGCCTGAATTGTCACTTTATCTTATGACCTGTTTTATTTGCATATAACCCCGGAATAATATATACATTATTTCCTTGGGACAGTATCACACAACGTTTCAAACTGGACAAGTGTTGACATAACATAATGTAATGACGACATTTAATAGATCTGGAAGCTGTTGACGCCATATAATGTCGTCACACAAAAATGACGTGATGAAATCGTAACATTCCGAAGAGGACAACGAGTGTTGGCACGATGAAATGACCAGTATTGATGATTTGGACAGCTGGTGACACCATATAATGACGACACACAATAATGACGTAATGAAGACGTAACTCTATAAAGCGACAAGTAGCGAGACAAAGTGATGACGATTTTGATGATGCGGGCAGCTGTGACGTCATATAATGACGACACATTACAAAAACGACGTGATGAAGACATTACTTTCTAAATAGGACAAATGTTGGCACACAGAAATGACCAGTATTTACGCTTTGGACAAATGGTGACACCACATGATAACGACATGTACTGACGACGTGATAGAGACGTAACGTTCTAAACAGAACAAGGAGTGATGAAGGGTTTAATGATCTGGACAGTCGCTGACGTCATATAACGAAACGACGACACATAAAAAATGACGTGATGAAGACGTAACGGTTTACATAGGACGAGTGTTGGCACAATACAATGACGAGTTTTAACGATCTGGACAGCTGGTGACGCTGTACAATAATGACACATACTAATGGCGTAGGTACCTGTGTCTTGGTTTGGACACTGTAACAAATACCCGTGGGCCTGTGTGACTATTTTCACGTCTTGAAGAGCTCCCTGTTACACACAGAGAGAGAAAAAAATTACACACCGATTGTTTACATGTGTATGGAAAAACAACAACAACAAAACAATCGTCTAGTATGAAATCCACTTCATATCTACATCCCCTCACTCTTTCATGTCTACCTCCATCCACTCCTTCCGTGCACTCCTCCACTCTTTGTTCTGAAGTCTGAAGTTTGAACTCTCTCTCTCTCTCTCTCTCTCTGTGTCTCCTCTCTCTGTCTCTCTCTCACACACACAGGCTCTGCCCCAGCTGTCTCTCTGTCTCTCTCTCTCTTGGGATTTGCCCCAGCTCTCTGTCTGTCTGTCTGTCTGTCTATCTCCCTCTCTCACGGTCTCTGCCCCAGCTGTCTCTCTGTCTGTCTCACTCTTGGGATTTGCCCCAGCTCTCTGTCTGTCTGTCTGTCTATCTCCCTCTCTCACGGTCTCTGCCCCAGCTGTCTCTCTGTCTCTCTCTGTCTGTCTCACTCTTGGGATTTGCCCCAGCTCTCTGTCTGTCTGTCTATCTCCCTCTCTCACGGTCTCTGCCCCAGCTGTCTCTCTGTCTCTCTCTGTCTGTCTCACTCTTGGGATTTGCCCCAGCTCTCTGTCTGTCTGTCTGTCTATCTCCCTCTCTCACGGTCTCTGCCCCAGCTGTCTCTCACACAATTCACGTTCACAATTTTTGACAGCAGTGATGGGAAACCGCCCCCTCCCTCTCTCTCTGTGTCTTACACACCCATATGCTCTCTCTGTGTCTCTCTCTGTCTGTCTGTCTGTCCCCCCCCCCACCGACTTGACTGTCTGCAAGTGTTTATCTAATCCTTACATTGGTGGTTTCCATTTCATAGTTCCAGTGGATGCATAGATCAGTCAGTGGCGTGTTTCAAAAGTGACTTTTACCTGATAAATTCTACTGTTGGAAACTAAAATGCTACTGGCATTATCGTTCTCTGTTTGTCACACACACACACACACACACACACACAAACAACACACACACACACACACACACAAACACACACACACACACATCGTCACACACACACACACACACACACAGACACATCATCACACACACACACACACACACACACACACACACACACACACACACTCACAAACACACACATATTCTCAACAACAACAACAAACAAAAACACACAAAAACACAGACATACACACACAAAGACATAGACATACAAACCTACACACACACACACACACACACACATCAAACCAAACCAAAACCACAAGAACTGACCCTAAACAACGCATGCTGTCCGTTCCTCTGACCAATGAACAGCTGCAGACTGGTTCTGTCGGCGCCAAACGCCTTGTCCACCGAGTCTCGCATCACGCGAGAGTAGATGACGCTGCAGTTGATGGCCAGGGTCACGTGAGAGCCGCTCAAGGTTAAGGCCAGCCTGTGCCAGCGGCCGTCAGCCAGGCGATAGGGGAATGTCTCCACCCGGGCCTGCTGGCTGTGAGTGTAGTGAAGGCGGATCTCATCACGCCGTCCACTGCTCTCTACTTCAACATATCTGTGACACACAGAAAAGACAACCACCTGTAAACTTTGATTTGGTTCAGTTTTTACGTCGACACCTACCTCAGGTGATATGGCCGAGGGGGATGACCATCTCAGGGAAGTGGGGGAAGGGTGGGGGGCTTATCTAATCCTATGCTGACACCACTAGAACAACAATGATGTTAAGATGGGACAGTGAGAAGGCCAGTTTTAATATAGCGCACCCCGGGGATTCGAACCCACAACCATTATCAGCACGTGAATCCGACGCTCAAACCAACTGAGCTACCGGGGCCCGTAACCTGTAAATAAACAGCAGTACGTGTAACAGAGACCAATACAACCTCCTCCCCAATCCCCTCCACAGCATCACTCCTTGGGACGTTGGCTGCCCGCACTGTATTCTGGGTCTCTGACTTCCTCATCTTTCTTCAACCACATTGAAAATCGCTGGACTGTTACGACCTCTCTCTCCCTCCACTCCTGGCTGTTTCCTTGGTAATTTCTTCGTGGTTTTCCCCTTCCTCTTTTCACTTCGACTTTTCCTTGGATGACATCTTTCATGAGAGTGCATTTCTGACGACACAACAATCTGTAAGAAAAAGTACATGCGCACCGACATAGATAGATAGATAGATAGATAGATAGATAGATAGATAGATAGAAAAAAGTACATGCGCACCGACATAGATAGATAGATAGATAGATAGATAGACAGATAGATAGATATAGATAGACAGATAGATAGATAGATGGACAGCTGATAGACAGACAGACAGCTAGATAGACAGACAGACAGATAAATAGATAGATAGATAGATATACAGATAGGCAGACAGTAGATAGATAGATAAACACAGACAGACAGACAGAGAGACAGAAAGACAGACAAATAGACAGATAAGACAGACAGACAGATACACAGACAGACAGACAGACATATAATATACATATATATATATATATCGAGAGAGAGAGAGAGAGAGAGAGGGGAGAGACAGACAGACAGAGAGATAGAGAGAGAAACAGACAGTCAGACACACAGACAGACAGACAGACAGAGAGACAGAGAGACAGACAAACAAACAGTAACGTCATATCGACGAAGACCTCCCGCCCTAATTCAATCTCCATACAAATGGAATTAGAATCATTACATGGCAACCAGTTCAGCCATGGGAAAGAGGGGGAAGAAAAAAACAACAATTGTAAATTGGTCTAGCCACTCTAACAACCTCGTGCACTGATTACTACAGCAACTCTAATGTTTGTATGTCTAGGTCAGTGTGACTGTGAAGGACCATCATCTCTGCGTACAATGGCAGACTGTCACGACAGTGTAAACTGATTTTCAGCATTGTCAGAAATTCCAGAGAAAGTGATGTTCACCTACCTTCCTCAAAAAGCGCTTACTTACGTCACTGGGTTTTTTTTTCAATAATGTGTGACCTTGACCTTGCCGCCATGACTTTCAATCTTAAGTATTCCTGACTCTGGTAAGGTGCAAAGCTCTAACCATCCTTTGGCATAGATCCACCCAGAAATAATCGTGAAAATATTGCTAACACATTGTTGTTATTTGATGATACGGTGGCGCGCGCGCGCGCGCGTGCACGCACACACACACACACACATACACACACACAACATATATATATATATATATATATATATATATATATATATATATATATAGAGAGAGAGAGAGAGAGAGAGAGAGAGAGTGAGAGAGAGAGAGAGAGAGAGAGAGAGAGAGCTCTGGTCGATTTAAAACAATTTTCTCTTAAAAAATGACGATGGCAGTGGGGGAAAGGGAGAGACTGATGGTGGAAAAAACCGTTCAGCTTTAACGATCAGCTCTTAGCGCCGTGTGAAGGGTTACAAAACGGGACATGGCCTGGGTCAATAACAAAATCCATACATTGTCTTCACCTCCCTTTCTTCTGGATCAGAAGAAAGCGGGAAGACATTGTCTTCACTACCTTCTTTTGGATCAGAAGGAGGTAGGAAGATATTGTCATCACTACCTTCTTTCGGATCAGAAGGAAGTAGGAAGACACTGTCATCACTATCTTCCTTTGGAATGGAAGGAAGCGGGACGACACTGTTTTCATCAATCTTCATTTATATTAGAAGAAAGGAAGACATTATCTCCTTCATCCATCTTTTGCATTAGAAGGAAGTAAGGAAGATATAATCTTCTTCATTCATCTTTTGCATTGGAAGGAAGTTAGGAAGACATCTTCTTCATTCATCTTTTGCGTTTGAAGGAAGTTAGGAAGATATTATCTTTTTCATTCATCTTTTGCATTAGAAGGAAGAAAGGAAGATATTACCTTCTTCATTCATCTTTTGGTTCAGAAGGAAGCAGGAAACTATTGCCATCACACATCTTCTTTTGGATCAGAGGCAGGAAGACACTGTCTTCTAATACCCTCTTTTGGATCAGAAGGAAGCAGGAAGACATTGCCATCTTCTTTTGGATCAGAAGGAAGTTTGGAAGAATTGTTTTAATCTTCTTTTGGATCCGAGGGAAGTTAGGAAGACACTGTCTTCACCTTATTTTGGATCAGAAGGAAGCAGGAAGACGTCTTCACCACCTTCTGGATTAGAAGGAATCTTTACCCACCTTCTTTTGGATTAGAAGAAAGTAGAAAGATATTGTCTTCTTCATCCATCTTTTAGACCCGAAAGAAGTTAGGAAGGCACTGTCTTCACACACCTTCTTTACGATCAGAAGGAATCTAGGAAGACATTGTCTTCACACACCTTCTTTACGATCAGAAGGAAGTTAGGAAGACATTGTCTTCACACACCTTCTTTACGATCAGAAGGAAGTTAGAAAGCCACTGTCTTCACACACCTTCTTTACGAGCAGAAGGAAGTTAGGAATACATTGTCTTCACACACCTTCTTTACGATCAGAAGGAAGTTAGGAAGACATTGTCTTCACACACCTTCTTTACGATCAGAAGGAAGCTAGGAAGACATTGTCTTCACACACCTTCTTTACGATCAGAAGGAAGTTAGAAAGGCACTGTCTTCACACACTTTCTTTACGATCAGAAGGAAGTTAGGAAGACACTGTCTTCACACATCTTCTTTACGATCAGAAGGAAGTAGGAAGAAATTGTCTTCACGCACGTTCTTTTGGATAAGAAGGAAGCAGGAACCAAAAGAAGGAAGATAAATGTTTGCAGGATGGGTGTGCAACATGGTAAGGCCATAACGAAACTCTTCCCGTTTCCCGGTGGAATAATAAGACAGCACGAGATAAGGAGGTACCGGTAAAATACTTTTGTAGTTTAGTTGGCGTCGTAGTTTTACACCTCTTGCCTGATTGTGGTTCCAAGGACCACTCATACACTGTACGCATGCAGAATACAAAATATGCACGTAAAAGATCTTGTACGTCATGTCAGACACTGGTCTATAGAAACACCCAGCATGCATGCCCACTGCAGACTGCAGTAACATACCACCTGCACAGTGTGGGCTAAACAAAGCGCTTGCACACATCCGAGAGAACAATCGAAACGCTATCAAAACAAATGAAATACAACACATACTTCAACTGAGGACAGTTTTGAGTAATATTTGTGACCTTGTTACCACTAGGAAGTCCCCCTTGGGGATGCCGGGGTCTCTTTCAGTATAAATGGTATCCCCATCTTCTGGAAATCCTGTGCCAGAAATTCCCTCTTTTCTGTCATTCCCTTTGTTTCTGCCTTGCTCCTTTGCCTTCTGTCGTCTCTTTCTATCATTTTCTGCCTTGCTGGCCCATTCGCCTGTATATTTTCCGTAAAACATTGCATACTTTCTCTTGGGATTGTCAATTGGATACACGTATTAAGTGCATTTCTGGCATATACGGAAATGTGATATGCAGAAGCAATTTTAGATAATTTAGGCCACTTTTTATATGTTTTAGTGTCCATAGTTACGTTTACACTTGTATCATTCTTTTTAATCCCCAGGTGATAAGTTAAACGGAGCGGTCAACGCCAGGGGGATATCCTTGGATTATGTGCGTGAATGCATTGATATGTGTACTTCATTTTCTTTTCCACCTTTTTTTTTCTCTCCAAAGAGGTATAATGTACTTCTTGAAATGGTTATAGCCCTGGTATGGCTTTGTGCAATCAACTGGACTTTAACAACAATAACAACAACAATAAAAACAATACGAAATTATCTGTTATTTTTGTCCTAAATGTAGTGAATAGTGTGTACTGTTTTTTGTCTCTCTCTTAACAAAGGCCAGTGGACCGACAATTTACACCTGTTTTGTTTTGTTAATCAAACACTGATGCCACGATGCCATTCTATTTCCATGTGTTTCTGATGAATAACTTTTTTTTTTTTTAAGACATTCACACCATACCTCCATGGGAACAAAGTTCTGACCTAAAAATGCCGTCCATTAAACAACCGATTCATCTTGGCAGACACAGTTTGATAGACACACAAACACACACACAAATCACCCCCCCCCCCCCCCCCTTTCGAAAAAAAAAGGAAAAAAAAGAAAGAAAAAAAGGAGGGCAAGTGGAAGGAAGGAAACGCAGAAGAAGAAGACGATGATTATGAAGAAGAAGAAGAAGCAAAGGATGCCCGTGAACATAAACCCCCGAGAGAACGGTTAAAAAAAGGGGAGCCATAACCGTCAGGCAAGGAGGTCGTGTGAAAGTGTTTACCAACCATCAGTACATTAACAAACATCCAGTTCTGGGTCAAGTCTTTGACAATTAGATTCACATCAAAGCAGAAATGGTTACAGACAGATAGCTTTCAAAATTAGATTACACGAAGATGGGGTATGGAGGTTCAGAATGATAGGCTAAATGGCTCCCTCCCTGCCGCATCTATAGGCTAAATAGGGTTCAGAATGATAGGCTAAATGGCTCCCTCCTTGCCGCATTATGTCTATAGGCCAATATTCAGAATGATAGGCTAAATGGCTCCCTTCTTGCCACATTATGTCTATAGGCTACTATTCAGAATGATAGGCTAAATGACTCCCTCCTTGCCACAGGATGTCTGTAGGCTAAACAGGCTTCAGAATGAAAGACTAAATGGCTCCCGCCTTGCCATATTATGTCTATGAGTCAATATTCAGAATGATAGGCTAAAAGGCTCCCTCCGTGCCACAGTATGTCTATGAGTCAATATTCAAATGATAAGCTAAAAGGCTCCCTCCGTGCCACAGTATGTCTATGAGTCAATATTCAGAATGATAGGCTAAATTACTTCCTCCTTGCCTCATCTATAGGCTAAATAGGTTTCAGAATGATAGGCTAAATGGCTCCGCCTTGCCATATTATGTCTATATGTCAATATTCAGAATGATAGGCTAAATGGCTCCCTCCGTGCCACAGTATGTCTATAAGCCAATATTCACAATGGTAGGCTAAATGGCTCCCGCCTTGCCATATCTATAGCCTAATAGGCTTCGGAATGATAGGCTAAATGGCTCCCTCCTCGCCACATCTACAGCTAAATAGGTTTAGAATGATAGGCTAAATAGCTCCCTCCTTGTAACATCCATAGGCTAAATAGATTTCAGAATGATAGGCTAAATGGCTCCCTCCTTGCAACATCTACAGCTAAATAGGTTTCAGAATGATGGGCTAAATGACTCCTTCCTTGCCACATCTA
Source organism: Monoplex corrugatus (assembly GCA_030674185.1). Lineage (NCBI taxonomy): Eukaryota > Metazoa > Mollusca > Gastropoda > Littorinimorpha > Ranellidae > Monoplex > Monoplex corrugatus. The sequence goes on from CM060311.1 coordinate 14,438,608, forward strand.
CAGACTAGGTTTCACAATGATAGGCTAAATGGCGCCATCCTTGCCACATCTACAGGCTCAATAATTTTCACAATGATAGGCTAAATGTCCCTCCTTGCCACCTGCCACATTATGTCTATAGGCTGAATAGGTTTCATAATGATAGGCTAAATGGCTCCCTCCTTGCCAAAGTATGTCTGTATGCTAAGCAGGTTTCACAATGATAGGCTAAATGGCTTGCTCCCTGCCAAAATATGTCTGTATGCTAAACAGGTTTCACAATGATAGGCTAAATGGCTTGCTCCCTGCCAGAGCATGTCTCTTTAGTATCTAACACCAACATACTAATGCAACAGTTCAGTAGAGGTATACCAATGTACAAATTGAGCACATGTATACCAACGTACTAACTCAGCATATGTATACCAATGTAGCAATTTAGTACTTGTATACCAATGTATTAATTCAGAACTTGTACACCAATGTACTAATTCAGTATTTGTATACCAGTGTACTAATTAAGCATGAGTATACCAATGTATCAATCTATTACTTGTAGACCAATGTATTTTTTCTATACCTGTTTACCAGCGTACCAATTCTGCAAGTCTACACTTGCATATTGTTGTGTTAATTCTGTATTTGTACATCAATGTGCTGATTTTATACTTGTGTAAAATACAAATGTATTAATTCTACACTTCCATACCAATGTAGGTATTGTGTACCTGTCCACCGATGTAGTGATTTGTACTTGGACGATAACATGCTCATTTTGTATTTGTACACCAATGTACTAATTTTGCACCTGTACAGCAAGGTATCTGCTTAATGTCTATGCCTCACTGAGTCTTTTTGGTCTCAGAAACTATCTACCCGTTACAGCAGACTGGCTGGACCTTCCATCCCCGATTTTGGAGTGCAGCAACACTCAGTTCAGGCATACTGATACAGGTCCAGAACACCCAGCTCTTCCTCTGTCCACCTCAATAACGACCTTTTCCCAGGTTGTCCTGAAGGACGGACGGTCTTGGACAGTGTGTCATGGCGAGCGACGTGACCAAACTGTGCAGGGTCTGTGTCGTTTTCACAGTTGTTATAAGCTGTTTGTGTCGTTTTGTTATAAGCTGTTTGTGTGTCGTTTTGTTATAAGCTGTTTGTGTGTCGTTTTCACAGTTATTATAAGCTGTTTGTGTGTCGTTTTCACAGTTGTTATAAGCTGTTTGTGTGTCGTTTTGTTATAAGCTGTTTGTGTCGTTTTGTTATAAGCTGTTTGTGTGTCGTTTTGTTTATAAGCTGTTTGTGTGTCGTTTTGTTATAAGCTTTTGTGTGTCGTTTTCACAGTAGTTATAAGATGTTTGTGTGTCGTTTTCACAGTTGTTATAAGCTGTTTGTGTGTCGTTTTCACAGTTGTTATAAGCTGTTTGTGTGTCGTTTTCACAGTTGTTATAAGCTTTTGTGTCGTTTGTTATAAGCTGTTTGTGTGTCGTTTTGTTATAAGCTGTTTGTGTGTCGTTTTCACAGTTGTTATAAGCTGTTTGTGTGTCGTTTTCACAGTTGTTATAAGCTGTTTGTGTGTCGTTTTCACAGTTGTTATAAGCTGTTTGTGTGTCGTTTTCACAGTAGTTATAAGATGTTTGTGTGTCGTTTTCACAGTTGTTATAAGCTGTTTGTGTGTCGTTTTGTTATAAGCTGTTTGTGTCGTTTTGTTATAAGCTGTTTGTGTGTCGTTTTGTTATAAGCTGTTTGTGTGTCGTTTAGTTATAAGCTGTTTGTGTGTCGTTTTCACAGTTGTTATAAGCTGTTTGTGTGTCGTTTTTACAGTTGTTATAAGCTGTTTGTGTGTCGTTTTCACAGTTGTTATAAGCTGTTTGTGTGTCGTTTTCACAGTAGTTATAAGCTGTTTGTGTGTCGTTTTCACAGTTATAAGCTGTTTGTGTGTCGTTTTGTTATAAACTGTTTGTGTGTCGTTTTGTTATAAGCTGTTTGTTTGTCGTTTTCACAGTTGTTATAAGCTGTTTGTGTGTCGTTTTGTTATAAGCTGTTTGTGTGTCGTTTTCACAGTTGTTATAAGCTGTTTGTGTGTCGTTTTGTTATAAGCTGTTTGTGTGTCGTTTTCACAGTTGTTATAAGCTGTTTGTGTGTCGTTTTCACAGTTGTTATAAGATGTTTGTGTGTCGTTTTCACAGTTGTTATAAGCTGTTTGTGTGTCGTTTTCACAGTAGTTATAAGCTGTTTGTGTGTCGTTTTCACAGTTGTTATAAGCTGTTTGTGTGTCGTTTTCACAGTAGTTATAAGATGTTTGTGTGTCGTTTTCACAGTAGTTATAAGATGTTTGTGTGTCGTTTTCACAGTTGTTATAAGCTGTTTGTGTGTCGTTTTCACAGTTGTTATAAGATGTTTGTGTGTCGTTTTCACAGTTGTTATAAGCTGTTTGTGTGTCGTTTTCACAGTTATAAGCTGTTTGTGTGTCGTTTTCACAGTTGTTATAAGCTGTTTGTGTGTCGTTTTCACAGTTATAAGCTGTTTGTGTGTCGTTTTCACAGTTATAAGCTGTTTGTGTGTCGTTTTCACAGTTGTTATAAACTGTTTGTGTGTCGTTTTCACAGTTATAAGCTGTTTGTGTGTCGGTTTCACAGTTATAAGCTGTTTGTGTGTCGTTTTCACAGTAGTTATAAGCTGTTTGTGTGTCGTTTTCACAGTTGTTATAAGATGTTTGTGTGTCGTTTTCACAGTTGTTATAAGCTGTTTGTCGTTTTCACAGTTGTTATAATCTGTTTGTGTGTCGTTTTCACAGTTGTTATAAGCTGTTTGTGTGTCGTTTTCACAGTTGTTATAAGCTGTTTGTGTGTCGTTTTCACAGTTGTTATAAGCTGTTTGTGTGTCGTTTTCACAGTTGTTATAAGCTGTTTGTGTGTCGTTTTCACAGTTGTTATAAGCTGTTTGTGTGTCGTTTTGTTATAAGCTGTTTGTGTGTCGTTTTGTTATAAACTGTTGTGTGTCATTTTGTTGTGAACTGTTTTTGTGTCGTTTTGTTATGAACTGTTTTTTTGAGACCAGCAAAATGTTGGCCTTGTTAACCCTTTGAGTCCTGCACCCTAACAACCAAATGCAAAAAAATCTTAATCTTTTCACTCCCTCACCCTATCCACCAGCTTCCTGCAGGAAACAGTCTCCCCAATGGATGTTGGAAGCAAGATAAGCGAAACAGTCTCCTCAGTGGATGCTGGAAGCAAGATAAGCGAAACAGTCTCCCCAGTGGATGCTGGAAGCAAGATAAGCGAAACAGGCTCCCCAGTGGATGTTGGAAGCAAGATAAGCGAAACAGTCTCCCCAGTGGATGTTGGAAGCAAGATAAGCGAAACGTCTCCCCAGTGGATGCTGGAAGCAAGATAAGCGAAACAGTCTCCCCAGTGGATGTTGGAAGCAAGATAAGCGAAACAGTCTCCCAGTGGATGTTGGAAGCAAGATAAGCGAAACAGTCTCCCCAGTGGATGTTGGAAGCAAGATAAGCGAAACAGTCTCCCCAGTGGATGTTGGAAGCAAGATAAGCGAAACAGGCTCCCCAGTGGATGTTGGAAGCAAGATAAGCGAAACAGACTCCCCAGTAGATGCTGGAAGCAAGATAAGCGAAACAGTCTCCCCAGTGGATGTTGGAAGCAAGACAAGCGAAACAGTCTCCCCAGTGGATGTTGGAAGCAAGAAAAGCGAAACAGTCTCCCCAGTGGATGTTGGAAGCAAGATAAGCGAAACAGTCTCCCCAGCGGATGTTGGAAGCAAGACAAGCGAAACAGTCTCCCCAGTCACTTGGTCCTAAAAGTCTGGTACCTACCTCTTCTCTGAGTCAGCAAGCGATGTCTAAATTTCAGGTCCACACAGGAGGATGGAGACTATGAGTAAAACCCTGTACTTGGCGGTGGTGTTGATGATGGCTTCTTGCTATGGGACATTGTTAGACTGTGTTGATTTTTGATGACTACATGTCTTCTTTTATCTTCGGACGACCGGTTGTTAGAAAGAAGTCTCAAACACACACGCGCGCGCGCACGCGCACACACACACACACACACACGCGCGCGCGCGCGCGCACACACACACACACACACACACACACACGCACGCAAACACACACATACATACACACCCACAAACATACACAGGCAGACAGTCACACACACACACACACACACTCACACACACACACACACACACACACACACACACCACGCACGCACGCACGCACGCACGCACCACACACACACACACACACCACACACACACACACACACACAACACGAAGATTTCTAATGACATGTACCTCCAGTATTCAAAAAGACACGAAGATTTTGTTTTTGTTTTTTTGTCAGTCTTGTTCCTTATTCGTTCGTTCTTTGATTTAACGTCTTTTCACTAGGAGTGATATTAGACGGGGGGAAAAGCTATAAGCTCGGAGGATGAGAGGGAGGGGGCAGAGGGGAGGGGGCAGAGGGGAGGAGGCAGATGGGGAGATAGAGTAAGAGACTGACAGTTTATAAGAGAAAGAGGCAAGGTCTTAAGAAAAGACATACGTGAGTAGAGAAATGGAACTAAAACTTAATGCTAACATCAATAATGCGAAGGAAAATTGACACACACACAAAATGAAAATTAAAAAAAAAAGAACTTAAAGAAATGCATTAACATTGTTCTCCTCTCTCTTCTCTCCTCTCTCTTCTCTCTCTCTCTCTCTCTCTCTCTCTCTCTCCTTCTTCTGTGTGTGTTTGAGTGTTGTCGTGCGCTGCTGTTGTGTAAGTGTGTGTCGTGTGTATGTGTAGCGTGTGTGACTGTAGTGTGTGTGATGTGTATGTAGTTGTAGTATGTGTGTTGTAGGTGTATGTATGTAGTGTACGTGTATGTATTAGTATGTATGTATTATGCTACACAATTGATGTGTATGTGTCACAGTGTCATGGTTATGTATGTATGTAAGATGACGATGATGTACGTATTATGTATGTATGTAATGTATGATGTGATGTAATGCATTTTACATTTACATATGTACGAGGTGTCTTAAATGCTGTCAACAGAAAAGCTGTCCATAACGGAGTTTACTGATGAGGGGTTGAAGGAAGGAGACAAGAGGAACTGTGAACAGTCATTCACATTCTTAGACACACTGCCAGATCTGTGATGAATGGCCCACAGTTTTACAGTTTTACATTGACAGGTGAGAGAGGACAGAAGAGAGAGAGAGACGACAGACAGACAGACAAGACAGACAGATACACAGAGAAGACACGACACAGACAGAGAGAGACAGAAGACAGAAAGACAGAGACAAGAGACAGACAGAGAGAGAGAGACATAGACAGAGAAGACAGAGAGAGAGAGAGAGAGAGAATGACAGAGAGACAGAGAAGAGAGAGACAAGACGAATGAAGACAGACAGACAAAGAGAGAGAAGAGAGAAGACATAGAAGAGACAGAGAGAGAAGACAGAAAAGAAGAGAAGAAGAAAGACAGAGAGAGAGAGACAGACAGAGACAAGACAGAACAAGACGACGAGAGAGTAGAGAGACAGACAGAGAGAGAAGACAGGAAGACGCAGGACGACAGAGCAAGACGAGACGGAGACAGAGGAGAGAGAGAGACAGACAGACAGAGAGAGAGAGAGAGAAAGACGACAGACAGACAAACGAACTGACTGACAGACAGACAGACGATAGACAGAGAGAAAATGAGAGAGAGAGAGAAAGAAAAACATAGACGAGAGAGAGAGAGAGAAAGAATAGACAGAGAAGAGACAGAGACAGAGAGAGACATAGATAGACAGAGAGAGAGAGAGAGAAGACAGACAGACAGAGAGAGAGAGAAGACATAGGGAGAGAATGACAAGACAAGACAGACAAAGACAGAGAGAGACAAGAGACATGACAGAGAGAGAAAGAAAGAAAGACATAGAGAGAGGAACATGGAGAGAGAGACATAGAAAGACAAGAGAGAGAGACATGAGACAGAGACATAGACAGAGAGAGAGAGACAGAGACAGAAAGAGATGCGAGTTTGCACAGGTGAACTGATAACGCACTCAAGTCTGACCACGAGCAAGACGGGTCAGAACATTTCTGGTTTTGTTTGAGTCTGACGTCTCGGCGCAAAATTAATAAGATAATTAAGTAATTTGTTTATCCATCGTTTGTTTGGTTCATTGTTTTCTTGCTTGCTTGTTTGTTGTTTGCTTGTTTGTATGTGAAAATT
>CM060311.1:14452326-14464826 GCA_030674185.1 Monoplex corrugatus
GCAAGCAAAGCCAGAACAAGATTGAGGCAGCCGAGATGTGGTTTCTAACAAGGATGTTGAGAGTTCCATGGTCAGCAAAGAAAACAAACGAGACAGTCTTGATGGAGGCAGATACAAGTAGATCATTCATAAGAAGATTAGGAAAAGGCAGGCAACATTCATAGGCCATTTTATCAGGAAAGGGGAATTGGAACACCTGGTCACAACGGGAAAGCTGGAGGGAAAGAGAGCACCGGGTAGACCCAGGGAGAAGATACTACACGGACTTGCAGAGTGGCTGAGGACAAGGAGGGTGGAAGAGATGCTTGAGGCAACAAGAGATAGAGACAGATGGAAGTCCATAATCGCCAACGCCGTGCAGCAGGGCACTGATGATGGTGATGAACATGTTACATGTATTAGTCTGAATTAAAGTTATGGCCCATTAGCTCAGCTCTTAGTTACTAGTCTGACGTAACTCTTTGACTCCCGCACCCTATCCAGCAACTGCAAAATCTTAACCATTTCATTCCCTCACCCTATCCACCAGCTTCCTGCAAGAAGCTGGTGGATAGGGTGAGGGAATCGAAGGGTTAAGGTTTTATTTTATTGGCATGGTTGACAATACAGGTTGCTGGTGGAGAGAGTGCGGTAGTCAAACAGTTAAACATTGTTGTCCATTAGTTCAGCTCTAAGTTAGTCAAACAGTTAAACATTGTTGTCCATTAGTTCAGCTCTAAGTTATTAGTCTGACTGAATGTTATAGTCCATTAGTTCAGCTCTAAGTTATTAGTCTGACTGAATGTTATAGTCCATTAGTTCAGCTCTAAGTTATTAGTCTGACTGAATGTTATAGTCCATTAGTTCAGCTCTAAGTTATTAATCTGACTGAATGTTATAGTCCATTAGTTCAGCTCTAAGTTATTAGTCTGACTGAATGTCATAGTCCATTAGTTCAGCTCTAAGTTATTAATCTGACTGAATGTTATAGTCCATTAGTTCAGCTCTAAGTTATTAATCTGACTGAATGTTATAGTCCATTAGTTCAGCTCTAAGTTATTAATCTGACTGAATGTCATAGTCCATTAGTTCAGCTCTAAGTTATTAGTCTGACTGAATGTTATAGTCCATTAGTTCAGCTCTAAGTTATTAGTCTGACTGAATGTCATAGTCCATTAGTTCAGCTCTAAGTTATTAATCTGACTGAATGTTATAGTCCATTAGTTCAGCTCTAAGTTATTAATCTGACTGAATGTTATAGTCCATTAGTTCAGCTCTAAGTTATTAATCTGACTGAATGTCATAGTCCATTAGTTCAGCTCTAAGTTATTAGTCTGACTGAATGTTATAGTCCATTAGTTCAGCTCTAAGTTATTAATCTGACTGAATGTTATAGTCCATTAGTTCAGCTCTAAGTTATTAGTCTGACTGAATGTTATAGTCCATTAGTTCAGCTCTAAGCTATTAGTCTGACTGAATGTTATAGTCCATTAATTCAGCTCTTAATTATTAGTCTGACTGAATGTTACAGTCCATTAGTTCTGCACTAAGTTATTAGTCTGATTGAATGTTATAGTCCATTAGTTCAGCTCTAAGTCATTAGTCTGACTGAATGTCATAGTCCATTAGTTCAGCTCTAAGTTATTAGTCTGAGTGAATGTTATAGTCCATCAGTTCAGCTCTTAGTTATTAGTCTTAACACACCCATACATACATCGTACCACACGCCCACATCACAAATAATACACCCACGTGACACACCCATACATCATACCATACACCCACACCATGAATAATACACCCATGTAACATAAACCTATACATACATCCATCATAACATACACCGACACCACAAGTAATAAAGCCATGTAACACACCCATACATTATATCATAAACCCACACCCTAAACAACAAAGCCACGTAACACACATTCATACATACATCATACCACACACCCACACCACAAATAATACACCTACGTGACACACCCATACATCATACCATACACCCACACCATGAATAATACACCCATGTCACATACACCCATACATACATCATACCATACACCCACACCACAAATAATACAGCCATGTAACACACACCCATACATCATACCATACACTCACACCACAAATAATACAGCCATGTAACACACGTATACATCATACCATACACCCACACCACAAATAATACAGCCATGTAACACACGTATACATCATACCATATACCCACACCACAAATAATACAGTCATGTAACACACGTATACATCATACCATACACCCACACCACAAATAATACAGTCATGTAATACACACACGTCATACCATACACCCACACCACAAATAATACAGCCATGTAACACACGTATACATCATACCATATACCCACACCACAAATAATACAGTCATGTAACACACGTATACATCATACCATACACCCACACCACAAATAATACAGTCATGTAATACACACACGTCATACCATACACCCACACCACAAATAATACAGCCATGTAACACACGTATACATCATACCATACACCCACACCACAAATAATACAGCCATGTAACACACGTATACATCATACCATATACCCACACCACAAATAATACAGTCATGTAACACACGTATACATCATACCATACACCCACACCACAAATAATACAGTCATGTAATACACACACGTCATACCATCACACCCACACCACAAATAATACAGCCATGTAACACACGTATACATCATACCATATACCCACACCACAAATAATACAGTCATGTAACACACGTATACATCATACCATACACCCACACCACAAATAATACAGCCATGTAATACACACACGTCATACCATACACCCACACCACAAATAATAAAACCATGTAACACACACGTCATACCATACACCCACACCACAAATAATACAGCCATGTAGCACACATCTATACATCATACCATACACCCACACCACAAATAATACAGCCATGTAATACACACACGTCATACCATACACCCACACCACAAATAATAAAACCATGTAACACACACGTCATACCATACACCCACACCACAAATAATACAGCCATGTAGCACACATCTATACATCATACCATACACCCACACCACAAATAATACAGCCATGTAACACACACCATACATACATCATACTACACACCACACCACAAATAATACAGCCATGTAACACACAACCATACATACATCATACCACACACACACACCACAAATAATACAGCCATGTAACACACACCCATACATACATCGTACAACGCACCCACACCACAAACAATACAGCCATGTAACACACACCCACACATCATCCATACACCCACACCACAAATAATACAGCCATGTAACACCCACCCACACATCATACCATACACTCACACCATAAATAATACACCCATGTAACACATACATACATCATACCATACACTCACACCACAAATATTACAGCCATGTAACAGACACCCACACATCATACCAAACACACCCACACCACAAACAATACAGCCCTGTAACACACCATACATACGTCATACCACACACCCACACCACAAACAATACACCCGTGTAAGACACACCCACATATACACCATACCACACGTCCATACCATAAAACTAACAGCCAAACATCGTCAGACTATACACGCTATCAGCGTGCAGACAGAAAGCCCTCACCATGGCGTGGTGTGCAGACAAGTCTCATCAAAGCCACCCAGCATTTCATGTGTCCACACTACCGGAAAGTCAGGGAACTCTCTATCGCCTCTCTGTAAAGCTCCCATCAAAGTGAAGACCATTAATACCACTCCCCCATTATAGTCCCTCTTTCTTCTTCTTCTTCATCTTCTTTTTCTTCTTCTTCTTTTCTCTGTCCCTGTCTCTCTCTCTCTGAGCCTATCTTTCTGTCTGTCTCTGTCGATCTATCTATATATCTGTCTCTCTCTTCCCCCTCTCTCTCTTTCTCTCCTTTCTATCTGTGTCTCTGTCTCTGTCTGTCTGTCTCTTTCTCTCTCTGTCTCACTCCATGTGTCTGTCTCTCCGCTTGTCTCTGTCTGTCGATATGTCTGTCTGTCTCTCTTTGTATGTCTGTTTGTGTGTCTGTTTGTTTGTCTCTCTCTCTCTGTGTCTCTGTCTCTCTGTCTTTGTCTCTCCCTCTCTCTCTGTCTTTGTCCGTCTGTTTGTCTCCCTCTCTCTATGTGTCTCTGTCTGTCTGTCTATGTCTGTCTGCATGCCTGTCTGTCTGTCTCTCTCTCTCTCTGTCTCTCTCTCTCTGTTTTAAAAAAGACCGTATCGATTTTCAATGAAGTCTGCACGGAAGGTCTGTAGCGTGTCCAAATCACCACAAAGTCAGACGAGTTCGTTAACCTTTCAGCAGCATATGGTGTTTTACGTTCTCCCATCCCACAGGCTACTGGCTTCCATGGACTGAACCCATCATCTGAAGGTTTCAGTGCCAACATAAAACACTGCTCTGGTCAAATTGGATTTCTCGTTTGTCATTACGGACTTTTTACATGTGGAAGCCTACCGGTTTGAACCTGTGGGTTTTCGACATGGTACACACACGGTAAGGGTTTTGTTCAGTTGTGTGTGTTGTGTGTGTGTGTGTGTGTGTTGTGTGTGTGTGTGTGTGTGTGTGTGTGTTATGTGTGGTGGTGTGTGTGTGTGTGTGTTGTGTGTGTGTGTGTGTGTGTGTGTGTGTGTGTGTGTGTGTGTGTGTGTGTAGTGTTGTGGTGTGTGTGTGTTGTGTTGTGTGTGTGATTTGTGGTGTGTGTGTGTTTGTGTGTGTGTGTGTTTAGTGTGTGTGTGTGTAGGTGAGTGTGCGTGTGTATGTATGTGTGTGTGCGTGTGTGTGTGCGTGTGTGTGTGTGTGTGTGTTGTGTGCGTGTGTGTGTGTTTAGTATGCGTGTGCATGTGTGTGTGTGTTGTGTTGTGTGTGGGTGTGTGTGTTGTGGGTGTGTGTGTGCGTGTGGTGTGTGTGTTGTGTGTGTGTGTGTGTGTGTGTGTGTGTGTTTGTGTGTGTGTGTGTGTGTGTGTGTGGTGTGTGTGTGTGTGTGTTGTGTGTGTGTGTGTGTGTGGTGGTGTTTGTGTGTGTGTGTGTGTGTGTGTTGTGTGTGTGGTGTGTGTGTGTGTGGTGGTGTTTGTGGCGTGTGGTGTGTGAGTGTGTGTGTGTGTGTGTGTGTGTGTTGTGTGGTGTGTGTGTGTGTGTGTGTGTTTGTGTTGTGTTGTGTGTGTGTGTGTATGTGTGTGTGTGTGTGTGTGTGTGTGTGTGTGTATGTGTGTGTGTGCGTATGAGTGTGCGCGCGCGCTTAATATGGCGACATGCTCTTCTCAGGGACAGCATGTCGCCATAGTACGGTACCATCGATGTTTTCCCTTCTTTCCCGAATGAGCGTGTTTCTGTTTGCCTGTGATAGTAGATTTTCTTACAACATTTTGCCAGAGACAATACCTGTTTTGCCACGGGATCTTTAATGTGTGCTATGTGCATGCTACATACAGAACCTTGGTAACTAGCAGGTTCACTACAGCCACCCCGTCTGAACCAATTGGATCACTACTGTCACCTGACCTTGGTAACTAGCAGGTTCACTACAGCCACCCTGTCTGAACCAATCAGATCACTACTGTCACCTGACCTTGGTAACTAGCAGGTTCACTACAGCCACCCTGTCTGAACCAATCAGATCACTACTGTCACCTGACCTTGGTAACTAGCAGGTTCACTACAGCCACCCTGTCTGAACCAATTGGATCACTACTGTCACTGACCTTGGTAGCTAGCAGGTTCACTACAGCCACCCTGTCTGAACCAATTAGATCACTATTGTCACCTGACCTTGGTAATTAGCAGGTTCACTACAGCCACCCTGTCTGAACCAATTGAATCACTACTGTAATTAGCAGGTTCACTACAGCCACCCTGTCTGAACCAATTGAATCACTACTGTCACCTATCTGATAAAGGACTATCACTGTCATTCGTATTAACATCAACGCCAACTTTCTGAACAAGGCATTCTAGCGCTGGTTTGATACTAGCTTGATACTGGTTTGACACTGGTTAGACATTGGTTTGACACTGGTTTGATACTGGTTTGACACTGATGCTGGTTTGATGTTGGTTTGATACTGGCTTGGTCCTGGTCTGATATTGGCTTGACACTGATGCTGGTTTGATGGTTTGATACTGGCTTGATCCTGGTCTGATACTACTTTGACATTGGTTTACACTGATTTGAAACTGGTTTGACACTGGTCTGATATTGGTTTGACACTGGTTTGATACTTCTTAACACTGGTTTGAAACTAGTTTGATCCTGGTTTGACAATGGTTTGATACTGGTTTGACACTGGTTTGATACTGGTCTGGCATCAGTTTGATACTGGTTTTCCCTGGTTTGATCCTCTTCCAGGTTCTCTCTACTCTGACTGTCTCCCTACTCTCCTCCCATTCATCACTGACATCATCAACACTTCTCTTCAAACTGGAACTGTCCCAGATTCTTTCAAGTCTGCTATTGTTCACCCTCTCCTCAAGAAATACAATTTAGACCCAAATGAACTGAAAAATTACCGGCCTATCTCTAATCTCTCTTTCTTGTCAAAACTCATCGAAAAAGTTGTCCTCAACCAGCTGAACTCTCACCTGTCTGCCAACAATCTCCTCAATCCTTTCCAGTCAGCCTAACGTCAATGCCATAGCACTGAAACTGCCCTGCTACACATTCTCAACAATCTCCTCCTTGCAACTGATACTGGCAAAGTCTCTCTCCTCACACTCCTTGATCTGTCTGCAGTCTTTGATACCATTCATCATGGTATTCTCCTTTCTAGACTTCATCATACTTTTGGCATCTCTGATATTGCTCTCTCCTGGTTCACTTCATATCTATCAAACAGAAAACAAACTGTTCTCATTTATGGCACTTACTCTCAACCTGCATACCTGACCTGTGGTGTTCCACAAGGATCTGTCCTTGGCCCTGTTCCTTTCACTCTTTACACCTCCCCCCTGTCTACCATCATCAACTCCCACTCTATAAAACACCACTTCTATGCTGATGACACCCAACTTCTAGACATCGACAGTGACACACCAGACAATATACAGCGCCTCTTGACTCGCACCACTGAGTGTTACTCGGACATTAAGAACTGGATGACGTTCAACAAACTTCAGCTTAATGACGACAAGACAGAAGCTATCCTCATTGGCACCCGTCAGAAACTTTCTCAGCTGCCTCCTCTTTCTCTCCCATTATGTAACACATCAGTCCCAATTTCTGATTCAGCTAAAAACCTTGGTGTCTGCATTGGCTCTACCCTCTCCATGAACAACTTTGTTTCTCAAACTGCCAGATCTTGCTACTATCACCTCCATCGTATAAGCCTGATCAGGAAGTATCTCTCTGTCGAAACAACTGCAAAACTCGTTCTCTCCTTCATAATGTCTCGCATTGACTATTGCAATTCACTCCTGTCTGGTCTTCCTGCCTCCACCATTCACATCCTGCAGCGCATTCAAAACAATGCTGCACGCCTTGTACTAAAAAAGAAAAAAGCTGACCACATATCTCCTCTCCTGGCACAACTTCACTGGCTCCCTGTATCAAAGCGCATACAGTACAAACTAGACACCATGTGCTACAAAAGCCTCAATAACACAGCCCCCGATTACCTGTCAAGTCTACTTGAGATCTATGTTCCCTCACGTACCCTCCGCTCTGCCTCCAATCCTCTGACTTTTCGCTTTCCACGCACTAAGCTCAATACCTATGGTCCACGAGCCTTCTCTGTTTCTGGTCCACTTTCCTGGAACAAACTTCCTCTCTCTGTCCGTCAGCAACCTACTTTTGTCTCCTTCAAGTCCGCTCTCAAAACTCACCTTTTCTCCTCTGCATAAAATCCTGACCTCACTCAATCCCCTCTGGAGCCTGTCTCCACTCGGAGGGGAATCACATTGTAATATATAATTGTATATAATATGCTCTCTATAATTTTCCATTGCTTTTATTCTTTCTCCCCATTTTAGCCGTGTGCGTGTTCGTGTGTGTGCGTGTGAGTGTGTGTGTGTGTGTGGTGTGTGTGTGTGTGTGTGTGTGTGTGTGTGTGTGTGTGTGTGTGTGTGTGTGTGTGTGTGTGTGTGTGTGTGTGTGTGTGTGTGTGTGTGTGCGTGCATGCGTGTGTGTCTGTTTTAGCGCTTAGATTTTATGTTATCAAGATTTTGCGCTATACAAAAAGTATTGTAGTTAGTAGTAGTAGTTACTAGTTTGACACTGGTTCGATACTGGTCTGACACTGGTTTGATACTGGTCTGACATCGGTTTGATACTGGTTTGACATCGGTTTGATATTGGTCTGACATCGGTTTGATACTGGTTTGATACTGGTTTGACACTGGTTTGACACTGGTTTGGTACTGGTTTGACACTGGTTTGACATTGATTTGATACTGGTCTGACATCGGTTTAATACTGGTTTGACACTGGTTTGGTACTGTTTGACACTGGTTTGTACTGGTTTGACACTGTTTGGTACTAGTTGACATGATTTGATACTGGTCTGACACTGTCTGACATGGTTTGATCACTGGTTTGATAATGTTTGAAACTGGTTTGTACTGGTTTGATACTGGTTAAACTGTTTGGCACTGCGACATGGTTTGACTTGGTTTGAACTATTTGACAATGTTTGATACTGTTTGACACTTGTTTGTCACTGGACATTTGTTGACCACTGGTAATGCATGCACTGGTTTTATACTGTTTTGACACTGTTTGATACTGGTTGATAATGATTTGACACTGTTTGATACTGGTTGATAATGATTGACACTGTTTGATACTGGTTTGATAATGATTTGCACAACTGTTATACTGGTCCTGTATAAATGGATTGACAACTGTATGAACATGTGCTACAAAAGTATTAACACAGCATTTGATGTCATGGTCTGACTATGATTTGACTACTGTTTGACTACTCCGTGTTTTGACTTATGATTTGCACCACTAGTCATATACTGGTATTCTGTTTCGGGTCATTTTGAACAACTTTTCTCTGTCCGTAGCAACTACTTTTGCCCAACGCTCTCAAATCACTTTTCTCCTCTGCATAAAACCTTGACTCACTCAATCCTTGGACCTGTCTCCACTAGGGGTACATTGTAATATATACATTGTTATAATATGCTTCTATAATTTTCATTGCTTTTATACTTTCTTATTTTAGCCGTGTGCGTGTTCGTGTATGTTGACATGTTTGTTGGTTGTGTGTTGTTTGTGTTGTCTGGTTTTGTGTTGTTTTTGTGGCGTGATCTGGTGTGTATGTTTGACACTGTTTGATACTGGTTGATTTTGCGTTGACAAAAGTTTGTATGTTATAGATAATATTTGACACTGTTGATATCTGTGTTTGATAGGGTTGACATGTTTGATACTGGTTGATTTTGATTTGCACTGTTTGATACTGGTTTGATACTGTTTGACACTGGTTTGAACTGGTTTGATAATGTTTGACACTGTTTGAACTGTTTGATAATGGTCTGACACTGTTTGATACTGGTTTGATAATGGTTTGACACTGGTTTGACACTGGTTTGATATGTTTGACACTGGTTTGATACTGTTTGACATTGATTTGATACTGTTTGAACTGGTCTGATAATGTTTGACACTGTTTGATACTGTTTGAATGTTGAATGTTTAACTGGTTTGATGTGCTGTACTGGTTTGATATTGACATGTTTGATACTGGTTGAATTTTGCACTTTGTTTTGATAATGATGCACTGGTTTATATGTTTACACTGTTGATACGTTGATAATGATTTAACTGTTTTTTGATTGTTTACACTGTTTGATCTGTTATTTATGATTTGACACTGTTGATACTGGTTTGTAATGATTTGCACTGTTTGATATGTTTGATAATGATTTGACACTGTTTGATCTGGTTTGATAATGATTGACTGTTATACGGTTGATAATGTTTGCACGATACTTTAAAGTTGACATGTTTTAGTTATATGATTTGACACTGTTTGATACTGGTTGATAATGATTTGCACTGTTTGATACTGGTCTGATAATGATTTACACTGTTTGATACTGGTTGATAATGATTTGCACTGTTGATACTGTTGATATGATTTGACACTGTTTGATATGTTGATATGATTTGACACTGTTTGATACTGTTGATATGATTTGACACTGTTGATACTGGTTGATAATGATTGACACTGTTTGATATGTTGTATGATTGACACTGTTGATACTGGTCTGATAATGATTGACACGTTTGATACTGTTTGATAATGATTGACACTGTTTGATACTGTTTGATAATGATTTGACCTGTTTGATACTGTTTGATAATGATTTGACACTGTTGATACTGGTTGATAATGATTTGACACTTGATACTGGTTTGTATTTATGTTTATCTGGTTTATGATTACACTGTTTGATATGGTTGATAATGATTTGACACTGTTTGATACTGGTTTGATATGATTTGACACTGTTTGATACTGGTTGATAATGATTTGACACTGTTGATACTGGTTTGATAATGATTTGACACTGTTGATACTGGTTGATAATGATTGACACTGTTGAACTGGTTATAATGATTGACACTGTTTGATACTGGTTGATAATGATTTGACACTGTTGATACTGGTTGATAATGATTGACACTGTTTGATACTGGTTGATAATGATTTGACACTGTTTGATACTGGTTTGATAATGATTTGCACGTTTGATACTGGTTGATAATGATTTGACACTGTTTGATACTGGTTTGATAATGATTGACACGTTTGATACTGGTTTGATAATGATTTGACACTGTTTGATACTGGTTGATAATGATTGACACTGTTTGATACGGTTGATAATGATTGACACTGTTTGATACTGTTGATAATGATTGACACTGTTTGATACTGGTTGATAATGATTTACACTGTTTGATACTGGTTGATAATGATTTGACACTGTTGATACTGGTTGATATGATTTGACACTGTTGATACTGTTGATAATGATTTGACACTGTTTGATACTGGTGATAATGATTTGACACTGTTTGATACTGGTTTGATAATGATTGACATGTTTGATACTCGTTGTTGATAATGATTTTGACTGTTTGATACTGGTTTGATAATGATTTGACACTGTTTGATACTGTTTGATGTTTGATATGTTACTTTTGACACTGTTTGATACTGGTTTTGATATGATTGACACTGTTTGATACTGGTTGATAATGATTTGACACTGTTTGATACTGGTTTGATAATGATTTGACACTGTTTGTTATATGGTTTGATAATGATTTGACACTGTTTTACTGGTTTGTTTAATGATTTGACACGTTGATACTGTTTGATATGATTTACACTGTGAACTGTTGTAATATTTGATTTGTACGTCTGATATGATACTTGACTATGATATGATTTGCATTTATTGTGAAATGATTGTGATACTGTTTGATATAGATTTAACTGTTTGATACTGGTTTGATACACTGTTTGATACTGTTTATAATGATTTGACACTGTTTGATACTGGTTTGATAATGATTGACACTGTTTGTACGTTGATAATGATTGACATGTTTCTGTTATAATATGATTTGACACTGTTTGATAATGATTTACAGATTAATGATTTGAACACTGTTTGATATGGTTCTGATAATGATTTGACACTGTTTGATACTGGTTTATGATACATGATTTGAACTGGTTGATATTTGACGTTATACTGGTTTATAATGATTGACACTGTTTGATACTGGTTATGATTAACTGATTTGAACTACTGTAATGATTTACGATTGATGTTGATAATGATTTGCACTGTTTGATACTGGTTGATAATGATTTGACACTGTTTGATACTGGTTTGATATGTTTGAACTGACTTGTATTTGATACTGGTTTGATAATGATTTGACACTGTTTGATACTGGTCTGATAATGATTTGACACTGTTTGATACTGGTTTGATAATGATTTGACACTGTTTGATACTGGTCTGATAATGATTTGACACTGTTTGATACTGGTTTGATAATGATTTGACACTGTTTGATACTGGTTTGATAATGATTTGACACTGTTTGATACTGGTCTGATAATGATTTGACACTGTTTGATACTGGTTTGATAATGATTTGACACTGTTTGATGCTGGTTTGACACTTGTTAGACACTGATACTGGATTGATACTTGTTTGATACTTATTTAATAATTCAACACTGTTTGATACCGGTTTGACACTGGTTTGACATTGGTTTGATACTCTAAGTGCTGTAAATCACCGTTGACAAAACTCTGACAGAATGCCAATGTTCTTCATTGTTTATCTGCCTGTTTGTCAGTTTGTCTGTCTCTAGTTGTTTTTATATGTAAAGGGCACAAACAGTGCCAGAATAGTTGGGGGGGGGGGGTTCTTTCTTTTTTTAATTTTTTT
>CM060311.1:14469826-14489826 GCA_030674185.1 Monoplex corrugatus
ATCTGCTCTCTATTTGTCCCTCTGTCTGTCTGTGTGTCAGAATGTCTGTCTGTCTGTCTGTGCCATTACGTCTTGTAGTGGTGTGATTACCTGTAGCCTGTTGTGGATAGCAGGGATATCTCTCCCTGCAGGACCTTGATGAAAAGTGAAGTGTTCAAGATAGTGACTAGCTTTTCTCAAAATAAACATCCCCAGCTCTTTTATAATATCTTCATGCTCCCCAACCCCCCTCCCCCAACCCCTTCTTGCCCAAACCTGCAGACAGCACGCGCGCGGCGCACTACATCACGCCGCACCACGTACAACGCGCACACGCACACACACACGCACGCACACACACACACACGCACGCAGGTACGCACACACACACACACACACGCACGTACGCACGCACACACACACACACTTACACCATACTCATATACTTCCAACACACACTCCCTCTTCCTCCCTCCCTGTTTCTTTCTCTGAACACGCACACACACACACACACACACACACACACACACACACACACACACACACACACACACACACACACACACACACACATCACTACACACAGACACACATCAGGTGGTCTGTTTTTTCACTCTTCTTTGTTATCTCTTCCACCTGTCTACCTTGCTCAAGTAACCCCCCACCCCACATCACCCACCCACCCACACCACCACCCACCCACCACTTCATTCTACACCACAGCTCCTCTATTTATCCTCCTTCCTTCCTTCCCCTCCCCCCCCCCCCCTTCCAGCCTCTTGGGTTGTTGTTTTTATCCTCCCGTCTCTCCATTTGTGCTCTCGAAGCTCTCTTTTCTGTTGTCTATCTAGCTATCAACGATTTTCTTCACTTGTGTGTGTGTGTGTGTGTGTGTGTGTGTGTGTGTGTGTGTGTGTGTGTGTGTGTGTGTGTGTGTGTGTGTGTTCTGTGTGTGTGTGTGTATAATATATATATATATATTATGTGTGTGTGTGTGTGTGTGTGTGTGTGTGTGTGTGTGTGTGTGTGTGTGTGTGTGTGTGTGTGTGTGTGTGTGTGTGATTGCAACGTGCACGCATGTTTGTGTGAGTGTAGGCGCAGAGAAGGATGCAGATAGACAGAGAAGGAGACATACAGAGACTGAGAAAGAAGAGAGACAGACAGACAGACAGAGAGAGAGGGGGCAAGAGAGAGAGACAGAGAGGCAGACAGACAGAGAGAGGGACAGGCAGACAGACAGAGAGAGAGAAGACAGACAGACACAGAGAGAGAGAGAGAGAGCAGACAGACAGACAGAAGAGAGAGAGAGACAGACAGAGACGAGAGAGAGAGAGAGATCTTCCTCTCTGTCTTTAAATCCATCCCCTTCGCTCTTTTTCTTCTTTTCTATCTTTTCCTTTCTTTGTGTTTGTCTTTCTATCTTTTCCTTTCTTTGTGTTTGTCTTTCTATCTTTTCCTTTCTTTGTGTTTGTCTTTCTATCTTTTCCTTTCTTTGTGTTTGTCTTTCTATCTTTTCCTTTCTTTTGTTTGTCTTTCTATCTTTTCCTTTCTTTGTGTTTGTCTTTCTATCTTTTCCTTTCTTCTGTTTGTCTTTCTATCTTTTCCTTTCTTTCTGTTTGTCTTTCTATCTTTTCCTTTCTTTTGTTGTCTTTCTATCTTTTCCTTTCTTTCTGTTTGTCTTTCTATCTTTTCCTTTCTTTCTTTGCCTTTCTTTATTCCTATCTTTTTGTCTTTTCCTCTCTTTCTTTCTCCCTTATCATCTTTTTCTCTCTATCTTTCCTCTTTCTGGTTTCTTGTCCTTTCCCCTCTTTCTTTCTCTCCGTCTTTCTGTGTTTTCCTCTCTCTCTCTCTCTCTCTCTCTCTCTCTCTCTCTCTCTCTCTTTCTCTCTCTGCTTTCCCCCCTTTTATACTCTTTCTCTGTCTATTTCTTTCTCTCTGTTTTTCTGTCTTCTCCGTTCTTTCCATCTATTCTTTTCTTTCTCCTGTCTTTCCCTCTTGTGGTTTTTCCTTTCTTCCTTTTCTTTATCTCTCTCATGCTGTCTTTTTCTTTCTTTTTTTCTTTGTTCTGTCTTTTGCTTTCTGTCTTTTTCTTCTAATCTGTTTGTCTGTTTCTGTCTTTCTATCTGTAATTTCCTGTCTTTTCTTGTTTCTTTATGTATTTCCTTTTCTTTCTTTTTTTCATCTCTGTCTTTCTAACATTCTAACCAGTCTGCTCATTTCAAGTTCCCCCCCCCCCTCCCCTCCACCTCAAGTAATGCAAAACCTAAAGGCTGGTCTGCATGACGCAATGTTGTAGCGTACAACTGTGAGCGTGATGAGTGCAACAGTCATTTCAACAACCTGCCAGCGTTTGGCGTTTATTCAAACGTTTAATCTTTCACTCCCGCACCCTATCCACCAGCCGTAAAAACTTAACCCTTTCACTCCCTTACTCTATCCACCAACTTCTTCTCGCAGAAAGCTGGTGGATAAGGCGAGGGAGTGAAAGGATTCACCTAGACAGAACAGCTTCATAGTTGGGGAAGTTTCAACAGTTGGGGGGTAGACATAATGCTACCAATTTTGAAGAACAATCTCGGGCTACAAAAAGTGGGCCTGGAACAGCCCGGGAGGCAGGAAATCCAACACCGCATCCCAACAGCCAGTGAAACAACACCAGCGCAAGGGACACATCACCATCCCATACGTAGGAGGTGTGAGTGACGCTCTGTCCAGAAAGATCAGAAAACTGGGGGTGGCTGTACATTCCAAACCTTCCAACACCATACGCAGCCAGCTGGTCACCCCCAAGGACAAAACCAGCAAACTCGACAAAGCTGGCATTATATACAGAATAGACTGCCAGGACTGTAACCAACATTATGTCGGTGAAACTGAACGCCCCCTTCAGAAGAGACTAACAGAACACAAGAGGGACTCTTCTCCAGTAGGAGCTCACCTACACGCCGAAAAACATCAATTCAGTGCGGACAATGTCAACATCCTGGACAGAGAAAATAAGTGGTTCCAGCGAGGAGTCAAGGAGGCCATCTACATCGCAGCCACCAACCCCCCGCTCAACAGGGACCGGGGCCGTTACACCCTGCCCCCGGTGTACCATTCTCTGATTCGATCTCGTGAGCTGGGTTCATCCCATGTTCGCGAGATCTGAGTAGAGATTCACGCAGACAGCATTAGAGCGCTGACGAAGATGGCGAGAACGCCATCGAAAGCTACGGAACTGTGAGTAGCGATTTTTACACTGTTGGGAGACCTTGTTCTTCAAAATTGGTAGCATTAAGCTTCATAGTTCTCTGCAGTTTTCTGCCTCACTTGGTGCTTCTTTGACTTGAAATGATCCGAAAGTTTGTGGATGCCTGCTCGACTATACTTAATTGACTTCACAGCGGCACAAGGCACAGTATGCTATGCCAGCCTCAGCTATTTTTGAAAGCCATGCGCTCATTTCAACGACACCAATTTTTTTAGCGAAATCCACTCCCAACACCACGCCCAACATTACTTATCTACGCAGTCTTCGTCAAACGTTTTTGGTGTGACAGACTCTCTCTCCACATTATCGGCTCAAGACATGGTCACAATCTTCAACACTTTTGCAATCGGTTCTGAAGACATGTCGAGATGAAGACAAACCGCACCTGACAAACAAAAAACACCGGAAGTGACTTTAGCGGAAACTGATACCGGATTTATCCCCCTTCCCGAAGTTTCGTCGTCTGCTACGAAAGATCAACAGACTGACAAACAGACGACTGTTTCGCAGAAAAAAAATATCAGTCGATTTTTCTATTTTCTCGGAGAGAACATGTTTTTTTTTCTCGAAAGCAGCATGTGAATTTTCTCAGATTTCCCAGAAAAATCGGAAAATAGGGAGCCTTGCTACCTCGAGGTGCATGCACGTGCGCACACACAAACACACACACACACACACACACACACACACGCACGCACACACACACACACACACACGCAACACACACACACACACACACACCGCACACGCACACACACACACACACACACACACACACACACACACACACACACAAACACGCTGTGCCTATGTCAAATTTAGTTCGTTTTGCTCTGTTTTGCCTGTATGTCTTCAGTCTAAGTTTTGCGGCCAGGAGTCTGTGGTGTGAATCACAATCCACACCTGGTCTTGTTTTTGTATTAAACACTGTTGTTTTCCATACTTTGTCAATCATTATGTAACCCGTTTTGATTTCTGTACCTGTCTCCAGGGGATATCCATGTGTAATGTCCAGAGTGTGGCTGTATCGCAAGAAGGAATTCGCGATGTGTATCTAGAATTGAGGATGATTATGAAGAATAGGAATTGGGGGAGGATTATGAAGATTTGGGGATGTGTATGAAGAATAATTTCTCTACTTGGTAATTATGCACTTAATAAGGGAGGAGAGTGTGACGAGAGGAAAACGCACTAACCACACTAGACAAGGATTCTCAAAGGTAGTCCACACATGGAATGATAAATACAACACATTTATTTAATTGATCAACGTAAGACATAAGTCACCGTTCTTACTGGCCTAGGTCCTACTGGCCCTAAATCCTAAAATGCACAACGAATCTTCACCAGATTACATGTTACAAGCATACTGAACATTTCCTTCTGTCCAACTCTATTCTTTCTGTTTCCTGAAATGTAAAACATGCTTCTAACTTCTAACCCTAACCTTAACACCTAACAAGAATACAAATTAAAACGTGGGTCACATACCTGTAAGGTAGCTTGGAAGCTGGTTTCCCCAAAAGAGCGCCCAGAGGCTGACTGACTATTCCTTTTATAGAAGGTGATTCAGGTCAGGACGCTTTCCCTCCCTGACCATCAATAGGACCGCCTGTGATTAGCTGACCGCGTCTCTAAAGCCTGACTTCAAGTTTGAACGTGTGATTAGCTGACCGCTTCTCTAAAGCCTGACTTCAAGTTTGAACGTGTGATTAGCTGACCGCGTTTCTAAAGCCTGACTTCAAGTTTGAATGATTCGAAGTTTAATCCTGACATTGTGGTGGTTACATCTAACGTTACCTTCGGCCAATTAACATGCCATTTTCAAAAGTCTGTTTCGGACGGTGACTTTTACTGCTAAGTGTCACCCCTTAGAATCTGTCCAACTCCCCAACGTGGAGAATAATGGCGTTATTTCTTGATATTTGCTTCTGGTCTTTGGTGCGGTCACTTCACGGTCTAGGGTATTGATCCATCCAGTCTAATGTCTATTTATTTCCTCTTGCCCCCATTACAGCCTTATTCCTTTTCTGTGCCCAACTGCGAAAGGTTTTAGTACTGGACAATGGCCACTGACCATTACTTTTCAAAATGCGATACCTACTAGTGGCCTGTGGTGTTTGCCTTTAATTTACCGATCCATTCTACTGGAACATCAAATAGTGTCTCAATACATCTGCCGCCCTAAGGAATTCCTGTAATAATATGTCCCCTCCCCCATAAAAAATGTCCTCATTTTTTTTTTAAGAGAATAGGGGGGGTAACGAACATAAAAAATATAACATATGATTCAGTAGACAAGACTCTCGTACATGATTGACAGGCGATAGGAAGGCTTGGGGATAGGGAATTTTATCAGTCAATTATATGAAATGGAATGAATCTGAACATTTGTGTGCATTCTGAAGAAGATACCGTAGAGGTTGGGATCGATGGGCCAGCTCCAAGAAGATCGCGTGCGTCACCTGTGGTAGACAGAGTTCTGTCAGCATACTCCTGAAAACTGTCAGACTTCCACACATGCAAGTATGTTGTGTTTGCACTACGAGAACACCATTCAGGCTGAGTTCATGTCCATGTGACGTATGCAGGAGAACGTCAAAGAAAGCACCGAAGATGGAGATAATATGGCTTGTCACCAAGTAGGAAGACTGAAGACAAGGAAGCACTGCACACTACATGATGACCATGGAAATACATGTAAGGGTGGTGTTGCATGTGGCACAGTTCATTGCAGAATTTATGCCAACATGTATTGTCTGTTTCATCCTTGGAACAGTAGTGTTAATGGGCATGTGTGTTGAGGATGTCTCGTATGCAGTTTGTGACGAAATAGGTGAATACCACAATGAAGATGATTGTGTTTGAAAGGAGTCCATAAAACATCTGAGCCAGAGTAGAGGATGACTCAGGAGCGAAGCTGAGCTGAGATGACTGGAGCTGAGACGAGCTGCTGCAGGCACTGGGATGAAGAAGAGTTAGTAGCGTAGAATCATCCCGATGATGAAGAGTAGTAACTTCTTGCACAACATGTTCGGATTCATGGGACTTTGACTTGGAGGGTAAGGGATGGGAACATACAGCATTTAAATAGAGCAATCGCTTGTCATCCATGTCAAGAATAAGCAAGGTATACACTGTATATAAGTCAAATGGCATCCATGTCAAGCTTAATTAGGCAATGGAACGTAGGCCAAATAGAAACATAATTGGAATAAGAATGAAGGTGTCTGTAATACCATACAAGGTCACACTACATCATAGAATAAAGACATGTAAGGCATAAAAAGGCCAGGACATAAGCACTTGAATAATACACAAGCAATAAACAAACAAAATGGGTATTAGGAAAAAGTCTGCTGAAAAACACACTTCGTACATGTAAACAACCAATGCTTGAAAACATCAACGTCACACTTGTAAAAACTACAACAATCATATAAGAAGTAGAACCACATGAAATAACATCATTGACAGAACGATACTTGATATCCTCACAAGATTGCAAGACATGCAATGTAAAGCTGCACTGTATACTGAAGCCATAGGACAGTTTAACATGACTGTCAGGAAGTAAAATGGATTCATCAAAGAGGAACGCCACTTGAAATATCATCAAAAGCACTAACGCACATTCTCACAGTCCCAGAAGTAAGCAAAGTTGAAGACAACACTATATTTGTAACACACTGAGTCCAAAGCTGACCGAATGTTCGTTACAGAAGTGGATTAGCGATTCCACAAGTTCGCCTCATAGTACGTACAGACAGTAACCTGTAGCACTTGAACACACACATGTTCGAAGCAAGCTGAAAAAGTACATGAAATCACACAAAGTGGCATATCTCCTTGGTACCGGAGAGGGATCTCAGCAGAAGTCTTGCAAACTTGTAACAGAGCTCAAGTAAGATTTCATCATACCAAGACGAACTTTTCTTGTTTCACATGTATGACAATCATTTCATCAGCTGATAGGTGAGAACAAAAAGAAACATATTTGTCTCATGACCAACTGGCTTACAATAGTGTTGTTAGTATGGTTAGTATGATTACGTGAAACATTTGACCAGTATACAATAGACACGAAGATTTTATTCAAAGAATGACACAAGACATGTATTGACTAGGAAGTGCGTATGTTAACTTCCAAGATGTCAACTGAGTGATAAAAACATTAAACAAAAACAGGTAGATGACGATAACAACGAGCATGAAATAAGGAAACAGCAGAAAACAGGGACTGCATGATGTGATGTGACACCAGACATGTATGAACCCGATGAGGTAAATGGTATGGTATGATGCCACATAGAGATATTATCAAATGATACAACAGGATACAAGATGATACCAGATGATAGGAAATGATATAAAATGACACAAGATGATAACGTATGCTGTGAAATGATACCAGAGGATGAAAGGACAACATACGACACGCAATGATATACAATGATACGGAATGATACACGATGATATACAATGATACCCCGGGGTTGCATGCAAATAGATCTAAATGAGGAGAAGAATAATGTGGTGAACAAGTAATGAACGCAGATATAAAATAAACAGATTAATGTTTTATGAAGGCAGTTTGAAAAATGAACGCAGAGTATGCACGTGAGCAGATGAACGCGTAAGGAACATAGGAATGAAATGACGCACAGGAATGCTAAAGTAGCGCAGGGATTGCATACAACTAATGAGTTCCAGAGCGCGAGCAATCATCAAGAACGTGTGGCTATAGTACCGACTGTATACCGTGATGAATGAAGACGAACGCAAGGGGAAAAGACAGGGGTCGCGCGGTACTGACCTTTGCAACGGATTTCCATTGCGATAATGTTCAGAAGAGTGTGGAAACTTTGAACATACTGTGTAACGGTTGGTTAAGTATGTCGGAATATATATCACGAACAATTGACGGTCCTGATTTAAAGCCGGCAAGAACGACAGGATCTGTGAAATAATCGTAAGCCATCATACAACCGAATATAAAGTTGAATCATGATGGTTCCTGTATTGTGAAGAATATTTGCCTGCAACAAACCAACACGTTAGTACCAAAAACATACGCAATATAAAGAAACATTGAGTCATCTTGAAAATGCAATGCTCGTTTACAATCCAAACATTTAGAGCTATCTTGATAGCTGTGAAAAGACTGTTGGCCACAGACGATAGAAGCAAAAGTATAACAGACATCATCGAGTACATTCAATAATATTAGTCTCAAGAGGAGGAAATGTCTGCCGACATAAAATGCATTGTCTATGTATTGAATAGGCCTTATTACATCCAATAAACATAACATATTTACAAGTCTCTGACGTGTGTGTCACACAACGTGAATTGTTAAGTCCGGAAGGACGAACACATACAGGTGCGTACACTGTTAGGTCCTTCAACGTGGTATAATGTGAAGAGTAGTATACCAAGAAAACAGTTTTAAAAGACAATACTGAGGTAGCTATCACCTCACCCTGTCGTGTGCGACACGCAACACACATTCTGTGGTACAAGAGTACAAGAAGTAATATGA
Source organism: Monoplex corrugatus (assembly GCA_030674185.1). Taxonomy (NCBI): domain Eukaryota; kingdom Metazoa; phylum Mollusca; class Gastropoda; order Littorinimorpha; family Ranellidae; genus Monoplex; species Monoplex corrugatus. The sequence continues at coordinate 14,478,601 of CM060311.1, forward strand.
GGCCGACAACGCGTGATCCCAAGACGTGTGCAAAATAACATGAAGCCAAAAGTAGTATGAAGAGTACGCAGTATGTGGCATTGAGACATAATATTATTGCATACAAACCATAGAAAATATGAACTATGTGCAATTAATTATCAATGAATAACTACTGAGACAAGAAAACAACATAGCCATTGTAACACATATCAGTTATGAATGTAAGTGGACAACACGATCAACAGGGAGAACTATGACGTGATAATTGAGCTGCAAATGGATAGGGGGACTACCATAGTTAAGCCTCTGTGTTGACCTCGTGGATTTATGATTAATATACCCATGCCGTAGGTGATGAGAAGAAAAAAATGATTCCCTTGGCAACATGTGCACCTGTTACCAATAGTCCAAGTGTACCGTCCACAGAAGTGGATTCCACTGTAAACTACGCAGACTACATGGGGATATTTTCTCTCTACCATGCCCAATACAGCTGTCGACCATTCCAACCAAGGAGTAGGAGAGCTATGACTGACCATCAGTGTAGCTCAGTGAGACGTGAAAATAATCCAAACGAACGTCATTCAGCAGCGATAAGGTACACGGGTCGATCGGAAGTCCCCCAAAATGGAATCAGTATGTACAAAGCGAACGTGGTATTCGTAATAAACAGTCAAGGGGCCATACCAAGCAGACCGAAACTTTTTGTAATTGCTTTACATGATATGTGATGAGTGGCAGTAGAATCTAAAGAGAAATACGAGTGAAGACACAACAAATAGTACACCTAAAAATAGTGTGGCGTCATTGACCAGGTAGACTATCGTTGGCGTCTTCGGCCTTTGATAGTATTATTGACGTGAAAATCGCGAACGAGTTCCGCCGGTATATGTGACTCTGGCTCCCACGTTGTGGCTTTGTAACCCTGCCACTTGATTCTGTAGTGGCGGACTTTGTTAATGACCTTGCTAGCGAGGATCCTTTCTACAAAGTACATATCCTTATCTGACTGATTCTCACGTTGTTCCACAGAAGTGGAAGGGCTAGCGGCAGCAGGTTCTGTGTGACTGAGATGGTCTGGCCCAGGCTGTGAAACAGTGGTAGGCTCTGTACCAGCAGTCTGTCCCGGCTGAGTGGACCCAGTGTTGTCCGTGTCCCCTGTCTGCCCTGGCTCATGCAGTGGGTTAGTGGGTCTGTTTTCAGGGGAATGATAGGGTCGCAAGCGCATCGCATTGATGGGCGATTTGAGCAGCTTGTTGTTCTGGCAGTGACGGAGCACATACACATTGTTAGGCAGGATTTTGGTAATGTAATATGGTCCGTCATATTTTTGCTGCAGTTTTTCCGAGATTCCTGGAATCCTGTGTGAGCACTGCACCAGGACACGTTGACCTTCTTTATAGTGAGGGGGGCGGGCTTTCCCATCATACCGAGTTTTGTAGCGCTGCTGGGCTCTCTGAATGTTTTCGCTGACCAGCGTTTTAGTAAGCTCTGCATTCTGAATGATGTCTTCCATACAGGGTTGGGCAGATGCAGGAAGATCATCAGAGCGTAACGCTGTGTCAATGGGAAGACGACACTCTTGCTTGTAGAGAATGAAGAATGGCGAGAAGAGAGTAGACTCGGTGGATGGCACTGTGCGAAGTGCAGCAGCAATACCAGGCAGCAGAGAAGGCCAGTTATGTGGGTTGTTAGCACAGTGTGCCCTGATAGACTGAGCGATAGTGGAATTTGTTCGCTCACATGTGGCATTTGTTTGGGGATGGTAGCTGCTGGTATGCAAACGAGTGATTTGAAAGATTTTGCACACCTCAGTGACCACTTTGGACAAAAAGTTTTGTCCCCTGTCTGACAGTAAGTGGTCAGGAGCACCATAACGACAGATGATGGTCTCGTACAAATGCCAGGCAATGGTAGAGGCTGTTGAATCCTTCAATGGAATCAGTTCCACCCACTTACTGAACGAACAAACAAACAGCAGAATGTACTTGTAGCCTTCTTTGCCTGGTGAAAGTGGACCCAAGATGTCACAATGCCACCTGGAAAACAGCTTGTTTGGGGCTACAGGCAAGGGTCGTAGTTCCGGGTTTTGAGGATGGATAACCCGTTTTGCTTTTTGACAAGCCTCACACGACTTGACATACTCCAAGATGTCAGAGTACATACCGATCCAGAAATACCTCAGCCTGACTGACTGGTAGGTACGTTCAGTGGCAAAGTGACCGCCCAACAGAGAATCATGAAACGACAGCAGGATATCGTTTCTCAGTTCAAAGGGAACCACTAACTGTCTGACTATTCGTTCAGTTCTATGACCATGACCACGAGGATAATACAGATGGTACAAAATGCCATTAGACATCAGGTAGTCTTGACTCTCCAGGATGAGACGACGAGCAATCTTATCATCCTGGGAAAGCTGACCGTTTTCCAAGTAGTCAATAAAAGGACGACACTGGGGGTCAGCCAACTGCATTTGTCGTAAGTCTGTATCATCGACCTTATCTACCTGACAGACAACCATCTCTCTCTCATTCACCGTATTGCTCCATCCAGGCGTGGTGGCGGGGAGAGGTGAGGTGGGGTCAACGATGGTAGGTGAATGAGTCAGTGTGCTTACGACTGGTTCCCTGACCAGGGGTGGGGTGGTAGGGAGAGACTGACCCGCCGGTGAAGTCACCTGTGTCGCTGACTCGCCCTTCAAGGTCGGTGTGGGCGGGTCGTAGTCAGGCGGTGGCCTGTCGCTGACAGCGTGAGGCATACGACTGAGTGCATCGGCGTTATTGTGCACCCTGCCTGGTTTGTGCACAATGTCATAGTCATAACCCTGTAGAAAAAGAGCCCAACGTCCCAAACGACCCGTGGGATCTTTAACATTCTGCAAGAATTTTGTGGCAGAATGGTCAGTGTACACAAGAAATTTGGCATGGCAGAGATACACCTTGAAGTGGCGAATACCATCTACGAGAGCCAGAGTCTCTTTTTCCGTAATTCCGTAACGGAGTTCTGCGCCGCGCAGTGCACGACCACCATAAGCAATGACTCGTTCTCTGCCATGTTCATCTCTCTGGCCGAGCACATAGCCAATGGCTTGTTTGCTTGCGTCAGTGTACAGAATGAACTGACGAGAGAAATCAGGGTATGCCAGAATTGGAGTAGTAGTGAGGGCAGTTTTCAGAGTCTGAAAAGCTTGTTCTGCTTTGTCATTCCATTCAAATTTTGAATCATTTTTCAAAAGTGCATTGAGTGGGGAAGCTATAGCTGAGAAGTTCTTGACAAAGCGTCTGTAGTAATTCGCTAAACCCAAAAATGAACGAACGTCATGCTGCGACTGGGGAGTGGGGAAATTCTTAACTAGTTCCACTTTGGTTGGATCCACTGAAACGCCCTCTTTTGAGACAATGTGCCCTAGATAGTTGACTTTGGCTGCTGCGAAATGACATTTGCTAGGCTTCAGTTTGAGACCTGCTTTCCTTATCCTATCAAAGATACATGATAGATGAGACAGGTGCTCCTGAAAGTTCTTTGACAAACAAAGGATGTCATCAATGAATACCAGACAGGTTTTGAAGGTCAGTCCTGCAAGGACTGTGTTCATTAATGACTGGAAAGATCCTGGGGCACCTTGTAATCCAAAGGCCATTCTGTTCCAAGCAAACGACCCAAAGTGTGTGGTAAAGGTCGACTTCTCTTGTGACTGTTTATCAAGAGGAATCTGCCAAAATCCAGAGAACAAGTCTAGAGTGGAAAATATTGTGGACTGGCCCATGATGTCAAGAGCGTCCTCCAGTCTGGGCAGTGGGAAATGAATTGGCTTTGTGACCTTGTTCAGTTTACGGTAGTCTACCGCAAAACGGTAGGTACCGTCCTTCTTTTTCACCAATACAACTGGGGAGGACCATGGTGAAGTGGATGGCCTGATAACGTCATGGTGAAGCATTTCATTTACCTGTCTCTCTATCTCAGCATTGAGGGCAGGGGCTGTCCTATAGGGTCTCTGTTTAATGGGTGCAGCATCCCCTGTATCTATGGTATGTGACATAAGATGTGTTTCCCCTAATTCTGACATGTCGGCAGCGAATATGTCTCTGTTTTGCGCCAGAAAAAGGGTCAAGTTTTCCTTTTGTTCAGCTGTCAGAGCAGCATCTGCTAGGTTAACCCCTAACTCATTAAGCATGGCCTGTGCCTGGGGAAGCTGATGGGAATTGGAGTCGGTGGTGGCGGACATGATCTGAGCTGATTGGTCGGACAGTTCACCTAGTTCGTCTGAAATGTCTTCAAAATGCCCTAGAATATCCTGAGGTCTGAGTTTGACTGGGGAGGAAAAGGTATTACGCACGGTACACATAGTCTGGCTATTCTGAAGCGTAACCAAGGTCCTTGCAGCAATCACTTTCTTGTCGGACAATAGCGCGTGTGAGGGCTCAATAATACCAATGGTGTGAACGCTATTTGACACAACTCGCACAGGTAGCAGTACTTCAGAGTGGGGGCAATAACTGTCGTCTTGAGCACCTGTACAGGTGAGCTGTCTGGCCTGTCTTTGAGCAGTGGAATGGAAGTAAATCCATTATACAGCTGCAGCTGGTGATTAGCAAAGTTCAAGGAAGCTTGATGAGAGGTCAGAAAATCAATCCCTAATATGAGGGGACATGTTAGTTGTTCGATCACAATGAAAGGCTGTGACACCTGTAAACCTGAAACTTTAAAGGAAAGGTCAATTTTGCCTGTTACTCTAACAGGAACACCACCAACACCTTTGATCAAAGGAAGAGAACACGCCTGCATAGAAACAACACGTTGATCAACGAGGACATCAGCTAATTGTTTGCTAATACAGGACACATCAGCACCAGTGTCTATCAGAGCTACATATGACCTATTTTTAAGGCACAGCCTGATCTTACTGCCGTTGGCAAAGGAACGGATGTGAGGGATGGAGGGGATTTCTGTGACTTCGGTCTTTTGCCTTTCCTTGTCCTGTTAGTTTTACGAGATGTAAAAGTACGGGGAATCCCCTGTTTAGCACGACGGAAACAATGACGCGCTAAGTGCCCATCTTTACGGCAGTACTGACATCGTGCATGACGAAACCTACATGTGTGGCGGGGATGATCACCCCCACATGATTTACATGGGCGCTGTGGACGAGGGAAGTAACGATCTGGAGTATAGGAACCTGACTGGTGCTCTTGGTTATTCGTCCGTAACAGCCGCGGCCTAAAGAGCGAGCCATGTTTGCTCTGTTTTCTTGAAGGTGGGCGGTGCCACCTTTGCTTACCTGAAAGACAGTCTTGTGACTGCGGTTGGCGCCGGGGCTGTGTTTGTCCGCGTGACATACTAGTAATTTCATCTTGCAGTTTATCTAGCTGAGTCTCCAGGGTTGCAACAGCTATCTCTACCTGGTCATCAACATTATCAGTAAAGGTAGCAGCCGTACGGGCGAGGTCGAACGCATCTTCAAAGGTGTGAGGATTGTGTGACATAACAAATTTAGAGACTGACGGCCGGAGACCATTGACAATTGTTTCCATTATATCTTTTGAGTCTTTACCTAGGTTTTGGCCCTGGTAGCGCATAGAATCAAAATATTCTTCGACTGACTCATGTGGGAGTTGCTTTCTCCCCCGGAACTGCTTGGCACGAATCCATATTGTGGAGTCATGAGGCCTGTATCTCTTTGAAAGAGTATCAGTAATAGTGCGGTAAGAAGAAACCTGCTCTGAACTTAAACTGTAGAACCAGATTTGGGCTTGATCCTTAAGGAAAAGAGGTAGGAGATGGGCTTTCTGATCATCTGTCAACCCATGGAGGAGGGCGTAGGACTCGAACGTTTTGAGCCATAGATCGATATCTTGAGAAGGTCGGCCTGTGAATGGTTCAGGAATAAACTGATTGGGAATGTGGAAGGTTGTGGCCTTATGTGACCCAGGGACAAAAATGCTATCTGTATCCATCATTGAACCCTTATGACTGAATGAATACATATGCAACCCTCAAAGCCTGTGACTATCTTTGTCACTTGTCACTAGATACGCATGTAAGGCAAGCAATCATTTGAAAGAAAACAACTCAGAACAAGAATTCATCATCAAAAGTGCAGATATGGAAGAAGCATGAGACTAGTACCATCATAGCCAATTATAGAACATCCTTGCCCAACAATCATCTGTAACTTGTCTCAACACTGTATCCGGGTAGAACGGCGTAACGTAATCAATGAACAAAATAGGAAGGACACTGTGCGAAGACCGAGTCGTCAAAAGCCGTATTTACAAACCACACGGTTGAGTGACCACAATGGACAACAAATGATCAATGAATCTGAGAGGGTGGGAGGGTGGGACTGAAGGAGGGAGGGAGAGACTAGGCGTGACCACAATGCTGTCGTAGCTGGCCCAAGCTTTGCGACAACTGTCACGCGCTGGACGCTAGTTCGCTGATGAAGTCATAGACATCGTATCAGAGACAGGCAAGTAGCCCTGTGGCTGTCTGTGACATGGTTGTTTCGTTTTACGTATGAAATATGATCCAGGAAACATCTGTTAACTTGCCTAGATATTATATCGAGATATAAAGACGTCACCCAATCTACGACAAAGGACTCTCTACAGAAGTTGTCACAGAAAATGAAACCACTGAGTAGCCAATTTATGTATTACTTCACTATTTATATCTACGTTCACTCTGATCAGGCATTAGGCCTAGCCACGTCTGTTGACTTGTGCTGTGTGGCAACGCTGAAGGTTGTGTTCGAAACACCAACACATCTAAGTTCTCGTTTGTGTCTGACTTTTACACTCTCCGACTTTCACTATAATTCTATCTAGAACTTTTAAGAATGGGATACTCGAAGGCTGCGATTTTTGAGGTAAAGGGGAAAGACTGCAACTCCACCACGTATCGCAAGAAGGAATTCGCGATGTGTATCTAGAATTGAGGATGATTATGAAGAATAGGAATTGGGGGAGGATTATGAAGATTTGGGGATGTGTATGAAGAATAATTTCTCTACTTGGTAATTATGCACTTAATAAGGGAGGAGAGTGTGACGAGAGGAAAACGCACTAACCACACTAGACAAGGATTCTCAAAGGTAGTCCACACATGGAATGATAAATACAACACATTTATTTAATTGATCAACGTAAGACATAAGTCACCGTTCTTACTGGCCTAGGTCCTACTGGCCCTAAATCCTAAAATGCACAACGAATCTTCACCAGATTACATGTTACAAGCATACTGAACATTTCCTTCTGTCCAACTCTATTCTTTCTGTTTCCTGAAATGTAAAACATGCTTCTAACTTCTAACCCTAACCTTAACACCTAACAAGAATACAAATTAAAACGTGGGTCACATACCTGTAAGGTAGCTTGGAAGCTGGTTTCCCCAAAAGAGCGCCCAGAGGCTGACTGACTATTCCTTTTATAGAAGGTGATTCAGGTCAGGACGCTTTCCCTCCCTGACCATCAATAGGACCGCCTGTGATTAGCTGACCGCGTCTCTAAAGCCTGACTTCAAGTTTGAACGTGTGATTAGCTGACCGCTTCTCTAAAGCCTGACTTCAAGTTTGAACGTGTGATTAGCTGACCGCGTTTCTAAAGCCTGACTTCAAGTTTGAATGATTCGAAGTTTAATCCTGACATTGTGGTGGTTACATCTAACGTTACCTTCGGCCAATTAACATGCCATTTTCAAAAGTCTGTTTCGGACGGTGACTTTTACTGCTAAGTGTCACCCCTTAGAATCTGTCCAACTCCCCAACGTGGAGAATAATGGCGTTATTTCTTGATATTTGCTTCTGGTCTTTGGTGCGGTCACTTCACGGTCTAGGGTATTGATCCATCCAGTCTAATGTCTATTTATTTCCTCTTGCCCCCATTACAGCCTTATTCCTTTTCTGTGCCCAACTGCGAAAGGTTTTAGTACTGGACAATGGCCACTGACCATTACTTTTCAAAATGCGATACCTACTAGTGGCCTGTGGTGTTTGCCTTTAATTTACCGATCCATTCTACTGGAACATCAAATAGTGTCTCAATACATCTGCCGCCCTAAGGAATTCCTGTAATAGCTGTTTGAAAGGAGTGTTAACTATGACAAGACCATTTGCCTGACAAAACGACGCTAACATGTGTAATGTCTGCAGTGTGGCTGTTTTTGAAGAGAATGTTAAACTATGACAAGATTATCTGCCCGACAAGAGAGAGAGAGAGAGAGAGAGAGAGAGAGAGAGAGAGAGAGAGAGAGAGAGAGAGAGAGAGAGACAAAGACAAAAAGAGAATATATATATATAAACACACACACATATATCTATATATATATATATATATATATATATAAAAATAAATTTATATATATGAGTGTGTGTGTGTGTGTGTGTCTGCGTGTGTGTCTGTGAGAGTGTGTGTGTGTGTCTGCGTGTGTGTCTGTGAGAGAGAGAGAAAGAGAAGGGGCAAGGATAACGGCTTGGGTCAGGGGTCACACGCCCTACTCCCCTCACTCATTATCATGGACTGATTATCTTGATTTCTTTTCTTGTGCCCCCTGTTCTTCAGTTGCCTAGTTGTGCCCTCTGTCCTTCAGTTGCCTAGTTGTGCCCTCTGTCTTTCAGTTGCCTAGTTGTGCCCCCTGCCCTTCAGTTGCTAGTTGTGCCCTCTGTCCTTCAGTTGCCTAGTTGTGCCCTCTGTCCTTCAGTTGCCTAGTTGTGCCCTGTCTTTCAGTTGCCTAGTTGTGCCCCCTGTCCTTCAGTTGCCTAGTTGTGCCCTCTGTCCTTCAGTTGCCTAGTTGTGCCCCCTGTCTTTCAGTTGCCTAGTTGTGCCCCCTGTCCTTCAGTTGTCTAGTTGTGCCCTCTGTCCTTCAGTTGCCTAGTTGTGCCCCCTGTCTTTCAGTTGCCTAGTTGTGCTCCCTGTTCTTCAGTTGCCTAGTTGTGCCCTTTGTCCTTCAGTTGCCTAGTTGTGCCCCCTGTCCTTCAGTTGCCTAGTTGTGTCCCCTGTTCTTCAGTTGCCTAGTTGTGCCCTCTGTCCTTCAGTTGCCTAGTTGTGCCCTCTGTCCTTCAGTTGCCTAGTTGTGCCCTCTGTCCTTCAGTTGCCTAGTTGTGCCCTCTGTCCTTCAGTTGCCTAGTTGTGCCCTCTGTCCTTCAGTTGCCTAGTTGTGCCCCCTGTCCTTCAGTTGCCTAGTTGTGCCCCCTGTCCTTCAGTTGCCTAGTTGTGCCCCCTCACTCCCTCCACCCCTCCATCCCGCCCAACACACAGAGGCAGATTATTACAATGGCTTGATCAATTAAACTTTTTCAACCCCTTCTTTCATTTTGCCGAGTAGTATTCCCTCACCCACCCCCTCCTCCACGAATTCACAGGGAGATAACTACAATGGATTGATCATCGCAATTTCTTAACTCCTTTTTTCTAGTTGCCGAGAGTTACCCCCCTTCCCCAGACCATCCTACAAAGCAAAAGGTAGATTATTACATTGGCTTGGTCATCCTTATTTGTTGTTGTTGTTGTTGTTGTTTTTTACCCCTTATTTTCCCAGTATTTTCCTTCACATGCACCCACAGACAATAAGCAAAGCCAGAACAAGATTGAGGCAGCCGAGATGTGGTTTCTAAGAAGAATGTTGAGAGTTCCATTGACAGCAAAGAAAACAAACCAGACAGCCTAGAAGGAGGCAGACACAAGAAGAACATTAATAAAGAACATCAGGAAAAGACAAGCAACTCTCATAGGACATTTTATGAGGCAGGAGAAATTAGAGCACCTAGTCACAAACAGGAAAGCTGGAGGGAAAGAGACCAGGTAGACCCAGTGAAAAAATATTTGACGGATTTGCAGAGTGGCTGAGGACAGAGAGGGTGGAAGATGTATTTGCATGGACAAAGGATAGATTCATGTGGAGGGCCATGATTGCCAACGTCATGCGGCAGGGCACATGATGATGATGATGATACACCCACAGGGAGATTATTAATATGGCTTGGTCATCTTCAGTTTTAATCCCCCCCCCCCCCCCCCCACACACACACACACACACTCACACATTCTCTATTTGCCAACTATTACCCTCACCCTTACAGACCACGTAACCAACGACCTGTCGGCGGCTGAGCCAAGAAAAGTCCAAAAGCGCGCAACGGAGCGAAAAGAACGGGGAGGCCAGGGAAGGAAGGAAGAAGAAAGAAAGAAAGAAAGACAATGACGCTAAATCCTTTTCATTCATGGCTGTGAGGGCTACTACCTGCCGAAAACAGCTCCTTGCTTTCAGGCCGCTCGGCTGTAGGCACTCAGAACGCGCTGCCAGACACGGTCTCCTCCCCCTCCCCTCTTCTTCCCACATATATGCACTTTCCTTTCACTTATGGCGAACTGTTATCACCAAAAGGTGGGACTCCAGCCAAATGTTGCTGGAGGAAATTTGCCCCTTAGCGTGATGTATAAAAGTTCACCAGATAACACTACAATGATGTCAATGTTTGCCGGAGATAAACACTTTTTCCACTGGGAACAGTCAAAGCATCAACACAATCTGTACATTTCTTCTGCATAGGGAATCTGCCAGACAACAAATGGCATACTAAGAGGAGCGTGTGTGGAACTGCACCGACGCAACGCATCTCTTCTAAATATACACCAACCTCCAAACTTCTGCACACCAGCTGGTCAAAAGTCGAAATTCCAGTTACCCAGTCATGTTTTCTCCATGTTTCAGTTTCAGTTTCAATTTCTCAAAATGACGTCTCCGCGCTCGGAATGAATTTCATATGCACTAACGTTACAAGTGCCATGTGATGGAGAAGATCCAGAATGATCAGGGCACAAGCCTTAAGCCTGCACATAAACCCACGGGCTGGCCAGGTCTTGAGGTCCTACCTAGATAGTTCCATAACCCTCTGCCTCGCTTCAAATTCATATTCACGTTCACATTTTTTTTAACCAAGACTTCAGAAAGGAAAGACGGCTAATTGGTCTTCAAAGGGTGGGACCTGGGAAATCAACCTATCTCTCCAATGATTTTTACCAAGGCAGCTGGGCAATGCCCTGCTCTTCACTATTTTCAACTGCCGTGGGATCTTAAGCATGCCCTGGCTAGAAGCACACGTGTCTGACTCGTTTTTCGTCCCCTTCCGAAGGACTAGACGTTCAGTTCGAATTTCCTGTCAAACTGAGGAGAAAAGTCGAGACCGCTACGGGAAGCGAACTCTGGAACCTCGAGTATGGTTGTTGGCAGGCGAACGTCTGA
>CM060311.1:14497326-14499826 GCA_030674185.1 Monoplex corrugatus
TCATTATATCATCGTCATTATCATCGGTGGAAATACAAATACAGCAGTGTCTAAAAATCTGCCAGTTTCCCCAAATATAGGCGACCATAAACGTCACCTGTAACATAAATGTGTAAATCGTCTTCCTGAAATAAGTCATGCAGATTTAGCACGTGAAGTTAGAGAGATGGATTATTCACCGTACATAATACCCCCCTCCCCCCCCCCCCCTTTCTCTCTGTATATGTGCGTGTATATGTTTAAAAAGGAGGAAGAGGAGGAGAGACAGACAGACAGACAGACAGACAACAGACAGATAGAGACAGAGAGAGGGACACAGAGACAGAGAGAGACAGGAGGAGGAGAAGAAGAAGAAGAGAAGGAGAAGAAGAAGAAGAAGAGAGAGAGACAGACAGACAGACAGACAGAGAGACAGAGAGAGAGAGACAGAGAGACAGCGAGAGAGAGAGAGAAGAGGAGGAGAAGAAGAAAAAGAGGAGAGGAGAAAAGAAGAGAGAGAGAGAGAGAGAGAGAGAAAGAGAAAGAGAGACAGAAAGAGACAGTAGGGGAGATAGAGAGAAGGGGGAGAGAGAGAGAAAGATGGAGAGGAGGAGGTTGAGAAGACAAAGAGCGAAGAAGAGAAAGACAGTCAACCACGGAAGAGAGGAATGGAGAGAGAGGGGGAAGAAAGAGAAGAGCGAGAGAGAGAGGGGGAGACAGACAGACAGACAGACAGACGGAGGGAGAGAGAGCGAGAGAGAGAGAGAGAGGAGAGAGACAGACAGACAGAGAGACAGAACAGACAGACAGACAGAGAGAAAAAGAGACACAAACAAAGACAGAAAGAGACAGAGATACGGAGAGACAGAGACAGAGACAGAGAAAGAGAGACAAACAGAACGCAGCACAATGTAATAGTTACACACAGCAGCAAGACATCTGAAGGACTTGTGGAATGCAGGCCAGGCGCCAGGCGCCAGGCGCCAGGCGCCAGGGGCCTAATAGTAGTGAGAGATAACTCCTACTTCCTACCTCCTAATTACTGGCCATGGCTAATTGCCCTTGGTCAGTTGCCCACACACACATCGTCCATGCCGAACCCTGTTTCCATCACTCACGCCGTGCTGGATACAGCAATACAGTGGTGGTCATTGTGTCATGTCTGGTGTGGTCATTTGTGTCATGTCCAGTCTGTATCCAACACACACCCTGTGTTAATTACACCAATGTAAGTATGGTCATTTGTGTAATGTCCACGCTGATCATTTGTGTCATGTCCACTGATCAGTTGTGTCATGTCCACTCTGGTCATTTGTGTCATGTCCACTCTGGTCATTTGTGTCATGTCCAGTCTATATCCAATATACACCGTGTTAGTTACACCAATAGAGTGATGTCATGTCCAGTCTGGTCATTTGTGTCATGTCCACTCTGGCCATTTGTGTCATGTCCAGTCTTCTGATCATTTTGCGTCATGTCCACTCTGGTCATTTGTGTCATGTCCACTCTGGTCATTTGTGTCATGTCCAGTCTTCTGATCATTTGTGTCATGTCCACTCTGGTCATTTGTGTCATGTCCACTCTGGTCATTTGTGTCATGTCCACTCTGGTCATTTGTGTCATGTCCACTCTGGTCATTTGGATCATGTCCACTCTGGTCATTTGTGTCATGTCCACTCTGGTCATTTGTGTCATGTCCACTGTGGTCATTTGTGTCATGTCCACTCTGGTCATTTGTGTCATGTCCACTCTGGTCATTTGTGTCATGTCCACTCTGGTCATTTGTGTCATGTCCACTCTGGTCATTTGTGTCATGTCCACTCTGTCTTGTGTCATGTCATGATGTCATGTCCACTCTGGTCATTTGTGTCATGTCCACTCTGGTCATTTGTGTCATGTCCACTCTGGTCATTTGTGTCATGTCCACTCTGGTCATTTGTGTCATGTCCACTCTGGCATTTGTGTCATGTCCACTCTGGTCATTTGTGTCATGTCCACTCTGGTCATTTGTGTCATGTCCACTCTGGTCATTTGTGTCATGTCCACTCTGGTCATTTGTGTCATGTCCACTCTGGTCATTTGTGTCATGTCCACTCTGGTCATTTGTGTCATGTCCACTCTGGTCATTTGTGTCATGTCCACTCTGGCATTTGTGTCATGTCCACTCTGGTCATTTGTGTCATGTCCACTCTGGTCATTTGTGTCATGTCCACTCTGGTCATTTGTGTCATGTCCACTCTGGCCATTTGTGTCATGTCCACTCTGGTCATTTGTGTCATGTCCACTTGGTCATTTGTGTCATGTCCACTCTGGCCATTTGTGTCATGTCCACTCTGGTCATTTGTGTCATGTCCACTCTGGTCATTTGTGTCATGTCTACTCTGGTCATTTGTGTCATGTCACTCTGGTCATTTGTGTCATGTCCACTCTGGTCATTTGTGTCATGTACACTCTGGTCATTTGTGTCATGTCCACTGTGGTCATTTGTGTCATGTCCACTGTGGTCATTTGTGTCATGTCC
>CM060311.1:14507326-14514826 GCA_030674185.1 Monoplex corrugatus
TGTGTGTGTGTGTGTGTGTTGTTGTGTGTGGTTGTGTGGTGTGTGTGTGTGTGTGTGTGTGGTGTGTGTGTGTGTGTGTGTGTGTGTGTGTGTGTGTGTTGATTCTTAGTGCACAGGTGTGTGGTGTGTGTGTGTGTGTGTGTGTGTGTGGTGTGTGTGTGTGTTTGTGGTGTGTGTGTGTGTGTGTCGTGTGTGGTGGTGGTGTGTGGTGTGTGTGTGTGTGTGTGTGTGTGTGTGTGTGTGTGTGTGTGTGTGTGTGTTGTGTGGTGTGAGAGAGAGAGAGAGAGAGAGAGAGGGACAGACAGACAGAGACAGACAGACAGACAGAGACAGAAAGACAAAGTGATAGATCATGATAAAGAAACTGACAATTTCTTTTACACCACCAGAATTTATTGGCTAAAACTAATTAAAAGGTATTTTTCAAACTTACCGCCGCTAATCTATATCTCTGCTTACACATAACGGTTACAAAAGATGAAGAGAGGGAGGTAGGGAGACAGAGACGAGAGAGAGAGAGAGAGAGAGAGGAGGAGAGGGAGACAGACAGACAGACAGAGACAGAAAGAGACAGAGACAGAGACAGACGAAGGGACAGGCATAGACAAACAGACACAGAAACAGACAGTAACAGACACAAAGAGAAAGAGAGAGACAAATACAGATAAAAAGACAGACATGTACAGAGAAAAGAGACAGAACAGAGACAGAAAGACAGACAGACACACAACTGAAACAGAGAGAGAGAAAAAAGAAAAGACAATGAAGAAGAGAAGGAGAGACATAATATGAAACAAGTACACACAACGAGAAAAATATACCAAACTGAAAACAAAGCAAAACAATAAAACAAAAATAAATCAAACGAATATAAAATGAAACCAACCAACCAACCAACCAACCAACCATACAAACAACCAAACAAACAACAAACAAACACAGAAAAAAACAGACAGCAATGCCTACCGTCCAGGAGTATGGCGGGGGCTTGCTGATTGGGGCCAGTAGTATACACCAACCCTGTCGTCTGGCTGTCCGTCTGGTTGAGCGACTGAATGAGGTCCAGTACTTCACGGGACTGCATCTCACAGATCGTAAAGCCTGCACACACGTCACATCACGTCACGTCACATCACGTCATATCACGTCACATCACATCACATGATCTCAAAGATCACAAAGCTTGCACGTAAGTCACGTCACATCATATCATGTCACATCATAATCATGTCACACACATCACATCACATCACATCACATCACATTACATGTCACAGATTGCAAAGCCTGCACACACGTCACATTACATCGCATCGCATCACATAATATTACATCCACACAACATCTCACAGATCGTAAAGCCTGCACACACGTCACGTCACATCACATCACGTCATGTCATATCACACTACATCTCACAGCTACCAAAAAGCCTGCACCCATGTCATATCATATCATATCATATCATATATCATATCATATCATATATCATGTCATATCACGTCATGTCATGTCATATCATATATCATATCATATCATATCATATCATATCATATCATATCATATCATATCATATCATATCATACACATGTCATGTCATATCATATCATATCATATATCATATCATATCATATCATATCATATCATATCAATCATTATCAACATCATATCATATCATATCATATCATATCACAGATCGCACAAGCCTTTAAGCACCGCAATCACGACAATATCGCGACACATCACATCATCCCAACAGATCCATTTTCTAATCCATATTTTATATCGACTGTCAATCAGCGACATGTAAACCCAATACCAAGGTATAGACATCCCAAAGATTCTACATCCATATTTTATATCGACGCAATGACTCTGGGACATCGTGAACTAGATCAAGAGTTGAAATCCAGTAGTCCAAATTCTAAACCATCAAACGACGTACTGATCTGGGACAGGATGTGACAGATCCACATTGTCAGTCTCCTTGTTGTTTATCTGTGTGCCATATGACGAACTGTGAGTAAGGAATGACGGTCGCTTCAATAAGTCACTGGACTGTTTTTCAAGCAAATATTTACGAGGGTAAATACCCGTCACTTCAAAGCGAATATGTCTATATAACACACACACACCCACAACACACACACCACACACACACAACACACCACCACGCACGCACGCCCCCCCCCCCCCATATACACGTGTGAGTATATATATACATATGTATATATACTCACACGTGTATATATATATATGTGTGTGTGTGTGTGTGTGTGTGTGTGTGTGTGTGTGTGTGTGTGTGTGTTGTGTGTGTGTGTGTGTGTGTACATATAGATAGATAAGATAGATAGATAGACAGATAGATAGACAGACAGACAGACAGCTAGCTAGCTAGCTAGTAGATAGATAGATAGATAGACATACAGATAGATGGATGGATGGCTAGATAGATACATAGATGGATGGATGGATGAATGGATGGATGGATGGATGGATGCATAGATAGATTAATACACAGATAGATAGACAGATAGATAGAATGACAGACAGAAAGATAAATAGATAGATAGATAGACAGGCAGATAGAGATAGATAGATAGACAGACAGATAGATAGATAGATAGACAGTCAGATAGACAGACAGACAGATAGATAGATAGATAGATAGATAGATAGATAGACAGACAGATAGATAGATAGATAGATAGATAGATAGATAGATAGATATCTAAGATAGACAGATAGATAGATAGATAGATCAAACTGACAAACCGACGCATGTCCTTATGGTCGATACGAACTAATCGCCAGCTACAAATGGACATTAATCATCGTTATTAGTATTGCAAGTAACATTCTACACAAAATGACCAGCAACCAGTGAACCAGACATAGACAACAGCAGACCACTAAACCATATCACCAATCTGTATGGAGTACAGCGAGAAACTCTGGGAACAGATGGACAGTAGAAGGTCCTCAGAGGACAAGCCCAGCCCCTTGCCCATAAAGCCCTTCTTATTTATGAACGTATCTTATAGGTAATTTCATCTGTTGGGAAATGAGATATGCGGAAGCAATTTTAAGTAACTTAGGTCCGTTTTTATGTTTTAGTGTCTTTAGTTACGATTAAATTTGTATTCATGTATGGTTTTTTTTTAATAATCCCCTGTGTGTTAAATTGGACGGGATGGTCAACACCCGAGGCATCTCCTTAGATTATGTGCGCGAATGCATTGGTATATGTACTTAATTTTTTTCCTTTGTTTTTTTTTTTTTTCCTGCTGAAGTATTGTGTGTTTTGAAACGGTTATAGCCCTGATATGGCTCTATGCAGTCGGTTGGGCTTTAATCTTTTGACTCCCACAGCCTGTCCACCAGCATTCTACACTGCAAACTATGCTGGCAAAGTAAAAACTTAACCCTTTGATTCTCTCACCCCTATCCACCAGTTTCCTGTAGTAAGCTGGTGGGTGGGATGAGGGAATCAAAGGGTTAAGTTTTTGCAGTTGGTGGATACGGTGTGGGAGTCAAAGGGTTAAAAAATTAAACAAAAAGTAACAACAGTAACAGTCCTTTCTGGTAACCTACAGGGCATGACTGTACAGCGGATCCTATGGCGTCCTATGTGTGCTGACGGTAAAAGTTTTCTTAAAAGGAGGAAATCGGTTAGCACAGGCTTACTTATCTATTTGAGTGTACAGGCGCAAAGCTTGTTCTCTTCTAAGTTTGCTTAAGCTCAAAGCAAACTTACCATTTAAGATTGGCTGAGTGTTCTGGATCGGTGTTAGGATTTCTCTCTCTCTCTCTCTCCCCCCCCCCCTCTCTCTCTCTCACTCCGTTCTTTCCCTCCCGACAAATTAGCCCTCAGCCGCTTCCCTCGGTCCCAATGGCTTTTTACCACAAACGGCCCAAACTCATGTAAATTACCACGTGGAGCACGAGGGAAACCTTGAACTGTGAACCCCCGGTCCAACGTCCTCCAAGACTGATGGAAATGGGACGATCGATTCGCCATAAATGGGACATTGGGATTCAAGGCAGCAGCGCTGGTGGCGGCCGTGGGGCCCTCCTAAATCAGTGATGCATACAATTGCCACAACACCACTCGACCCTTTCATGTTTTTGTAAGACCCGACCCTTCGTCTCTCCTCAAAGACCTGATCGCCAGCTTGTGGGGGAAACAGCAATAGTAGCTGTGTACATAACGAACACGACTGGGCTGACAGACGTGTAGATATATGTATGGCCACTGTAGTCTATGTTTTATTGATGTCATTCATCGCCTAGTCCCAACTGAGGACATTTCTGTAGACTGGCCGGGTTTCAGCAGGCCTATAAGGTTGCTGAGTCTACAGGGTTATCCTCTCTTTTCACCTCCCCTCCCCCATCTGTTTGTTTGTTGTTTAAATCATGTAATAAGTTTGTTGTTTAAATCATGTAATAAGTTTGTTGTTTAAATCATGTAATAAGTTTGTTGTTTAAATCATGTAATTAGTTTGTTGTTTAAATCATGTAATAAGTTTGTTGTTTAAATCATGTAATTAGTTTGTTGTTTAAATCATGTAATTAGTTTGTTGTTAAATCACGTAATTAGTTTGTTGTTTAAATCAGTAATTAGTTTGTTGTTTAAATCATGTAATTAGTTTGTTGTTTAAATCACGTAATTAGTTTGTTGTTTAAATCATGTAATTAGTTTGTTGTTTAAATCACGTAATTAGTTTGTTGTTTAAATCATGTAATTAGTGTTGTTTAAATCATGTAATTAGTGTTGTTTAAATCACGTAATTAGTTTGTTGCTTAAATCATGTAATTATTTGTTGTTTAAATCACGTAATTAGTTTGTTGTTTAAATCACGTAATTAGTTTGTTGTTTAAATCACGTAATTAGTTTGTTGTTTAAATCACGTAATTAGTTTGTTGTTTAAATCAGCAATTAGTGTTGTTTATTAATATCATGTAATTAGTTTGTTGTTTAAATCACGTAATTAGTTTGTTGTTTAAATCACGTAATTAGAAGAACATACAGGACGTGCAGTGACAGAAATGTTGTCAGCATCACCATCACAACACAGCACAACACAGCACATCACAACACAACACAACACAGCACATCACAACACAACACAACACAACAATAATATCCACAAGTCACTACCTAAGGGCACCATCAGAAGATACAGGACGTGCAGTGACAGAAATGTTGTCAGCATCACCATCACAACACAACACAACACAGCACAGCACAGCACAGCACAGCACAGCACAACACAGCACAACACAACACAGTACAGCACAACACAGTACAACACAGCACAGCACAACACAACACAACAAAACACAACACAACAATAATATCCACAAGTCACTACCTAAGGGCACCATCAGAAGATACAGGACGTGCAGTGACAGAACCGTTGTCACCATCACCGTCACAATGTCCAGTCCTTGTCTGGTCGCAGCCATAACACACCAGACCTTTTTTTTCACACATCCACACTTTATTTCTCCACTTTACATGCCTGTCTAAACACTATATAAATTAATGTCAGCCAGTCAGCCCTCCTTTACTTGATGAAATGACTATCGAGTGGCGTCGGGAGCTTGGGAAGTGACTGTCTGGACAGTGGCGAGGCATCTCCACCCTCGTGGCGTTTCTTGTTAACTGTCACTGTAACTCTCTCACTTCACATGTCTGTTCAAACAGTGATTCTCTACTTCTTTCACTTCAGCTTGTGTTGAAACAGTGACACTTCACTTTTTTTCTTCAATTTGTGTTGAAATAGTAATACTTTTTTCACTTCAAGTTCCGCTGAAACAGTCATACTTCTTTTCCTAAAACTTCTGTTGAAACAGTACTATTCTATAGGCCTGACCATATAGACACGAAGAACAGTACTATTCTACAGGCCCGAACATACAGACATGAAGAACAGTACTAATATTTCCTTTATAAAGTCAGTAACGCTTAGTTACAGTGTCAGATCTTCTTGACAAGTGATGATGATATGATACGTGCCACAACCGTTGACCTTTACAACAACGCCTATACTATCACAGTATCAGTTCCCACTGTGTATGGCGACTGTCGATTTCTTTAAGAGAAATGTTGATTTTTCGCCTACATGTCTATTGCCACACGCGTATAATTGTTCCACTAGACCAAAAAAAAAAAAAATTCTCACTTCAGAAATTCTGTCACATAGTAATGGCGCAGTTTACCTCTCGTGCATTGTGCTGAAGACTACGCTGTAACTAGTCCTACGAGCTGTCTTAACCCTTTGACTTCTGCACATTGTACATTATCATCATCATCAGGTGCCCTGCCACATGGTATTGGCGATCATGGCCTTCCATCTGTTTCTATCCCTTGCTGCCGCAAGCACCTCTTCCAACTTCGCTGTCTTCAGCCACTCTGCAAGTCTGTCCAATATTTTCTCCCTGGGTCTACCCGGTGCTCTCTTTCCCTCCAGCTTTCCTGTTGTGAATAGGTGCTCCAATTCCCCTTTCCTCATAAAATGGCCTAAAAATGTTGTTTGTCTTTTCCTAATCTTCCTTATGAATGATCTTCTTGTGTCTGCCTCCATCAAGGCTGTCTCGCTTGTTTTATTTGCTGCCCATGGAACTCAAAACATTCTTCTTAGAAACCACATCTCAGCTGCCTCAATCTCGTTCTGGCTTTGCTTGTTGACTGTCCACGCCTCACAACCGTATAACATTATCGGTTCTATATAACATTCAAGGACTCTCTTCCTGATGTTAACTGATAAGCATTTGTTGGTAAGAATGCTATTCATCTTCTTGAATGCTGTTTTGGCTTGGCCGATTCTGCTGGCTATTTCTGATGTGCATCTGCCGTCTGGTGAAATGATCGTTCCCAGATATCTAAACTTATCAATCTGTCTCAAGGATGTGCTGTTTGCTGTTATTTTGCATGAGGGGATTTCGTGTTTCATACTGATCACCATGACTTCAGTCTTCTTGCTGTTTAGTTCCAACCCCTTACCTTTGCTTTCTATTTCTAATATATTCACAAGGTTTTGTAGGTCCCTTTCATTTTCTGCAAGCACACTGTACACCTACTCAAAAACTTAACCTTTCGACGCCCTCACCTTAACCAGTAGCTTCTTGCAGGAAGTTGGTGGATAGGGTGAGGGAGTCAAAAGGTTAAGTTTTCGCCTCACCAGCATCATTGACAATGCAGGATGCTGGTGAACAGGGTGCAGAAGTGAAAGGGTTAAACCAAGCACCATCCTTAACACTCACTCTTGGTGGTCGATTTTCTCCCTGATGAAGTCTGCCGATCCTTTGGGTGCGGGGTTAGGGTAGGGACCAGCTAGGGTTAGGATAGCATCATTATTCATAGTCATTTCTTTTTGTTGCAACTGGTATTGACAGTGGTAATTGATAGCATGATATATGTACCCAATTACCAATCCAAAGAGAAAGTACGTGAAACTTTATAGAACACATACAGGTGAATGGACCAGCAAGGCA
>CM060311.1:14529826-14537326 GCA_030674185.1 Monoplex corrugatus
TAACAGTTCCCTGTAGGCAAACCTGGTGGACAAGGTGAGTGAGTCAAGGTTAAATAGTCAGATAACTGTATGGTGACATCTGACCAACTGCCCAGGATCCGAGATTAAATAGTTTGATAGTTATAACTATAGTGACTCTGACAACAAACACACCTCAAAATCAATACAACAACAGAGAGAGGAATTGAGAGAGAGAGAGAGAGAGAGAGAGACAGAGACAGAGACAGAGACAGAGACAGAGAGACAGAGAGACAGACAGACAGAGAAAGAGAGGGAGAGACAGTGAAAAGACGTTAAATCAAAGAACGAACGAACAACTTTTGAACGAGAGAGAGAGGGACAGAGAGACAGAGACAGACAGACAGAGAGGGAGGGAGGCAGGGAAGAAGGGAGGGAGAAGAAAGACAGACAGACAGACAGACAGACAGGCAGGCAGACAGACAAAACACACAGGGATTTATTTTACCAGGATAATGGCACACGCACATTAGCACTTTTTACCATCCAGCTCTCACCAATAAAGAGTTTTTACTAATGCAAGTACACTATAATAGCCACAGAGGGTCCACGTCTATACAAATGAACATAATAGCACAAAGACATAAAAAATAATGAGGCTTGGAATATCAACAGCCTTGGGGGGGGGGGGGGAAGAAAAAAAACAAGAGAGAGAGGAAGTGAGAGACACAGAGAGAGAGAACACAGACACAACACAGATAAACAGATAGAGAAAGAAGAAGCAGAGAACAAGACAGAGAGACACACAGACAGACAGACAGAGACACACAGACAGACGGAGACAGACAGACATATGGAGAAAGAGAGGGAGAGACAGACAGAAACAGACACAGACAGAGACACAGACAGATAAAGAGAGGGAGAGACAGACAGACAGAGACACACAGACAGACGGAGACAGACATATAGAGAAAGAGAGGGAGAGACTGACAGAAACAGACACAGACAGAGAAACAGAGACAAGATACACAGACAGACAGAGGCAGTCAGACAAACAGACACACCAGTTCAAACATAATGAGATCACTAATGAAACAGAGGAGCCCTATGACTGCCGACATCAGTTCCAATCCCTGCCTACCCCGATCTCCATCCACACCCGCCACCCCCACCCTTATTCCCACCTGGTCTGTCACTACTCTATAACCAGGCCTGAAGAACCTCGACTCTGTTACACACACACACACACACCTCACTCCCTCACACTCACTACACTCCCACTCACACTCTCTCCTCTCTCTCTCTCTCTCTCTCTCTCTCTCTCTCCTCTCTCTCTCCTCCCTCATGCGCAAACACACACACATACACAGGTAACATACACACGCACGCCCACACACATTCTCTCTCTCTCTTTTTCTCACACACACACGCACACACTCACATCACAACACACACACACCTCTCTCTCTCCTCCCTCCCTCACGCGCAAACACACACACTCACAGGTATACATACACACGCATGCACACACACATACTCTCTCTCTCTCCCCCCTCTATCTCCTCACTTATCTACCTATCTGTCTAATCTATCTAATCTATCTATCTACTATCTATCTACGATCAACATACACACACACACACAACACACACACACACACACACACACACACACACACACACACACACACACTCGCACACACGCATGCACACACACACATACTCTCTCTTCTCTCCCTCACACACACCACACACACACACACACACACACACAACACACACCACAACATACACACACACATGCATACACGCACGCGCGCCAGCACAGTGGGAGCGAGGTGGTTAGCGCCCTAAGGCAGACGACGGCGGCAGTCTTCAAAGCACCATCTGTTTTCTGACGGCTCGTCAACTGGGAGCGTTGCCAAGACCTCACAAACATCCCTCACTGTCTCAGACACAACAACCCTCTCCCCAACCCTCCCCGCCCCAACCTTTACTTTTTACCCTCCTCTGTGTAAACTGATGGGAAGGTTCTGACAGCCACCATCCTCTGCCCCATTCGGATTGCAGCCACTGACATACTGAACAATCTTGGCCAACTGATTTCTGCTGATTGGGGGAAATTAGTTTCATGTCATGTGAGAAAAAAGACCTTGGCCACATAACTGTGAATGTAGCCCCCACAGTTATTTTTTTACCCTCTTCTGTGTAAACTGATGAACGTTGTTTTTTTTTTTTGACAGCCACCATTCTCTGCCCCATTCACATTTTGCAGCCACGGACATACTGAACAATCTTGGCCAACTGATTTCTGCTGATTGGGGGAAAGTAGTTTCATGTCGGTGTAAGTTGAAAGACGGCCACAAAACTGTGAATGTATCCCCCACCTTATATTTTTTTTTACTCTCCTCCGTGTAAACTGATCATTAATAAAGAAGATTAGGAAAAGACAAGCATCATTTATAAGACATTTTATGAGGAAAGAGAAATTAGAGCACCTAGTCACAACATGAAAGCTGGAGGGAAAGAGAGCACCAGGTACACCCAGGGAGAAAATATTGGATGGATTTGCAGAGTGGCTGAGGACAGAAGGGTGGGAGATGTACTTGCAGCAACAAGGGATAGATTCGTATGGAGGGTCATGATCACCAATGCCATACAGCAGGACACATGATGATGATGTGTAAACTGATGGGGAGATTCTAACAGCCACCATCCTCTGCCCCATTCAGATTGCAGCCACGGACATACTGAATAATCTTGGCCAACTGATTTCTGCTGATGCGGGGAAAGCAGTTTCATGTCTGTGCGAGATGAAAGACGTTTGCCACGTAACTGTGAATGCGTCTGAGTTCCGAGCACACTACTTACTTCCAACACTAGATAGGAACCGCATTCATACAATGAGAGAAACTAGAAATCGCCTTCATTATGTCTAAGAAAGAACACTGCCACTACACTATCGTTGTTTAACCTCTTCTCCATCACACGGCACCTGATTGAGAAGAGGTTAAAACAATGTGATGAAGAAGGTGCATATGGAATTCATTCTGTGCACGGAAACATCATCTTGAGAAACTGAAACTATTTAACTCTTTGACTCCAGCAACTTATCGTCAACTGCAAAAGCTTAACCTTGTGTGTGTGTGTGTGTGTGCGTGTGTGTGTGTGCGTGTGTGTGTGTGTGTGCTTTGTGTGGTGTGTGTGTGTTTTTGTGTGTGTGTGTTGTGTGTGTGTTGTGTGTGTGTGTGTGTGTGTGTGTGTGTGTGTGTGTGTGTGTGTGTGTGTGCGTCTTTTGTGTGTGTGTGTGAGAGAGAGAGTATATGTATAAGTGAGTGTGTGTGTGTGTGTGAGAGAGAGAGAGAGAGTATATATGTAAGTGAGTGAGTGTGTGTGTGTGTGTGTGTGTGTGTGTGTGTGTGTGTGTGTGTGTGTGTGTGTGTGTGTGTCTGTGTGTGTGTGTGTGTGTGTGTTAGACATGTCCGTAATTGTTTTTATATGAGTTTATTTTACATAGGAAATTGAGTTTTTGTTGCATGTCATAGTGTCTTAATGTGGACGCTTTCGTGTTTGTGTCACATTCTTGCGGAAGACCACAATATCATTTCTTTTCTGGAAATAAAATAGTTGACTTGACTTGATAATAAATCATTATCAGTATCACACAATATATGCCACTTGGCACACATGACAGATTATGAATCACTAGGACACAATATATTGTAGCATGAATCATACACTTAAAACATGACAGATTATGAATCACTATGACACAATATATTGTAGCATGAATCACACATTTAAAACATGACAGATTATGAATCACTACGACACAATCTTTTTTTTTCTGTCCATAATTGAGGCAGCCGAGATGTGGTTTCTAAGAAGAATGTTGAGAGTTCCATGGACAGCAAAGAAAACAAACGAGACAGTCTTGATGGAGGCAGACACAAGTAGATCATTCATATGGAAGATTAGGAAAAGACAGGCAACATTTATAGGTCATTTTATGAGGAAGGGGGATTTGGAGTACCTGGTCACAACGGGAAAGCTGGAGGGAAAGAGAGCACAGGGTAGACCCAGGGAGAAAATGCTAGACGGACTTGCGGAGTGGCTGAAGACGACGAGGGTGGAGGAGATGCTTGGGGCAACAAGAGATAGAGACAGAAGGAAGTCCATGATCGCCAACGCCATGCGGCAGGGCACCTGATGATGATGATGATGATGATGACGACACAATACATTGTAGCATGAATCATACATTTAAAACATGACAGATTATGAATTACTATGACAATATATTGTAGCATGGCTCGTAGTTGCTACGTTACGTTTCACCAGCAATACATCACAGTCACCATGTACCTCTAGTCACTGTCGTTCTGTACGTATAGTCCTCACATGATTGTGTATGTATGTAGCTTATTTCTGATCGCCCATTCTTCCTCCAGCCTCCTCCCCTCCCCTCCCCCCAAAAACCTTCCCTAATACTATTACTGTCGCTAGATCCTCTTATTGGCTGGCCACAGACAGAGAGGGAACTGTACTTTTTGCTGTCAGTCTGTACCCCCTCAATGTGATCGTTTTTCACTGTCTTCTTTGTACACTTCAGGGGCAACAGTGTGACTTTAACCCCTGAATGTGGGTCAACTATCATGTTGTCCATTCTTGTGTTTATTTATTTGTTTACACACTTAATGGACAACAGTGTGTTTTGTTTGTTTGTTTGTTTGTTTGTTTGTTTGTTTGTGTGTATTCTTAATGGACAACAGTGTGAATTTACATCCTGAATATGGGTCTACTATCATTCAGGCTTTTTCTTTCTTTCTTTCTTTCTTTCTTTTGTTTTTACTCTTAATGGTAAACAGTGTGAATTTACCTCCTGAATGTGGATCTACTATCATGCTGTCTTTTTGTTTTGTTTTGTTTTGTTTCGTTTTGTTTTGTTTTGGTACTCTTAATGGACAACAGTGTAAATTCACCTCCTGAATATCAGTCTACAATCATGCTGTCCTTTTTTATATTCTTAATGGACAACAGTGTGAATTTACCTCCTGAATGTCAGTCTACTATCATGCTGTCCTTTTTTATATTCTTAATGGACAACAGTGTGAATTTACCTCCTGAATGTGGGTCTATTCTTCTGTTGTCTTTTTGTTTTACATGCTGTATCAACAACAACATGATTTTACCTCCTGACTGTGGGTCTACTTTCATGTTGTCTTCTTTGTATAATTTATCAACAACAATGTCTTCTTTTTATGGGTTTTGTTTGTTTGTTCGTTTGTTGTTGTGCACTTTATAGACAACAGTGTGACTTCACCTCCTGAATGTGGGTCTCCCGTCTTTGTTGTTGTTGCTGTTGTTGTTGTTGTTGTTGTATTGTAAACTATATACACAATATTGTGACTTTACCCCCTGAATGTGCGTCTTTTTGTTGTTGTTGTAAACTATATAGACAGCAGTGTGACTGTAGCCCTTGAATGTGGTTCTACTGTCTTTGTTGTTGTTGTTGTTGTTGTATTGTAAGCTATATACACAACAGTGTGACTTTACCTCCTGAATGTGGGTCACCATCTTTTTTGCTGCTGCTGCTGTTGTTGTTGTTGTTGTTGTTGTATTGTAAACTTGGGAACTATATAGACAACAATGCGACCTAACCTCCTACATGTATGTATACTGTCTTTGTTGTTGTTGCTGCTGCTGTTGTTGTTGTTGTTGTTGTTTTGTAAACATTGTGGACAACGGAGTGACTTTTCCTGCTGAATATGGATTCACTTTTTTGTACACTTGACAGAGAACAGAGCGACTTTAAAATACCTCCTGAATGTGAGACTATTTCAATGTTTGTTTGTTTGTTTGTTTGTTTGTTTGTTTGTTTGTTTGTTTGTTTGTTTGATTGATTGTTTTGGTATACTGCATGAAGAGAGTGACTTTACCTCCTGAATATGGTCGTCTTTCATGCTGTCCTTTCTAAATGGACAACAGAGTAACAAACCTGTATTCATTGTTGGCTCATACAATAAGCGACAACATGTGATATTGTTATGTAGTGGTACATTCACATGATTACATACATTCCATGGCTCATCGGTTTCGGATTTTTTTTCTTTTCGTTTTGTATCGGTTTTTTTTTTTTCCACTCCCCTGAACTATCATAGCCTCACACGTCACCAGGTTCACTTTCTCCCAGATTCTGTCGACTCATCACATGTGGATTTTTGCAAAGGGTTGCGAAGAGCAAGTGACTACGTAACCCTCGCCCCAGTACCCCGGCGCCGTGCAAACATCCACTCCCAGGCAGGCAGTGGAGCGAGGTGTGTTAAAGAAGCAAGATGACCCCCCATCCCCCCCCCCGACCATGCTAACACCGCCCCCACCCCCTGAAGGTGAGGATGGAGGCTGGCAAGGTGTGTTTAAGGAGATACCTTCGTCAGCTGCCGTGGATCTGTCAGAACGACTTCATGACAGCACCCATAGGAACTAACAGACCTACCCTAACTCTGCACACTCCATCCATCCCTCTCTCACTCCCTTACTTCTACTTCCTTCCATCTCTCATCCCCCCCCCTCCCCCCCTGGCATGCTCTCTCTTCCGTGTCCTTACTGTGTCAATGTGAACGCAGAAAACTGTTTCCTCCCCCCTACACGCCCTACGACTTGGTGCTGGTCAAGAATTAGTTTCATTCTAAGGACCTTTGGTGCTGATAAAAAATTAGTTTCACTCTGATGACCCTGGTAAACAATTAGTTTCACTCTAAGGACCCTGGTAAACAATTAGTTTCACTATAAGAATCCTGGTAAACAATTAGTTTCACTATAAGAATCCTGGTAAACAATTAGTTTCACTCTAAGGACCCTGGTAAACAATTAGTTTCACTCTAAGGACCCTGGTAAACAATTAGTTTCACTCTAAGGACCCTGGTAAACAGTCAGTTTCACTCTAAGGACCCTGGTAAACAGTCAGTTTCACTCTGATGACCCTGGTAAACAATCAGTTTCACTCTAAGGACCCTGGTAAACAGTCAGTTTCACTCTAAGGACCCTGGTAAACAGTCAGTTTCACTCTAAGGACCCTGGTAAACAGTCAGTTTCACTCTAAGGACCCTGGTAAACAGTCAGTTTCACTCTAAGGACCCTGGTAAACAGTCAGTTTCACTCTAAGGACCCTGGTAAACAGTCAGTTTCACTCTAAGGACCTTTGGTGCTGGTAAAGAATTAGTTTTACTCTAAGGACCCTGGTAAATAATCAGTTTCACTCTAAGGACCTTTGGTGCTGGTAAATAATCTGTTTCACTCTAAGGACCTTTGGCGCTGGTAAATAATTAGTTTCACTCTAAGGACCCTGGTAAATAATCAGTTTCACTCTAGGGACCTTTGGAGCTGGTAAATAATTAGTTTTACTCTAAGGGCCCTGGTAAATAATTAGTTTTACTCTAAGGGCCCTGGTGAATAATTAGTTTCACTCTAAAGACCCAAATCCGCATTTTCTGTAAAAATATTTACAATGAAAAAGAGAAACTGTCAGAATGGCTTGACCATC
>CM060311.1:14554826-14559826 GCA_030674185.1 Monoplex corrugatus
CAAGGGATAGATTCGTATGGAGGGCCATGATCGCCAATGCATGCATGGCGCATCATGTTGATGACGACAGCACATTTCCTTACAACCAAACATACAGTCAATACATTATCCAGTTATCAATCCCGGGACAAAGAACGTAAGGATTTATAAAACACATTCAGGTGAATGGACCGACATGGCAGAAAATGATAGAAAGAGATGACAGAAAGCAAAGGAGTATAGCAGAAACAGAGTGACAGAAAAGAGGAAATTTCTGGCACAGAATTTCCAGAAGTATGAATACTGTTTATACTGCTTATCCCCACGGGGGCGTATATGTGTATGAAAAAGTTGATGACAACTTGGGTTAAGGTACACTTCATCTAACAGGCTTTAGCGTACCCTAACTCAGCATCGTGTGTGTGTGTGTGTGTGTGTGTGTGTGTGTGTGTGTGTGTGTGTGTGTGTGTGTGTGTGTGTGTGTGTGTGTGTGTGTGTGTGACAGAGGGAGGATGACAGCTTGGGTAAGAGGTCACACGCCCTACACTGATCCTGTCTCCTCCCTCCCTCTCCCTGTCTCCTCCCTCCCCCTCCCAGTTTGGGAGTCCCCCCCCCCCACCCCCTGGAATTGTGGTCATTGTTGACTGATTGCTTTGGTGAGTGATGAAAGTGCGTGCCTTGGTTTGACCCTGTATCAAGATTTGGCGCCATATAAATTTCGTTATCATCATCATCATCATCATGATAATAATAACAATAATGATAATAATCATCATCATCATCATCATCATCATCATCATCATCATCATCATCATACGTCATACTGCTTTTTTTTTCCAAAAACTAATTGTAAAATGTTTCACGGATCAAACGGGATTAACAAAAAAATTATTAAAAAAAACAAAAAACAATCGTGTTACGGCTTGACTACCTATTTCCTTCTTTGCGCGTGCAAATACTGCTCGTGACAGTCGAGGTTGTCATTGGCTGCAGATGTTGGGAATGCAGGTCGCGTGGCCCACAAAGTGACGCAAATCTGGAACTATTACGCAGTCAGCAGCTGTGTCACACACTTAAAGATCTGCTATCGGTTGGCTATGGTGAGGGCCGTTGCATGAACCAATCTACCAACAGCACACATTTGGTATATGCTGCGTGCGTGAGTGTTCAGGGTTATTTGTTGGTTAGCCTTGCCTAAGTGATCAATTTGCATTACTGTACTCCACAACGGTAACGTAATGGCGCAACCACGATAGGATTGTACTAGCTATATAATGAGACGCAATAAATGTTTCTGTGTTTGTTTGTAGTGTGTTTTGTGTGCTGTGGGTGTGTGTGTGTGTGGGGGGGGGGGGTGTGAGTGAGAGAGAGAGAGAGAGAACAGACAAGCGGACGGGCAGACAGACAAAGGCAGAGGCAGGGGGAGAGAAAGAAAGAGGAAAAGAGATACATAGGAAGAGAGAAAGAGAGAGAGAGAGAAAATGGGGAGACAGAGAAAGAAGGAAAGACAGACAGAGAGACAGAGACAGAGAGACAAACGTTTAACTTAGCTTGTATTCCAGCTTACAAACGTTTAACCTAGCTTGTAAACCAGCTTACAAACGTTTAACCTAGCTTGTATTCCAGCTTACAAACGTTTAACCTAGCTTGTAAACCAGCTTACAAACGTTTAACCTAGCTTGTATTCCAGCTTACAAACGTTTAACCTAGCTTGTAAACCAGCTTACAAACGTTTAACCTAGCTTGTAAACCATCTTACAAACGTTTAACCTAGCTTGTAAACCAGCTTACAAACGTTTAACCTAGCTTGTACACCAGCTTACAGAAAACGTTTAATCTAGCTTCTAAACCAGCTTACAGAAAACGTTTAACCTAGCTTGTAAACCAGCTTACAGAAAACGTTTAATCTAGCTTCTAAACCAGCTTGCAGAAAACGTTTAACCTAGCTTGTAAACCAGCTTACAGAAAACGTTTAATCTAGCTTGTAAACCAGCTTACAGAAAACGTTTAACCTAGCTTGTACACCAGCTTACAGAAAACGTTTAACCTAGCTTGTACACCAGCTTGCAGAAAACGTTTAACCTAGCTTGTACACCAGCTTACAGAAAACGTTTAACCTAGCTTGTAACACCAGCTTACAGAAAACGTTTAACCTAGCTTGTAAACTAACTTATAAACATTTAACCTAGCTTCTAGACCAGCTTACAGACAAATGTTTAACCTAGCTTGTAAACCAGCTATAGACAAACGTTTAACCTAACTTGTAAACCAGCTTGAAGACGTTTAACCTAGCTTGTAAACCAGCGTACAGAAAACGTTTAACCTAGCCTGTAAACCAGCTTGCAGACAAACGTTTACCCTAGCTTCTAAACCAGATTACAAACGTTTAACCTAGCTTGTAAAGCAGCTTACAAACGTTTAACCTAGCTTGTAAACCAGCTTACAGATGTTTAACCTAGCTTGTAAACCAGCTTATAAACAAACGTTTAACCTAGTTTGTAAACCAGCTTACACACAAACGTTTAACCTAGCTTGTAAATCAGATTAAAACGATTAACCTAGCTTGTAAACCAGTTTACAAACGTGTGACTTGGCTTGTAAACCAGCTTACAAATCTATGACCTGGCTTGTAAACCAGCTTACAAATCTGTGACCTGGTTTGTAAACCAGCTTACAAATCTGTGACCTGGCTTGTAAACCAGCTTACAAATCTGTGACCTGGCTTGTAAACCAGCTTACAAATCTGTGACCTGGCATGTAAACCAGCTTATAAACGTTTGACGTAGCTTGTAAATCACTTGGCAGAAAAACCTTGGCAGAGAAACGTTTGACCTAGCTTGTAAACCAGTTTACAAACTTTTGACTTAATTTCTAAACCAGCTATCAAACAACTTATGACTACCTTGCAAACCAGTAAACCCGCTATCAAACACATTTCTGACCTACCTTGTAAACCAGTTTACAGACTTTTGACCTAGCTTCTAATCCAGCATACGGACTTGCTTTTGGTCTAGGCTGTTGATTAGCTTGTGGACTCCTCCCATGGGGATGCCGGGGGCTCTTTCAGTATAAATAGTATCCCTACATTCTGGAAATTCTGTGCTAGAAATTTCCTCTTTTCTGTCAGTTTCTTTGTTTCTGCCTTGCTCCTTTGCTTTCTGCCATTTCTTCCTATCATTTTCTGCCTTGCTGGTCCATACACGTGTATGTGTTCAATAAAGTCTTACATATATGACTGATAATAGGATACATACATTAAATACATTTTTGGCTCTAGGGAAATGAGATATGCGGAAGCAATTTTAGGTAATTTAGGCCTGTTTTTATATCTTTTAGTGTCTTAGTTATGTTTAGATTTGATTTCATGTATGTTTTTTAAAAATCCCCTGTGTGACAAATTAGACGGAGTGGTCAACGCAAGAGGCATTCCCTTAGATTATGTACGCGAATGCACTGATATGTGTATTTAATTTTCTATTCTTTTTTTCCTGTTGAAATACTCTGTGTATGTTTTGAAATGATTACAGCCCTGGTATGGCTCTACGCAGTCAGCTGGGCTTTAAGCAATAAGATAAAAAAAAAATAGTAATAACTTGTGGACTATTTCATCAACTCGTTGAATGACAAGCTGTCTAATGAACGGACTAGCTCTTTGACCTAGAAATGGACTAGCTTGTAGTCTAGCAATTGACTAGCTTGCTGAATAATGAACTAGATCCATGAGTAATTACAAATGAATGGTTCTCCTCTGGTCCACAATAAAACGATACAAGCGTTTACAGATATAATGCCTGCATGAACGAACAGTAACAACAGACGGTGGTGGGCAAAGAGAGACATAAGACAGACACATAGACAGACAAATAGATAGAGAGAGACAGACAGACAGACAGAAAGAAAGACTGACAGAGAGAGAGAGAGAGGACAGGCAGACAGACAGACAGACACAGAGAGAGGACAGACAGACAGACAGACAGAGAGGACATGCAGACAGACAGCGAGGATGGAGGGAGGGAGGGAAAGAAAGAAAGAGAGACAGACAGAGAGAGACAGAGAAAGAGGGGGAGGTTTGGCCAGACAGATGTGTGAGAGAGAGAGAGACAGAGAAACACACACACACACACACACACACACACACACACACACACACACACACACACACACACACACACACACACACACACACACACACACTCAGACAAAGAGAGAGAACAAAACCTTGTCGCTCCAAATCGGCATTCTGTCTAACGACAAAAGGGAGATTATCACTAATATCAGGGACTGAGCTGCGCAGGGCGAACAAAATTGCCATCAGTTTTTTTTTTAAAAGGGCTGTTAGGCTAAGGTGCATACCGTCATTGATTAGAACAACAAAGTTAATCTGTTGCCGGATTATATCATCATCCTCTTACCCCCTCTGAGTTGAAATCAATTAATCAGAATTATAAACCATTCATATAGCGATCAGTCTTCATGTTATGTTGAGCCGACAAACTAAGTTGATCCTTTGTAGAAAGCTTCAAGAAACCAATACCCTTGTAGAAAGCTTCAAGAAACCAATACCCAATACATATACAGTGATTATTTTTCTAATGAATCTGTGATAGCTTTTTAACATTTTTCTTTTCCAGATTTTTTCCCCGGTTGTCGCAGGGAGAAAAGAGTTGACGATCAGCAGTCAGCTGGAACGACTGAAGTGGAGAAATACCGTGTGATGCCAAAGTCTCCTTCACATCTTTCATTCAGGTCTTCCTTGCTCTGCCTCATGTTTTACATACACACATACTTGTGTTATATGCTTGTTAAGTCAGCTTGGTGGGGTTGCCTTTTAGTCAGGTGACAAAACCACGTACATTTATGTTGATGGATATAACCGTGGACTGGTACTCCACCAGCCATTTCTTTCTTTCTTCCTTTCTTCTTTTTCATTCATTAATTCTCTCTTTCTTTCCTTTCTCTTTCTATCTTTCTCCTTTTCTTCTTTTTCTTTCTTTCTTTCTATCTGTCTTTCTTTTTTTAAT
>CM060311.1:14572326-14574826 GCA_030674185.1 Monoplex corrugatus
ATCAGCATAGAAGTGGTGTTTTATAGAGTGGGAGTTGATGATGGTGGACAAGGGGGAGGTGTAAAGAGTGAAAAGAACAGGGCCAAGGACAGATCCTTGTGGAACACCACAGGTCAGGTATGCCGGTTGAGAGTAAGTGCCATTGATGAGAACGGTTTGTTTTCTGTTTGATAGGTATGAAGTGAACCAAGACAGAGCAATGTCAGAGATGCCAAAAGTATGATGAAGTCTAGAAAGGAGAATACCATGATCAATGGTATCAAAGGCTGCAGACAGATCAAGGAGTGTGAGGAGAGAGACTTTGCCAGTATCAGTTGCAAGGAGGAGATTGTTGAGAATGTGTAGTAGGGCAGTTTCAGTGCTATGGCACTGGCGGTAGGCTGACTGGAAAGGATTGAGGAGATTGTTGGCAGACAGGTGAGAGTTCAGCTGGTTGAGGACGACTTTTTCAAGGAGTTTTGACAAGAAAGAGAGATTAGAGATAGGCCGGTAATTTTTCAGTTCATTTGGGTCTAAATTGTGTTTCTTGAGGAGAGGGTGAACAATAGCAGACTTGAAAGAATCTGGGACAGTTCCAGTTTGAAGAGAAGTGTTGATGATGTCAGTGATGAATGGGAGGAGAGTAGGGAGACAGTCGGCGAGAGAGAACCTGGAAAAGGATCCAGTTCGCAGGTTTTGAACGACATGGATCTGATTGTGTTGAGAATTTCTTCTTGTGAGACTGGGGTAAAAGTAGTAAGAGGTGTGCCAGAGAAGAAAGGGTCAGGTGGGCATGGTTGACAGGGTGTCCTGTCAAGCCTGTCACGAAGAGTTTGTATTTTGGTGGTGAAATAGTTGGAGAATACAGATGGGAGTTCTTCATTTGTATGTTTTGTTGGGAGAGGTAAGTCTTTTCGTGTGCCAAGGAGATGATTCATGGTTGTAAAGAGTTCTTTTGAAGAAGAGGCATTCGGGATTTTGGTTTGGAAATAGCTTGTTTTTGCTGATGCAATGAGGGTGGATACTTTTGTTTTAGAGGCTTGGAAAAGTTGCCTGTGTACAGTGAGTTTGGATTTGCGCCAGCGGCGCTCTGCTCTGCGGCGGGCACGTTTTGCACAGGCGATCTCATGAATGAGCCAGGGGGTAGGGGGGCGGTCAGGTAAAAGACGGGTTGTGGCTGGAGCATGAGTGTCCAGAAGATGGTGGAGAGTAGTATAGAATTCATCGGCAAGGTTATGTGACTTTTCAGAAAGGAGACGGGAGGCATCAGATGAAAATGTGGAGAGGTCGATAGATTTGAGATTGCGTCGAGTCACTGTGCGCATGGTATGGGAAGGAGGAGAAATGTCGAGAGAACAGAGAATTGCAGAGTGGTCAGATGGAAGGGCTGAAGTTAGACGGGTAGAAAGAACTAAGCAGTTGTCAGTAGCGGAATTGTGGTGATCACGAGAAATGATCCAGTCAAGAATGTGACCTTTTTGATGGGTTGGTTCAGAAATGTGTTGAGTCATATTGTGATTGGACAGAGAGTTGATGATATGTCTTGTGTCATAACGGTGAGTGTTGTAATAGTGGACATTGATGTCACCTAGAATGATGAGATTTCCAGGTAAGAGGCAGTAATGGTCAAGCAATTGGTCAAAGTCAGAGAGAAACGTGGATGTGGTGAGTTTGTTGGCAGAGCTAGGTGGGGGTCGATAGACACAGGAGAAGGTGATGGGGTGAGGGGTGGATTGGAAGGATACTTCAACGTGCTCGAAAGAAGGATGGGAGAAAGGCAGAGACTGCGAGAAAGATAGGCGGGAATGGAGTGAATCGTTGTAGAGGATGGCGATACCGCCACCTCGGGATGAGCGATGGAAAGAAGCAAGCCTGTAACCACTCGGAGTGAGGCTAGCATGTATAGGTTCATGACCAAGGGGGTTAAGCCATGTCTCTGTGATAAAAGCAATGTCAACATGCTCATCTGCGATAAAATCAGCAATGACTTCGGCTTTGCCATCAGTGCATGTTGACTGAGCATTAAAAAGGCAGCCAGCCAGCCAGCCAACCAGCCAGCCATCTCTCTCTGTATATCTCTCTCCCCCTCTCTCTCTAACTATGTATCTATCTATCTGTCCATATGTCTAGGTACATACATACACACATACATACATACGTACGTACGTACATACATACATACATACAATATAACACATACATACATATACATACCACATACATACATACACACATACATACATACATACACACAAACGTACATACATACAACACACGTACATACTACATATACACGTACTACACATACATACATACATACATACATATACATACAACACAATACATACATACCTACATACATACATACATACACATATATATACACACAACTACATACATACATACATACATACATACATACATACATACATACATACATACATACATATACATAGTGAAAAGACGTTAAATCAAAGAACGAACGAACATACAAACCTACATACAAACTTAAGGCGTGAGC
>CM060311.1:14579826-14584826 GCA_030674185.1 Monoplex corrugatus
CAGAGAGAGACAGACAGACAGAGGCAGAGAAAGAGATAGAGAGAGAGAGAGAATGAGACAAGAGAGAGAGAGAGAGAGAAAGAGCGAGAGAGAGAAGCAGTCACTGAGTGTTCTGTTTAGAATGAACAATTTATCCCAGAGACGCACAGCCAGAAGAAGATTGAGGCAGCTGAAAAGTGTTTTCTTAGAAGAACGTTAAGAGTTCCATGGACAGCAAAGAAAACAAACGAGACAGCCTTGAAGGAGGCAGACAAAAGAAGAAAATTAACGAAGAAGATTAGGAAAAGACAAACAACATCTAAAGGACATTTTATGAGGCAAGAGAAAAAAGAGCACCTAGTCACATCAGGAAAGCTGGAAGGAAAGAGAGCACCAAGGTAGACCCAGGGAGAAAGTATTGGACGGACTTGCAGAGTGGCTGAGGACACAGAAGATGGGAGATGTACTTGGAGCGATAAGGGATAAATTTGTCTGAGGGCCATGATCGCCAACGCCATGCGGCAGTGCACATGATGATGAGTTTATTTATCCCAGAACTATCTGGAGTCTTGAGTTTGTTCAAACTGTGCGAGCTGGCAGCAGGGCGGGCTTCCCTATAGAGATGATCATGAAGGGCTAGAGTACGACAAGAGAGGGCTCTTCCTTTCTCTCTTTGTCCAGTGGCTGGACTGAACCTGCACGTCGTGTGGCAATGTCCCGGGATTTGTCATCTCCCGCCTTGCCATTCGGTTTGCAAATAAAGTAACTGATGACTGGGTCCAGATGAGTCATGCAGCGCATGGACAGGCACCCTTTGCTTGATGAAAAGGCTGTCCTGCAGCATCGGGAGCTTGGGAGGTGACTGTCCGGAGAGTGGTGAGGCATTGTTGGTCTGGGTCCCATCCAGCACCCTTGCGTGTTTCTTGCGTACTAACAGAGCTGTTTTGGGGAGTTTGTTCAAAAGGCAGTCACAGCGCTCGGACAATTCCGTACGTGCTCCATCCAAATCTGCCAACAATCGTCTGGCAGACTCCCACAGCCTGCGCAAAACCCTAAGCACTGAAAAGGTCTTGAAATAGGGAAGAAGAGGAGAAAGGATATATGAAACACTAAGCTGACACCACCAGAATGATGGAAACATGAAGATGGACAGCCAACAGGCCAAGTTTTTAAATGTTGCAGGGTGGGATTGAAGATCTCCTGTGACAAGTTCAATCCAATCCGGCAACATACAAATTGGCCTGTTGGCTGTCCATCTTAACGCTCTTATCTGGCAGTCCCTACCACACCACTCATAGGTCATCACCCTCCCCTAACCCAAATCACAGTCCTAACACATACACACACACACACATACACACTATCGCTGTTTCTCTGTCTGTCTCTCTGTGTCTGTCTCTCTGTCTGTCTGTCTGCTCTCTCTCTTCTCTCTCTTTCTCTCTCTCGCTCTCTCAGAAATAGTTTTCATTGTTTATCTCTTGTATGAACGCGTCTAGTGTTATGTCTGTATGCTAGTGTATGTGTAGACCAACAAGGACAAGCTATACATCTAGCAATGGTCCAATATGCAACTGATTTTCAGCAACCAAGTTCGTTTTAAAGTTCAAAGTATTTTCCCCATCAGCATGCTCGCAGAAACTGACCAATTCGCTGTCTTTTGTCTGCTTTGTGTTTCAGGAGCACCGTTTCCTCCCATCCCTCCCTTTTCAAGACCTCAGCGCAGGCTCAAGGCGTTTGCCAAATAATTTATTAGCAAATTTGGTGAAGCGTATAAGAAATGTTCGAGTACGCTGAATCCCTCTTAACTGAGTGCCATGAATCCTTTTTGATACAATACCAGTATAACATAAATTATAGACTAGGTAAAACATAAGCTAGGTAAGACCTCAAGACCTGGCCAGCTCATAAGATTATGCGCAGGCTTAAAAGGCATGTGCCACGATCACCATACACATGGCACCTGTGACGTTAGTGCATATGGAATTCGTTCCGAGCGCGGAGACGTCGTCTCGAGAAACTGAAACTGAAATCTCTTGAACAAACTCCAAACCCTAAAATCTCAACACCAATACATATGGAGGATCGAAGCATTGAGAACACGACTGAATACACCTTTCCTGCCCTCCCCCTCCTCTTCCTCCACCTCCCACCCTCCCTCCTGTTTGAGAGTGAAACGCAACACTATAATCAACTACTGACGAGTAGATTAGATCTCAGAAGGTTTAAAAATTAACATCACAGCAGGCTGACGGCCTAAATGATATTAGAGACGATGGGGGGAGAAAAAGGAAATGCTTCCGTGGCTGAAACAGGAGAAGCATTCTAGTGGCCACAATGTAATTAGAGTAGGTCTCATACTAGGTCAGGCTCAAGCGTACAGTCTGCATTCACTGCGCTCCACTCTGTTGAACACACCACCACTGTGTGCTGCTTTACCCTGTCCTGTCTAGGACATCAAGGCAAACAGATTAACCCTTTCACTTCCTGCATCGGCAGGAGTAGTAGGCCTCCCTCGGTCATGGCTGACCATGGACAAAGTACATCCGTTCTAATGTCTAGATGGGATGTCTGCTTGGTCCAAGCAGCGTCGCCTGTGACTGTAGAGACCAATGCGAGAGAGGCAGTCTCTGTCGCAGCGGTCGCATGTGTATGTTGATGCTGGTCTGTTGGCTGTCATCCCTTTTCTGCGAACTCGCTTTTCTGCTGCAGCAGCTGACAGTTTGTCCTCACCAATCCGCAGCTGTTTCTTGAGAGTGTTTCTCCAGCTGTTGCGGTCGTCTACGAGGTCCTCCCAGGACTCAGTGTTGATCTCAAGCGCCTTCATGTCACGTTTGCAAACGTCTTTGTATCTCTTTGTATCGCCAGGAAGTTGGTCAATATAAAGGTGAGAGAGTGAAAGTATTAAAACTTGTCGTTTTTAAACCTTTGACTCCCGCACCCTATCCACCAACTGCAAAGCTGAACCCTTGGTTGGACTCCCTCACCCAATCCCATTATCTTCCTGCAGAAAGCTGGTGGTTTGGGTGAGGGAGAGCAGAAATCTGATGGATAGGGTGAGGGAGTCCAAGAATTAAGTTTTTGCTATTGCCAGCATGGCTGGCAATGCAGGATGCTGGAGGACAAGGTGCGGGAGTCAAAGAGTTAAAACAGGACGAGGGTTCCAAGTGACGAACGTCTGGGTGAAAGGAAAGAGCGTTCCCATCTTTTGGTGTACAGACAGACAATGAACGTAGGCTAATACGTTGAACATCATCCCATACACACACAACCACACACCTACATACACACACATACAAAGACACACACACACACACACACACACATCTACATACACACACACATACACACAACATACACACATACACGCATCTACATAACACACACACACAACACACACACACACACACACACACACCACACACACACACACACACACACACACACACACACACACACACACCACACAAACGAATTTCCCGCTACCTAGATCACCCAATACTAAAACAAACAACAAAAAGTAGAAAGATAGAGAAAGAGAGAAAGAGAGAGGGAGGGAGGGACAGAGAGAGAGACACAGAGAGAGACACACAGAGAGACAGAGAAGACAAACAGACAGATACAGACAGACAGACAAACAAACAGACAGACAGACAGAGAGAGAGGGAGGGACAGAAAGATGCTGCTGCTTTCATAATGGTGAAGACTAAAGTATACTGAAAATGTAAAACGCTATCACAGATTGCTCAGACCAGTACATGTAAATACCGCCGCCAGATAGGTAGACATGTTCCATTAACCTGCCCTTGACTTAACACCTTCCAGGATTTTGTACATCAACAACAACAATAACAATCAGCAGCAGCATAATAATAACAATGATGATGATGATGATGGTGGTGGTGGTGGTGGTGGTGGTGGTGGTGGTGGTGGTGGTGGTGGTGGTGGTGGTGGTGGTGGTGATGGTGGTGGTAGTGGTGGTGGTGATGGTGGTGGTAGTGGTGGTGGTGATGACGATGACGATGATGATGATGATGATGATGATGATGAGATGATGATGATGATGAAGGTGATGGTGATGATGATGATGATAAGAACAAGAAGAAGAAGAATGAATCATCCCCATATGGCATTATTCTCTGCATTCATTTAGAATCGTTCTTTCTGCATTACACATTCAGAAGACACACAGTGTTATACATAAAGAAGCACTACAACTAACACACACACACACACACACACACACACACACACCACACACACACACACACACACACACACATCAGAATACACACATACACATACACAGATAAGTCCCATAATCCCAAGGTCGGAGGGGAGTGAGGTGGTAGAGACCTCAACTTTTCACGGGGCCTGCCAGCATTACGAGGACTGTGTCCATCTCCCCTCCCTCCATTCATATTCATATTGCTATTAATTTTTTAACAAGACTTCAGAAAGGCAAGACGGCTAATTGGTCTTGAAAGGGAGAGGCCTGGGAAATCAACCTCTATCTCCAGTGTTTTATACCAAGGCAGTCGTGCAATGCCCTGCCCTTCACCAATTTCAACTGCACAGTTTTTCATGGATACAAATGAATACATACCAACTGCGTCTAACCACGCCTACACACATGGTCATAAACATAAACAGGAATGATTACACAACGCTACATGAACAGTAATCAGAAGTGGTCATACACGTACGTATTGGTGAAGGAGCCATCATGATATCAACAGTGGAAAAGCTGGAAGAACAGACAAGTCTGTAATAATACCACAGTATCTTCTGAGAGGAAGGTAAAACATAGGCTAGGTAGGGCCTCAGGACCTGGCCAGCTCATGGGATTATGTGCAGGCTTAAATTAAGGCTTGTGCCATGGTCATCATACACATGGAAGAGCTAGAAGAACAGACAAGTCTGTGATAATACTACAGCATCTTCTGAGAGGAAGGTAAAACATAGTCTAGGTAGGGCCTCAGGACCTGGCCAGCTCATGGAATTATGTGCAGGTTTAAGGCTTG
>CM060311.1:14589826-14592326 GCA_030674185.1 Monoplex corrugatus
GCAACAGCCTGTCTTCCATATTACACTGCCCAGGCTTACATCCGTCCATTCATCCACAAACACTCTGCACGTACGACCTGGAGAGGACACTCCAGCCTCGCTACTAACACTAGTGTCGGCACAACACGGGAAGAAACAGATACCGGTGATAAGTCATTGCTCAACTGGCGTAGAGCTGACGCCAGGGGTTGCTTTTGACGGTGGGAGAGATCTTCGTATCTTACTGGACAGCTACCGCCCGCCTAAGCTGGGCAGCCCCCAGCCAGTTAGGTGCTGTCCCGCCACGACCTGCCTTCTTCATTGGGTGCATGAAGATTAGGAGAAAATCTGACAAGCAGGTCGTTAATTACCGCACCAAACAAAAAGAAAAATTCAAATTCAAGAAACGGATCAGGAAAAGGATCAGCAGTGAAACTGGGCTGTTGGAATGTCCGAACAATGATGCCTGGGCTCTCCCAAGATCTGCAAGACATCAGCGACGCCAGAAAAACCGCCGTCATAAACAGCGAACTAAAGAGGCTCAATGTGGACATTGCCACTCTGCAGGAAACACGGCTGGCTGACTCAGGAACACTAAAGGAAAGGGACTACACCTTCTTCTGGCAAGGAAAGAGTTCTGATGCCCCAAGAGAGCACGGAGTAGGCTTTGCAGTAAGGAACAGCCTGCTGAACATGATTGAACCAGGCAGCGGCGGTTCAGAACGACTCTTGACTCTCTGCCTCAACACCACCGAAGGCTATGTCACTCTCATCAGCGTTTATGCCCCAACTCTGTCCGCCTCTCCCGACACCAAGGATGAGTTCTACGAAAATCTTGCATCAACCATAAGGAACATCCCCAGGACAGAACAACTTGTTCTCCTGGGCGACTTCAACGCCAGAGTGGGTGCAGACAATGACTCATGGCCCTTCTGCCTCGGTTCCTTTGGAGTGGGGAAAATGAATGAGAATGGACAGCGACTGCTTGAGTTTTGCGCCTGCCATGAACTGTGCATCGCCAACTCCTTCTTCAAGACGAAGCCTCAGCACAAAGTCTCCTGGAGGCATTCCCGCTCAAAACATTGGCACCAACTGGATTTGATCCTAGTAAGACGTGCCACTATCAAAAACGTTCTCCACACTCGCTCTTATCACAGCGCAGACTGCGACACAGACCACTCTCTGGTATGTTGCAAGATCAGGCTACAACCAAAGA
This sequence comes from Monoplex corrugatus, assembly GCA_030674185.1. Lineage (NCBI taxonomy): Eukaryota > Metazoa > Mollusca > Gastropoda > Littorinimorpha > Ranellidae > Monoplex > Monoplex corrugatus. The sequence goes on from CM060311.1 coordinate 14,591,022, forward strand.
AGTTCCACTGTTCAAAGAAACAAGGGAACCCTCGCATTGACGTTAGCAAGATGTCTCAGCCAGATCTTGTAGAACAGTTCGCAGAGGCCTTTCAGAGAGAATACGATGCATTGCAGCCCAGAGACTCTGCCACTGAGAGATGGGAAACGCTACGAGACACCATGCACCGCATTGCTATGGCCACCTTTGGGAAGAAAACTGTGAAGTCCCACGACTGGTTTGAGGCCAAATCATCAGAGATGACTCCCACTGTTGAGGCCAAGCGTGCCGCACTCACCAAGTATAAGCGGTCACCCAGTGAGAAGAACCTGCAAATCCTCAGGGCTGCCAGAAGTAAGGTTCAGCTTAACGCCAGGCGCTGCGCAAACGAGTACTGGACAGAGCTCAGCGAAGAGATACAGAGTGCTGCTGAAAGAGGCAACATCCGAGGAATGTATGATGGCATCAAGAAGGCACTGGGACCAACACAGAGCAAGATCGCCCCCCTCAAATCCTCCACTGGGGAAGTAATCAGCAATCCTAGCCAACAGATGGAAAGATGGGCGGAACACTACTCCGACCTCTACTCCACACAGAACATGGTGTCCCCATTAGCCCTCGATGCCATCAAGTGCATGCCGGTAATGGAAGAACTTGACGCAGAGCCAACTGCGGACGAACTCAGCAAGGCCATTGATAGCCTGGCATCAGGAAAGGCACCTGGCAACGACGGAATTCCCCCAGACCTCATCAAGCACTGCAAGACTTCTCTTCTGCACCCTTTGCACGCAGTTCTCTGTCAGTGTTGGAATGAGGGAGCTGTACCACAGGACATGAGGGACGTCAAGATCGTCACCCTGTACAAAAACAAGGGCGAAAGGAGCGACTGCAACAACTACAGAGGTATCTCGCTCCTCAGCATTGTTGGCAAAGTCTATGCTCGGGTCCTCTTAATCCGCCTGCAGAAACTGGCTGAACGCGTCTACCCGGAATCACAGTGTGGTTTTCGAGCAGAGAGATCCACGGTAGACATGGTCTTCTCCCTTCGCCAAATCCAGGAGAAGTGCAGAGAGCAGCGGATGCCCCTGTATGTGGCATTCATTGACCTCACCAAGGCCTTTGACCTAGTCAGCAGAGATGGCCTTTTCAGGGCTCTCCGAAAAATCGGCTGCCCCCCCAAACTGCACAGCTTAATTGAGTCCTTCCACTCAAGCATGAAAGGGATGGTGCAGTTCAACGGAAACCTGCGGGCCTCTGTAGCTCAGTTGGTTTGAGCGTCGGATTCACATGCTAATGGTTGTGGGTTCGAATCCCGGGGTGCGCTAC
>CM060311.1:14597326-14617326 GCA_030674185.1 Monoplex corrugatus
ACACACACACACATACAAACACCGCTCATTTCAGCTCTTCAACACACCTCATGTGTCACTACCCCCACACCGCTTATGTCAGCTCTCCAACACACCTCCTGTGTCACTTACCCAAACCGCTCATTTCAGCTCTCCAACACACCTCCTGTGTCACTATCCCAACACAGCTCATTTCAGCTTTCCAACATACCTCCTGTGTCACTACCCTATCCACCAGATTCCTGCAGTAAACAGAATCACGCTGTGGCCAGGGATTGTTGGACACAAAGGGAAACACGACTCTTGTGCTGTGGTGATCTCCACGTAATAAGCCATGACACTGATGGTCTTCCACACTTCACACACCGTCACGCACACTTCAACTGATGGTCTTCCACATTTCGCACATCGTCCTTCACACTTCACCTGATGATCTTCCATACTTCGCACACCGTCATGTACAGTTCGCCTGATGGTCCTCCACACTTCACACAACGTCACACACACTTCAACTGATGGTCTTCCACACTACGCACATAGTCACGCACACTTCACCTGATGATTCTCCACACTTCACACACCGTCTCGCACACTTCACACACCGTCACGCACACTTCACCTGATGGTCTTCCACACTTCACACACCGTCACGCACACTTCACGCACCATCACGCACACTTCACACACCGTCACGCACACTTCATACACCGTCACGCACATTTCACACACCGTCACGCACATTTCACACACTGTCACGCACATTTCACACACCGTCACGCACATTTTACATGATGGACCGCCACACTTCACACACCGTCACGCACACTTCGCACACTGTAACGCACACTTCACACATCGTCACCCACACTTCACACACCGTCACGCACACTTCACCCTTTCATTCCTCATCCTGTCCACCAGCTTCCTAAAGGGTTAATTTCTGAACGTCATGACTATTAATGAAGGAGAGGCTACAAGCGGCCATTGGTGTGTCTGTCCCCTGCTGGCAAGCTGACAATAATCGGACAATATTATTGTGTTCCGTCACAGGACCTTGGCAAGGAGATGGGCGATTGATGGACAATAGATGGGCAAAAGATGGACAATATATGGACAGAGATCATGATTATGTCTCCTCACAGGCTCAAACATGGCCACAGACAGGCTTGTGTGAGTCAGCTGCTCTTTGGACGTTAAATGTTCCGTGTCTACTAAACTGCTAATCTTGGGAACGGATAAAAAGAGACAGACAGACAGAAAGACAGAGACTGAGAGAGAGACAGACAGACAGAAAGACAGAAAGAGGGGGGAATAGAGACAGACAGACAGAAAGACAGAAAGAGTGAGAGAGGCGGGGGGGGGGTGATAAAGAGACAGAGACACACAGAAACATACAGTGACAGAGAGAGAGAGAGGGGATAGAGACAGACAGACAGACAACAGACAGGGACAGACGAAGACAGAGACATAGAGGCAGAAGAGGCAGAAACATACTGACAGAGAGTGAGAGAGAGAGAGAGATAGACAGACACACACACACACAAAGAGACAGAGAGTGACAGAGAGACACAGTGTTTTAAAAGGTGAAGATTCAATGTTTCATGTCCAGTGCAATAAGTACAAAGATGATCAAGGAAAGGACTTGCCAAGTTGCGGCATTGGGCAGTTAATGTCTGGATAGACGCAAGATGTATGTATAGTTACACTAATTGACAGTTTTATATACATTTACACTGATTTACACTTTACATTTACACACACACACACACACAACATACATACATAATATCTTATTATATATATATATATATATATATATATATATATATATATATATAATATATATATATATATATACATATGTATATATTTTTTACCGATTTACATTTTCATATACATTTACACTGATTTACACTTTTATATACATTTACATTGATTTACACTTTTATATACATTTACACTGATTTACATTTTATATATATATATATTTACATCGATTTACGTGTTTATTTATCACACTGGAGATTTTTTTTAAAAACTGACTACAAACTTAAACATAATTAAGGACGCTAGAACATAATAATAACGGGCCTTAATTACCTAAAATTGCTTCCGCATGTCTCATTTCCTTAGACCCCAAAATGCACTTAACTCATGTACCCAATTATCACTCCTAAGAGAAAGTACGCAAGAAGCTATCGAACACATACAGGCAAAGGGACCAGCAAGGCAGAAAACGATAGGAAGAAATGACAGAAAGCAAAGGAAGAAGAAAGAAACAAAGAGGAATGAGATAAAAGAGGAAACTTCTAGAGCACAGAATTACCAGAAGGTGGGGATAATATTTACATTAAAGCTCCCTACTCTACGACAGTATCGTATAAATCATGGAGCCAGACCATATTTACAAATCCCCCGGTAAGAAGACCACCACCACGGCCCTCCAACAACAATCCCCATGAACCAGTAACACCTTAGACCCCAACTTGGTTACCTCAGGTACGGAAGACGTGGAGAAACCCAAACTTAGCTGAGGTTACCACATAGTATGAAGGGCCACAGAATCTAGGACAAGTTTCCTCTCTCTCTCTCTCTTCTCTCTCTCTCTCTCTCTCTCTCTCTCTCTCTCTTTCTCTCTGTCTCACTCTCTCTCTCTCTCTCTCTCTCTCTCTCTTCTCTCCCTCCCTCTCTGTGTCTGTCTATATGTCTGTCTGTCCGTCTCTCTCTCACTGTCTCTTTGTCTCCTCTCTCTCTCTTTCTTATTCTCTCTTATTGTGTGTGTGTGAGTCTGTGTGTGTGTGTGTGTGTGTGTGTGTGTGTGTGTGTGTGTGTGTGTGTGTGTGTGTGTACGTGTTTGTGAGCATCTGCGTATGTCTCTCTCTCTCTCTCTCTCTCTCTCTCTCTCTCTCTCTCTCTCTCTCTCTCTCTCTCTCTCTCATTCTCTTTCTTATTCTCTCAACTGTGTGTCTGTGTGTCTGTGTAGGTATTTGTGAGCATTTGCGTATGTATCTCTCTCTCTCTCTCTTTCTGTATCTCTCTCTCTCTCTCTCTCTGTCTGTCCGTCTCTCGGTCTCTGTCTCTCTCTCTTTCTTATTCTCTCTTATTGTGTGTGTGTGTGTGTGTGTGTGTGTGTGTGTGTGTGTGTGTGTGTGTGTGTGTGTTGTGTGTATGTGTCTGTGTACGTGTTTGTGAGCATTTGCGAATGTGTGAGTGTATCTCTCTCTCTCTCTCTCTCTCTCTCTCTCTCTCTCTCTCTCTCTCTCTCTCTCTCTCTCCTTCTTATTCTCTCTTATTGCGTATATGTGTGTGTATGTGTGTGTGGGTGTGGGTGGGTGGGTGTTTGTGAGCATTTGTTTATGTATGTGACTGTGTTTCTCTCTCTCTCTCTCTCTCTCTCTCCTCTCTCTCTCTATCTATCTATCTAATCTATCTATCTATCTATCTGTCTGTCTTCTCTCTCTCTCTCTCATTCTGTGTCCTTCCCTTTCTCTCTTTCTGCTTGTCTATCTCTGTCTCACTGTCTCTTTCTCTCTGTCTGTGTTTCACTGTCTCTCTTTCTGTCTGTATATCTCTCTGTCTCCCTCTGTCTGTCTGTCTCTCTCTCTGTAAGTCTGCCTCACACACACACACACACACACACACACACACACACCACACACACACACACACACACACACACACGTACACCCACAGCCAGGGGAAAAGACTAAGAAAAGGGGAGACAATTGGGTGTGTAGCGTTGGGAAGTAATGACTAAGATAATGGTAGGAGGCAAGGTGTGCATCGAATGACTACCCACTGAATAAGACGCACGTGCACGCACCGGCACAACAACCACAACAACACACACACACACCGCACGGGCACACACACACAACACAAGCAACACATACACACACACACACATACACACAAGGCACACACACATACCAGCACACACACACACACACTACAACACACACACCACACACACATCACAAACACACACAATCAGCAACACACACACACACACACAACACACACACATACACACACACACACACAACACACACAACCAACACACACGCACACACACACACACACACACACGACACACACACACACCGACACACACACACACACACACACACACACACTGTGTATGGGAGTGTTTTCAGAACAATCGTGGCAAGGTCTCTAGTACGGGCGGAACAATGGTTTATTCCCTTCAATCAGTACTATGTTGAATACAGTCTTTTCACCCTTCCTCTGCTCCTCAGTATCTCTCTGACCACATACACCTGTACACTCCTTCCCGCCAGCGTCCTTCTTCGTGTGGTACCCGAGTTTTCCGTCTTTTTTTTTTACTTTACTTTTATTGTTGTTTAATTAAAGCCCAGCCAACTGCGCAGAGCCATATCAGGGCTATAACCGCTTCAAAACACAAAACTTCAACAGGAAAAAGAAAAAGAAAAGAAAATTAAGTACACATATCAATGCATTCGCGCACATAATCTAAGGACATGCCCCCAGCGTAAGACCATTCCGTCCGATTTATCGCAAAGGGGAGATTTAAAAAACACACCTGAATACAAATGTAAGCATACATAAGGACACCAAAACATATAAAAACAGGCATAAATTATCTAAAATTGCTTCCGCATATCTCACCTCCTTATAGTCAAAAATGCACTTAATACATGTACTCTCACCTTCTTATAGTCAAAAATGCACTTAATACATGTACCCAATCATCGATCCGAAGAAAAAGTACGTAAGACTTTACCGAAAAAATACAGGTGAATGGACCATTAAGACAGAAAAAAGTAGAAATGACAGAAAGCAAAGCAATAAGGCAGAAACAAAGAGAGTGACAGAAAAGAGGAAATTCCTAGCACAGAATTTCCAGAAGGTGGGGATACCATTTATACTGAAAGAGCCCCCGGCAACCCAACGGGGGGAGTTTTCCGTCTTCACACGAAAGAAGAAAAACGGTTGGTCAGCGCGTTTTTTCTTCTTCTTCTTCTTCTTCTTCTTCTTCTTTCTATACAGGCTCTACCACCTGGAACCAGTTCCCATTGACCGTAAGACATTCACTCCCTGCGTTCTTTCAAAACCATTCTGTCTCCGTTCTCGTAACTCTTTGACTCCCGCACGCTATACACCAACTGCAAAAACTTAACCTTTTGACTCCCTCATCTTATTATCCACCAGCGTCCTTCTTTTAAGAAGCAGGTGGATAGGGTGAGGGAGTCAAAAGTTAAGCTTTCTACAGGAAGCTGGTGGATAGGGTGAGGGAGCCAAAAGGTTAAGTTTTTGCTTTGCTAGTATGGTTGACAATGCACGGTGCCGGTGGACAGGATGCGGAAGTCAAAGGGTTAATACTACACAAACCTTTCTTTCGCCCCCATTACCCCCCCCCCTCTCTCTCTCTCTCTCTCTTTCTCTGTCTCTCTTGGGTTCCCTGCGCGTTATTCACACACAGGACCATTAGTTCATTCCCTAAAATTTATATTTAAACCTGGAGGCGGGCTGTCTCTCAAATATTCTGTTCAGCGCGTCCGCCCTTTGGCCAACTCAACAACTGTCGGAACTGTCAATGCTAAGAATAGTCTCCCATCATCACTAGAATTTGAAAGCGGGCTTTTGATTGGCCAGATTATTTCCTCTTGGCTGTCATTCAGTTTTTGAGGAAACTTTCAAACTTCAGAAGCCGCTCTCTCTCTCTCTCTCTCTCTCTCTCTCTCTCTCTCTCTCTCTCTCTCTCTCTCTCTCTCTCTCTCACACACACACACACACACACACACACACACACACGCACTCTCTCTCACTATCTCTCTCTCTCTCTCTCACTACCACACACACACACACACACACGCACTCTCTCTCTCTCTCTCTCTCTCTCTCTCTCTCTCTCTCATACTGACACACACACACATACACTTTCTCCACCACATGTAAGGCAGAGTTTGTAAAGTCCCGTTTGATGTCGTAACCGACAATGGATCGCCAGTAGGCCCTATTTGATGTCAAACTGTAACTTCCAGTCACATTCACTAATGCACACTTCAATCATGAAACCACCGCTTGTGCTAAACCTGCCGGGAGAAAAAAAAGAAAAGAAAAAGAGAAAGGATTTTGTCAACAGACATCGGGGGCTAAGTATAACTTCTCATTTTGGTAATCAGACAGACCGATGATATCCAAACATCTTTGAAAAGAATATTATAAACACGTGAACGTGCGTGAGTTAAAATTGTGTCTTAAAAGTGTAACTTTTCCCCGAACCTGAAACTGGATCAAAAACAAACAGCAAGATATCAAAACAAGACAGTCATGCCAAATTACTAATCTCTCTTTTCGTCTTTGGTTTTGGGCGCACTCTACAAACCCGGAGAACTGATCAATCCATTCACTATGGTTAAGTTCACCTTTCTAGTGTCCCTACTCGTAGATCACACATTAATCATGAGAAATTTGGTTTAAAATCACTAAGCTGGCCATGAAAAGCCTAACTATCCGTTGTTAATTTCTGGTCGTTATGGCAGAAATAAGCATGACTGGACCATCCAATTAATATCAACATAATAGTGCTACTACTAATCATCATAATAATAATCATAATCATTAGCATAATCATGAGATGGCAAATCTTGATGCAAGAATCAGACTAAAGCGCGCACTCACATCATTCACCAAAGCAATCACCCAGCCAACAACGACCAGAACTCCAGGGCACAAAGCACACACAAACTCCAGGGGGTGTACAGGAGGGCGAACTTAACACTAATCCTGTTTTCATCATAATTCGTAAATACCTCTACACCCGTTTGTAGACAGACGGATAGTCGAAACTCTCTCTGTCTCTGTCTCTGTCTCCGTCTCTCTCTCTCTGCCTGTCTGTCTGGATGTCTGTCTGTCTCTCGTCTGCTGTCTGTCTGTCTGTCTCTGTCTCTCTCTCTCTCCCTGTCTGTCTGTTTCTCTGTCTGTCTGTCTCTCTCCCTCTGTCTGTCTGTCTGTCTGTCTCTCTCCTCCCCCCTCTCTCTCTCTTCACACACACACACACACACATATACTTACACCCCTCCATCCCCCCTCCCTAGGGCTCATATGAAATCATCAAATTATGTTCTTCTTTTCAAACCTAAAACGGAGAGAAAGAAAAAGAAAAAAAAAGTCAGGCAATGGAAAACCGCTGCCACCAGAGCAGACCTGGCCGATTCCATTGACACAAGCACGCGCGACTCACGTGGTGCTGGAATGACGTCGTAACGTATGAGCTTAACCAAAGTGAAACAGCCACACAACAGCCCCTTGTGTCCCCATAGACCGTCCATCGCCATTCACACCCCGAAATTCACTACCCCGCTGCAAACTCAGCATTATAACCACACATTCAACTTTTATTCCAAGACGCGCGCATATCAAAAGCAAAGCGATCTTACCCTTCCAATAAAGCAGTCCTTACCGTCAACTGCTTCGGTCCATCGGTGCGAAGAAATCATCGGAGCGATCCCAGGACTGGGAGTTATGGGGGTGGGGTGGTGGTGGGGGTGGTGATGAATATTTGACACTGTTCTGCACTGTTCAAACGCCCGACCCATTTTGTCCCCCTCCTGTGGGGCTGGTGTCCATTGATTACCGGTCTCACATACCATGAATTTATACGGCATGCTTGTCGGATCATAAGTGACTTTAACCCTTTTGACTCCCGCACCCTATCCACCGACAAAAAAAACTTAACCCTTTCATTCCCTCACCCTATCCACCAGGAAGCCGGTGGTGGACAGGGTGAGGGAATCAAAGGGTTAAAATTTTGCTTTGATAACATGGTTGACAAGGCAGGATGCTGGTGGCCAGGATGCAGGAGTCAAACGATTAAACCTGGTACGGCGAGGTTTAACACGTTCGACACAGCCGAAAAATTAGTGTAACATCCCCTGTCTTCTGTGGCAATTAAATCACCCCCCCCCCCCCCCTGTCTTCTGTAGCAACTCCTGACTGTCATACACAGCATTCTACACAGCATTATACTAAATCACCACCCCCACCCCCACCCACCCCCTGTCTTCTGTAGCAACTCCTGACTGTCACACACACCATTCTACACAGCATTATACTAAATCACCACCCCACCCCACCCCCACCCACCCCCTGTCTTCTGTAGCAACTCCTGACTGTCATACACAGCATTCTACACAGCATAATATAAAATCGACCCCTGTCTTCTGTTGCAACTCCTGACTGTCACACACAGCATTCTACACAGCATTAAATTAAATCACACACACACCCCTGTCTTCTGGTGCAACTCCTAACTGTCACGCACAGCATTTTACACAGCATTAAATTAACCCTTTGACTCCCGCATCCTATCTCTCAAATGCAAAAACTTAACGCTTTGACTCCCTCACCTATGCACCAGCTTCCTGCAGAGTACATTTCCTATGCATGTTGTCACTGATGTCAAAAGCTGTGTGTAGAAATGCATGTTGTCACTGATGTCAAAAGCTGTGTGTAGAAATGCATGTTGTCATTGACGCCAAAAGCTGTGTGTAAATGCATTTGTCATTGACGCCAAAAGCTGTGTGTAGAATGCATGTTGTCATTGATGTCAAAAGCTATGTGTAGAAATGCATGTTGTCACTGATGTCAAAAGCTGTGTGTAGAAATGCATATTGTCACTGATGTCAAAAGCTGTGTGTAGAAATGCATGTTGTCACTGATGTCAAAAGCTGTGTGTAGAAATGCATGTTGTCATTGATGTCAAAAGCTGTGTGTAGAAATGCATGTTGTCATGATGTCAAAAGCTGTGTGTAGAAATGCATGTTGTCACTGATGTCAAAAGCTGTGTGTAGAAATGCATGTTGTCACTGATGTCAAAAGCTGTGTGTAGAAATGCATGTTGTCACTGATGTCAAAAGCTGTGTGTAGAAATGCATATTGTCACTGATGTCAAAAGCTGTGTGTAGAAATGCATGTTGTCATTGATGTCAAAAGCTGTGTGTCAAATGCATGTTGTCATGATGTCAAAAGCTGTGTGTAGAAATGCATGTTGTCATTGATGTCAAAAGCTGTGTGTAGAAATGCATGTGTCATTGATGTCAAAAGCTGTGTGTAGAAATGCATTTGTCACTGATGTCAAAAGCTGTGTGTAGAAATGCATTGTCACTGATGTCAAAAGCTGTGTGTAGAAATGCATATTGTCACTGATGTCAAAAGCTGTGTGTAGAAATGCAGTTGTCATTGATGTCAAAAGCTGTGTGTCCAAATGCATGTTGTCATTGATGTCAAAAGCTGTGTGTAGAAATGCATGTTGTCATGATGTCAAAAGCTGTGTGTAGAAATGCATGTTGTCATGATGTCAAAAGCTGTGTGTAGAAATGCATTGTCACTGATGTCAAAAGCTGTGTGTAGAAATGCATGTTGTCACTGATGTCAAAAGCTGTGTGTAGAAATGCATGTTGTCACTGATGTCAAAAGCTGTGTGTAGAAATGCATGTTGTCATGATGTCAAAAGCTGTGTGTAGAAATGCATGTTGTCATGATGTCAAAAGCTGTGTGTAGAAATGCATATGTCATGATGTCAAAAGCTGTGTGTAGAAATGCATGTTGTCATTGATGTCAAAAGCTGTGTGTAGAAATGCATATGTCACTGATGTCAAAAGCTGTGTGTAGAAATGCATATGTCACTGATGTCAAAAGCTGTGTGTAGAAATGCATTGTCACTGATGTCAAAAGCTGTGTGTAGAAATGCATGCTGTCACTGATGTCAAAAGCTGTGTGTAGAAATGCATGTTGTCATGATGTCAAAAGCTGTGTGTAGAAATGCATTTGTCATTGATGTCAAAAGCTGTGTGTAGAAATGCATGTATGTCATGATGTCAAAAGCTGTGTGTAGAAATGCATTCTGTCACTGATGTCAAAAGCTGTGTGTAAAAGCATCTGTCAGATGTCAAAAGCTGTGTGTAAATGCATACTGATGATGTCAAAAGCTGTGTGTAGAAATGCATGTTGTCACTGATGTCAAAAGCTGTGTGTAGAAATGCATGCTGTCACTGATGTCAAAAGCTGTGTGTAGAAATGCATGTGTCACTGATGTCAAAAGCTGTGTGTAGAAATGCATGTTGTCAAGATGTCAAAAGCTGTGTGAAAGCATGTGTCACTGATGTCAAAAGCTGTGTGTAGAAATGCATATGTCACTGATGTCAAAAGCTGTGTGTAGAAATGCATAGTGTCACTGATGTCAAAAGCTGTGTGTAGAAATGCATGTTGTCACTGATGTCAAAGCTGTGTGTAGAAATGCATTGTCACTGATGTCAAAGCTGTGTGTAGAAATGCATGTTGTCACTGATGTCAAAAGTGTGTGTAGAAATGCATGTTGTCACTGATGTCAAAAGTGTGTGTAGAAATGCATATGTCACTGATGTCAAAAGCTGTGTGTAGAAATGCATGTTGTCACTGATGTCAAAAGCTGTGTGTAGAAATGCATGTTGTCAATGATGTCAAAAGCTGTGTGTAGAAATGCATGTTGTCACTGATGTCAAAAAGCTGTGTGTAGAAATGCATGTTGTCACTGATGTCAAAAGCTGTGTGTAGAAATGCATGTTGTCACTGATGTCAAAAGCTGTGTGTAGAAATGCATACTGTCATGATGTCAAAAGCTGTGTGTAGAATGCATGTATGTCACTGATGTCAAAAGCTGTGTGTAGAAATGCATATTGTCACAGATGTCAAAAGCTGTGTGTAGAAATGCATGTTGTCACTGATGTCAAAAGCTGTGTGTAGAAATGCATGTGTCACTGATGTCAAAAGCTGTGTGTAGAAATGCATATGTCACATGATGTCAAAAGCTGTGTGTAGAAATGCATGTTGTCACTGATGTCAAAAGCTGTGTGTAGAAATGCATGCTGTCACAGATGTCAAAAGCTTGTAATGCTGTGTAGAGTCAAATTGTAAATGCATGTTGTCACGATGTCAAAAGCTGTGTGTAGAAATGCATACTGTCACTGATGTCAAAAGATGTGTGTAGAAATGCATGTTGTCAATGATGTCAAAAGCTGTGTGTAGAAGTGCATGTTGTCACTGATGTCAAAAGCTGTGTGTAGAAATGCATGTTGTCACTGATGTCAAAAGATGTGTGTAGAAATGCATGTTGTCACTGATGTCAAAAGCTGTGTGTAGAAATGCATGTTGTCACTGATGTCAAAAGCTGTGTGTAGAAATGCATGTTGTCATGATGTCAAAAGCTGTGTGTAGAAATGCATGTTGTCACTGATGTCAAAAGCTGTGTGTAGAAATGCATGTTGTCACTGATGTCAAAAGTGTGTGTGTAGAAATGCATGTTGTCACTGATGTCAAAAGCTGTGTGTAGAAATGCATGTGCACTATGTCAAAAGCTGTGTGTAGAAATGCATGTTGTCACTGATGTCAAAAGCTGTGTGTAGAAATGCATGTTGCATTGTCAAACTGATGTTAGAAAGCATGTGTCGATGTCAAAGTTTAGAAATGCATGTTGTCACTGATGTCAAAAGCTGTGTGTAGAAATGCATGCTGTCACTGATGTCAAAAGCTGTGTGTAGAAATGCATGTTGTCACTGATGTCAAAAGCTGTGTGTAGAAATGCTATGTCACTGATGTCAAAAGCTGTGTGTAGAAATGCATGTTGTCACTGATGTCAAAAGCTGTGTGTAGAAATGCATTGTCACTGATGTCAAAAGCTGTGTGTAGAAATGCATGCTGTCACTGATGTCAAAAGCTGTGTGTAGAAATGGCATGTTGTCATGATGTCAAAAGCTGTGTGTAGAAATGCATACTGTCACTGATGTCAAAAGCTGTGTGTAGAAATGCATGTTGTCACTGATGTCAAAAGCTGTGTGTAGAAATGCATACTGTCACTGATGTCAAAAGCTGTGTGTAGAAATGCATGTTGTCACTGATGTCAAAAGCTGTGTGTAGAAATGCATACTGTCACTGATGTCAAAAGCTGTGTGTAGAAATGCATGTTGTCACTGATGTCAAAAGCTGTGTGTAGAAATGCATCTGTCACTGATGTCAAAAGCTGTGTGTAGAAATGCATGCTGTGTCACTGATGTCAAAAGCTGTGTGTAGAAATGCATACTGTCACAGATGTCAAAAGCTGTGTGTAGAAATGCATGTTGTCACTGATGTCAAAAGCTGTGTGTAGAAATGCATATGTCACTGATGTCAAAAGCTGTGTGTAGAAATGCATACTGTCACTGATGTCAAAAGCTGTGTGTAGAAATGCATGTTGTCACTGATGTCAAAAGCTGTGTGTAGAAATGCATACTGTCACAGATGTCAAAAGCTGTGTGTAGAAATGCATGTTGTCACTGATGTCAAAAGCTGTGTGTAGAAATGCATACTGTCACAGATGTCAAAAGCTGTGTGTAGAAATGCATGTTGTCACTGATGTCAAAAGCTGTGTGTAGAAATGCATGTTGTCACAGATGTCAAAAGCTGTGTGTAGAAATGCATTGCAGATGTCAAGCTGTGTGTAGAAATGCTGTTGTCGATGTCAAAAGCTGTGTGTAGAATGCATGTTGTCACAGATGTCAAAAGCTGTGTGTAGAAATGCATGTTGTCACTGATGTCAAAAGCTGTGTGTAGAAATGCATGTTGTCACTGATGTCAAAAGCTGTGTGTAGAAATGCATGTTGTCACTGATGTCAAAAGCTGTGTGTAGAAATGCATGTTGTCACTGATGTCAAAATGCTGTGTAATGTGTTGTACGGTAAGGTTAGAATGCATGTTGTCACTGATGTCAAAAGCTGTGTGTAGAAATGCATGTGTCACTGATGTCAAAAGCTGTGTGTATGCTGTTCCGATGTCAAAAGCTGTGTGTAAAACGCATGTTATCACAGATGTCAAAAGCTGTGTGTATAAACGCATGTATCACAGATGTCAAAAGCTGTGTGTATAAACGCATGCTATCACAGATGTCAAAAGCTGTGTGTATAAACGCATGTTATCACAGATGTCAAAAGCTGTGTGTATAAACGCATGTATCACAGATGTCAAAAGCTGTGTGTATAAACGCATGCTATCACAGATGTCAAAAGCTGTGTGTATAACGCATGCTATCACAGATGTCAAAAGCTGTGTGTATAAACGCATGCTATCACTGATGTCAAAAGCTGTGTGTATAAACGCATGCTATCACTGATGTCAAAAGCTGTGTGTATAAAGCATGTTGTCAATGATGTCAAAAGCTGTGTGTAGAAATGCATGTTGTCACTGATGTCAAAAGCTGTGTGTAAAATGCATGCTTGTCACAGAGTGTCAAAAGCTGTGTGTAAGTAAACTGCATGTTAGTCACATGATGTCAAAAGCTGTGTGTAGAAATGCATGTCTATCACAGATGTCAAAAAGCTGTGTGTAGTAAAATTTGCATGTTGTCACTGATGTCAAAAGCTGTGTGTATAAATAGCATGTTGTCACAGATGTCAAAAGCTGTGTGTAGAAATGCATGTTCACTGATGTCAAAAGCTGTGTGTAGAAAGCATGTTCACTGATGTCAAAAGCTGTGTGTAGAAATGCATGTTGTCACTGATGTCAAAAGCTGTGTGTAGAATGCATGTTGTCACTGATGTCAAAAGCTGTGTGTAAAATGCATGTTGTCACTGATGTCAAAAGCTGTGTGTAGAAATGCATTGTTCACGATGTCAAAAGCTGTGTGTAGAAATGCATGTGTCACTGATGTCAAAAGCTGTGTGTAGAAATGCATGTTGTCACTGATGTCAAAAGCTGTGTGTAGAAATGCATGTTGTCACTGATGTCAAAAGCTGTGTGTAGAAATGCATGTTGTCACTGATGTCAAAAGCTGTGTGTAGAAATGCATGTTGTCACTGATGTCAAAAGCTGTGTGTAGAAATGCATGTTGTCACTGATGTCAAAAGCTGTGTGTAGAAATGCATGTTGTCACTGATGTCAAAAGCTGTGTGTAGAAATGCATCTGTCACTGATGTCAAAAGCTGTGTGTAGAAATGCATGTTGTCACTGATGTCAAAAGCTGTGTGTAGAAATGCATGTTGTCACTGATGTCAAAAGTCTGTGTGTAGAAATGCATGTTGTCACTGATGTCAAAAGCTGTGTGTAGAAATGCATGCTGTCACTGATGTCAAAAGCTGTGTGTAGAAATGCATGCTGTCACTGATGTCAAAAGCTGTGTGTAGAAATGCATCTGTCACTGATGTCAAAAGCTGTGTGTAGAAATGCATGTTGTCATGATGTCAAAAGCTGTGTGTAGAAATGCATGTGTCACTGATGTCAAAAGCTGTGTGTAGAAATGCATGTTGTCACTGATGTCAAAAGCTGTGTGTAGAAATGCATGTTGTCACTGATGTCAAAATGGTGGTTGCTGTGTGTAGAAATGCATGTTGTCACTGATGTCAAAAGCTGTGTGTAGAAATGCATGTTGTCACTGATGTAAAGCTGTGTGTAGAAATGCATGTTGTCACTGATGTCAAAAGCTGTGTGTAGAAATGCATGTTGTCACTGATGTAAAGCTGTGTGTAGAAAGATGCATGTTGTCACTGATGTAAAAGCTGTGTGTAGAAATGCATGTGTCAGTGTCACTGATGTCAAAATGTCTGTGTGTTAGAATGCATGCTGTCACTGATGTCAATAGAGCTGTGTTAGAATGCATGTTGTCACTGATGTCAAAGCTCTGTGTGTAGAATGCATGTGTCATGATTGTAAGCTGTGTGTAGAAATGCTGTTGTCATTGATGTCAAAGTGTGTGTAGAAATGATGTTGTGTCACTGATTGTCAAAAGCTGTGTGTGTAGAAATGCATGTTGTCACTGATGTAAAGCTGTGTGTGTAGAAATGCTGCTTGTCACTGATGTAAGCTGTGTGTAGAATGCATGTGTCAGTGTCACTGATGGTCAAGCTGTGTGTGTAGAAATGCATGTTGTCATTGATGTCAAAAGCTGGGGTGTAGAAATGCATGTTGTCATGATTGTAAGCTGTGTGTTAGAAATGGCTTTGTCATGATGTAAGCTGTGTGTAGAATGATGTGTCAGTGTACTGATGTCAAAAGTGTGTGTAGAAATGCATGTGTACGATAAAAGCCATGTTCTGTGCTTTATGCCATCGATCAGCACGGTTCTCTGTGATCCCTTGTTAAGTCATCTCTGAGTCATGTCTGTGAGAGACTCTGTGTGGTGTGTGTGTGTGTGTGTGTGTGTGTGTTGTGTGTGTGTGTGTGTGTGTGTGTGTGTGTGTAGTGTGTGTGTGTGTGTGTGTGTGTGTGTGTGTGTGTGTGTGTGTGTGTGTGTGGTGTGTGTGGTGTCTATGTGTGTGTGTTTGTGTGTAAATGTGTGTGTGTGTGTGTGTGTGTCTATGTGTGTGCGTGGTGTGTCTATGTGCGTGTGTGTGTTGTGTGTTGTGTGTGTGTGTGTGTGTGTGTGTGTGTGTGTGTGTGTGTGTGTGTGTGTGTGTGTGTGTGTGTGAGTGGTGTGTGTGTTGTGTGTGTGTGTGTGTGTGTGTGTGTGTGTGTGTGTGTGTGTGTGTGTGTGTGTGTGTGGTGTGTGGTGTGTGTGTGTGTGTGTGTGGCATGTGGAGAGGGGTGTTTTATGTATGTCTGAAAGTATGATGTACGAATACATATGCATGTGTACGTATAACCATGTTTATACATTTTGCACACACACTGTGTTCTGTTTGTGTGAACACATTCTTCTTAGTCTGTCACTCTTTTGGGTGTTTACACTAACCGTGAGTAATACCATCACATATAACACATATCATAGTCATCATCATAATCATCATCATCTCATCATCATCTTAATCATTAGTATCATCATAACATCATCATCATCTTAATCATTAGTATCATCATCACATCATCATCATCATCATCATCATCTCGTCGTCGTCGTCGTCGTCGTCATCTCATCATCACACCATCCTCAGTATGAGGTCAGACAGTGAAATGCATTGATTCGTAAACTTGTCAGTTTCACGTATTGTTGAATATGATAACAACAGACTATATAACAACAGGAAAAATGATAAGCAACATTCATTACGCAAATGACACCGTGCTAAGTGCAGACAATGAAAACGGCCTAAAAATTGTGAATATTATAGAATTAGAAAGCAAAAATAAAGGGCTGGAGCTAAATAGCAAGCAAACTGAAGTCATGGTAATCAGTAAATAACAAAAACAAGAAATCCTCACATGCTAAATAGTAAATAACAGCAAATTGCACAACTTTGAGACAGGTTGATAAGTTTACATATCTGTGAACGGTCATCTCACCGACGGCAGATGCACATCAGAAACAGCCAGCAGAATCGGCCGAGCCAAAACGGCATTCAAGAAGATAAAAAGCGTTCTTACCAACAAATGCCTTTCAATTAACACCAGGAAAAGAGTTCTTGAGTGTATACGAACCGATACTGTTGTACGGTTGTGAGGCATGGACACTCAACATGCAAAGTCAGAACTACACTGAGGCAACTGAAATGTGGTTTTTACGTAGAAATGTGGTTTCTAAAAAGACTGTTAAGCGCTCCATGGACAGCAAAGAAAACAAACGAGACAGTCTTGAAGGAGGCAGACACAAGAAGATCATTAACAAAGAAGATCAGAAAAAGACGAACAACATTCATATGACATTTTATGAGGAAAGATAAATTAGAGCACCTGGTCACAACAGGAAAGCTGGAGGGAAAGAGAACACCAGGCAGACCCAGGGAAAAAATACTGGACGGATTTGCAGGGTGGCTGAGGACAGAGAGAGTGGGAGATGCACTTGCAGTGACAAGGGATAGATTCGTATGGAGGGCCATGATCGCCAACGCCATGCGGCAGGGCACATGATGATGATGATATAACAACACATCCATACAGATAACAACAGAGTATAATAACAACATCTCCATACAATGATGACAGAAAAGGAAAAGAACAGTAAACACTCAAACAACTCACAGTGTTGATGTAGTTTCATGCTGACAGGATCCCAGACACACAGAACGGGTGCGGATGTCACGGGAATTGATATGTTTGGCGTTTGTTTCAACACTAATGTTGAAAGTGGGGGAGGGGGGGGGCAGGATGTTTTCAGGGGCAGGGTGAATTGATAACTGACATGTTTGTTGTCTGATGTCTGGTTTTCAGCTCTTTCATGAGTCATGTTAAAAGTTCGGGGTGACAAATGTCCAAGTTCAACAAGTACATAAAGATATAGTGACCACGAGCTGTCTGTCTGTTCTCTCTCTCTCTCTGTCTCTCTCTGTGTGTCGGTCTGTCTGTCTCTCTCTGTCTCTGTCCTCTCTCTCTCTTTCTGTCTCTGTGTCTCTCTCACTCTCTCTCTCTCTCACCCCCTCTCTCTGCCTCTCTGTCTGTCTGTCTGTCTGTCTCTCTCTCTTCTCTCTCTCTTTCTCTCTCTGTGTCTATCTATCTCTCTCACTCTCTCTCTCACTCTCTCTCTCTCTCACTCTCTGCCTCTCTGTCTGTCTGTCTGTCTGTCTGTCTTTTCTCTCTCTCTCTCTCTCTCTCTCTCTCTCTCTCTCTCAAATTCTTTCTCACTGAGTACTGACCAACATTCAAATACATGAAGATAAGACTTAGACTGGATGTTTTTCATAATTTCTATTCACTTTCAAAGCGATTTGATTTGTCCAATGCGTAAACTGGCAGGGAAAAATAAAGTACATTATGTGTTTCGTTGTCTCGCCTTGAGTGATCTCAGAATCAGTGGATTCCTCAAAAGCATTGCAACCAATCTTCTACCTTAGAATCAGTGGATTCCTCAAAAGCATTGCAATCAATCTTCTATCTTAGAATCAGTGGATTCCTCAAAAAACATTGCAATCAATCTTCTATCTTAGAATCAGTGGATTCCTCAAAAAAGCATTGCAATCAATCTTCTATCTTAAAATCAGTGGATTCCTCAAAAAAGCATTGCAATCAATCTTCTATCTTAGAATCAGTGGATTCCTCAAAAGCATTGCAATCAATCTTCTATCTTAGAATCAGTGGATTCCTAAAAAGAATTGCAATCAATCTTCTATCTTAGAATCAGTGGATTCCTCAAAAGCATTGTAATCAATCTTCTATACGGAACTTGCTTACGGTGAATAAGAACATGTCAAATGTCTGGCAATCGATCTGATGTGTTATTCTTCGTCTGTTGATGGTTTCCAGAAGAACCACACATGCTACAGATCGATTGCCAGACATCTCACCCCGAGAATGGACAATAGTTGGACAACAAAAAACATTTTCTGGATACCAAGAGACGGCACTCGTAACAGAGGAAGGCACAAAACTAGATGGGGAGACGACCTAGATGGATTTGACAAGAACTGGGAAGGAAAAACTCTGGAACGAAGTGAATGGAAGCAGCTGGGGAAGGCTTACGTCCAGCAACGGACTTTCAATGGCTGAAAGATGATGATGATGTGTGGTTCTTGGTTATGTTTTCATATACTGTTTGTTGAAGTTATCAATGTTTGGGCCGCAGGATTTTGTGGTCCATCAGCTCAGTAGTTACAGCACCACGCTCATAACGCTGGGGATGTGGGTTCAACTCTCTCTCTCTCTCTCTCTCTCTCTCTCTCTCTTCCCCTCTTCTCTCTCTCTCCCCCCTCTTTCTCTCTCTCTCTCCCCCCCTCTTTCTCTCTCATCTCTCTCTCTCACTCTCTCTCTCTCTCTCTCTCTCTCTCTCTTTCACTTTCCTCTCTCTGTATCTCCGTTTCTCTGTCTGTCTCTCTGTCTCTGTCTGTCTGTCTGTCTGTGTGGTGTGTCTCTCTCTCTCTCTCTCTCTCTCTCTCTCTCTCTCTCTCTCTCTCTCTCTCTCTCTCTCTCTCTCTCTCCCTTCCCGATGAATCAGCGATGACTACTATTTCAATGACGGTAGCAGGCTTATGTAAGCTACAGGTCAGACACATCTCCATCAGAAGCAGACACTGGTTGTCACTGTGTCAACAACATTCATTTTCCCCCATCACACACAACCGTTAGACCTCCCTCCCTCCCTTCATCCCTCCCTACCTCCATTCTCCCCCACCCTCACTCCCTTATCAATATCTCCTCCCCACCACTTTTCCCCGTGCAAATAACGAAGTATGAGGAAGGAAGAGGCAAAAAGCAAACACATCGCTACATGAAAATTGTTCAATGCTGACGACAATACACTGTGTCTGTCTTTTCAGTTCATTGACTTCAGCTGTTGTGTTTTCTCTGTATGTGGTTTGTCGAATGTGTGTGTGTGTGTGTGTGTGTGTGTGTGTGTGTGTTGTGTTGTGTGTGATGTGTGGTGGTGCGTGCGTGTGTGTGTGTGTGTGTGTGTGTGTGTACGCGTGTGTGTACGCGTGTGAGCGTGTTTGTGTGCGTGCGTGCGTGCGTGCGTGCGTGTGTGTGTGTATGAGTGGGTGTGTATGTGCGGGTGTATATAATAAAATAATAATATTACAATATTTATATAGCGCAAAATCTCGATAAAAATCAAATCTAAGCGCTGTGCGTATATGTGTGTGCGTGCAAGAATACGTAAGTGTCTGTGTGCATGTATCTGTGCGTGTAGATCTAATGTTTGTGTATGTATGTGTGCGCGTGCAGATGTACGAATGCGTGTATGTATGTGTGAAAGAATGTACGTGCATGTGTGTGTGTAAGCGCGTGTACGATGTGTATGTATGTGTGTGTGACCACACACACACATACACCCACTCATACGCACCCGAACGCATCCACACACACATGCACAGAGAGAGAGAGAGAGAGAGAGGGGGGAGAGAGAGAGAAACAGATAGACAGACACACACACACAGAGAGGACTGCATACACACACACACACACACACACACACACACACACACACACACACACACACACACACACATACACAACGCACACACACACAACGCACACGCATACACACAACTTCACACCCAACCACTCGCATCCACACACACACACACACATACACACAGAGAAACACACAAACACATACAAATACACAAACACATATAAATACACACACAAATACTCATACACAAACACAC
>CM060311.1:14629826-14644826 GCA_030674185.1 Monoplex corrugatus
ACAGGAGTGGCAAATCTTCGTTGCTGCCTCACAGGCCGATGGCTTCATTGGGCAGTGATGTAAGTTTTTACTGGACCTGGAGTCTTGACAAGTTCCAACTGTACTTGCGTAGTCGTATGTGTGTGGTGTGGCTATGTCCCAGGGTTTGTCATCTCCCCACCTTGCCATATGGCTCGTTATTGGTGATATTGGTGTTATTGGTGTTGTCTCAAGAGGGATTTACCGCGCTCGGACAGCTCCATATGCGCTCCACATAAAACCCTATGCGTTGGTAAGGTCTTGAAACGGGGAAAGGGGGAGAAGGGACTTACGAAACATTAAGCTGACACCACCAGAATGATGGAAACATTAAGATGGGCAGCGAACAGGTCAGTTTTTTAATGTTGCCGGCTGGGATTGAACTCAAGATATCAGATCTTGAGTCCATGGCTCTACCAACCAGCCCGCTACTTCAATCCCAGCTTGTAAACAAGGTAACTGATTATTAGGTCCCGCATGGACAGCCCCCCCCCTCCCCCCCAGTGAGTGGTGAGGCACTGGTGCTCTGGGTCCAATCCAGCCTCTTTGGGTGTTTCTTTTTAGCGTAGTAGTACTTCTCGCTACGCTTGATGTTTCATCACGAACTTTAAAATCTCATGGGTTTATGTGCAGGCTTAAGACTTGTGCCATGGTCATTCTGGATCTTCTCCACCACATGGCACCAGTGGCGTCAGTGCATATGGAATTCATTCTTAGCGTGGAGGCATCATCTTGAGAAACTGGAACTTCAAAATCTGAGAAATCGTTACTGTAGAAATCATTAAATGGCACATACAGTATACATTCATGCACAGTTTCAATTTCAGTTTTTCAAGATAACGTCTCCGCACTCAGAATACAGTACATTTATACACTGACGCGCCACTGGTGCCACGTGACAGAGAAGATCCAAAATGATCATGAAAAAAGCCTCAAGCGTGCATGTAAGCCCCATGAGCTGGTCAGGTTCTGAGGTCCTACCAGGCGTTTGGATTTTGTACCATACATTTTTGGCCAGCTCATGGGTTAATGTGCAGGCTTAAGGCTTGTGCCATGATCACCATACACATGGCACCTGTGACGTTAGTGCATATGGAATTTGTTCCGAGTGCGAAGACGTCGTCTTAAGAAACTGAAACTAAAATTGTATCATACATTTGTATCCATCTGTCAGAAACAGGTTTACACACTGGGCTTCAAAACGACACGTATGCCGTTGTACATGTACGTATGAGGCCAGAAAATTCTGAAGATTTTTAGTTTTAGGAGCGGCCATACTGAAGGTGGAGAGAGACAGAGTGTGAAGGGAAAGGAAATGAAAGGGAAGAAGAAGGAAAAGAAGGAGAAAATGCAAGAGAACATAAACGTATTTATTCAGTTTCGATCAGAAGAAACTAAACGGAATTAAACTGATTATATTCAAGAGCAGTTCATCAAACTCAGAGAATTCCATATGCACTCCACCCAAATCTGACAGGGATGGTCTGACAGACTCCTTAAGCCTGCGCTAAACCCTATGCACTGGCAAAGTCTTGAAATGGAAATAGACGATGGAAGAACAGAAATTATGAAACATTAAACTGACACCACCAGACTGACTGGATCATTAACCCTTTGACACCTGCACCCTACCCACCAAATGCAAAAACTTAACCCTTTAACTCCCTCACCTTATCTACCACCTTCCTGCACGAAGCTGGTGGGTAGCTTGAGGGATTCAAAGGGTTAAGTTTTTTGTTTGCTGGCATGGTTGGCAATGCAGGATGGTGGTGGACAAGGTGCCAGGATTCAAAGGGTTAAGGTGGGCAGCGAACAGGCCAGTTTGTATGTTCCAAGGCTAGGACTTAACTTGAAACATCACATCTTGAATCTATGGCTGTAAGTGTCAAAAGAGCCAGCAAGCCCACTGAAAAGTAATATGGTCCAAGCAAGGGTCGAACTCACGACCTCCGAGTTACCAGCACAACTTGTTGACTTAGTTGATAGAGTAGCAGACACAAGATCTGATATCTCGAGTTCAATCCCAGTCCGCATCGTTCAAAACTGGCCTGTTGGCTGTCACTGTTAATGTTTCCATCATTCTGGTGGTGTCAGCTTAGTGTTTCATAGGTCAGGGTCTCTCCCTGCCCTCTCCTTTCTCATTTCAAGACCTTACCAGAGCGTAGGGTTTGCGCAGGCTCAAGGAGTCTGCAAGATAATTCTGACAGTAGTGTAGTGTGATAAATTCCTCTTTAAAAAAAAACCACAAACTCTATCATGGCGGTGTA
This sequence comes from Monoplex corrugatus, assembly GCA_030674185.1. NCBI lineage: Eukaryota > Metazoa > Mollusca > Gastropoda > Littorinimorpha > Ranellidae > Monoplex > Monoplex corrugatus. The sequence goes on from CM060311.1 coordinate 14,632,112, forward strand.
ACCAGTGAGCAAAGGGGGCTCACTGAAATAAGCGCCATCTTCATCACAGAGGACGAGGGATAATGGGGAGGGGGTGGTTGACCTGAAATTTCCCTCCACCCTCCGCGCCCCCCACCCCCACCCCCACCCCTATAACACAGTAACAAAAAATCTAAAGGTCATGGAGTATCGACATGGCGACGATCCGTCACACGGTAAGCCCGACTAACCATCACAGCCCTATCGACTGAGCCATCACACCCTTTATCGAACTTCTGTCACAGGGGAAACAACCCATCTTCTCCCGGTCGATACCGCCTGAAATTTAACCCCTTCGTTTACACACCCTACCCCACCAGTTTCCTGCAGGAAGAGGCAGAAAGTAAGAGGGTTAATTGTGCTCGTTCTTGATCACACATGACTATTGCCAAACCGCCTTCTCAGCATAAAATACAGCAGCGTTAGGGAAATAAAAAAAATATTAAAAAAAACTACGTACGTCAATAATTAATGTACTTTCCATTCTGTCAAGAAAGGGCATTCTTTGATTGTGCGCACACGCACGTATGTGTGTGTGTGTGTGTTGTGTGTGTGTGTGTGTGTGTGTGTGTGTGTGTGTGTGTGTGTGTGTGTGTGTTGTGTCTGTGTCTGTGTGTGTGTGTGTGTGTGTGTGTGTGTTGTGTGTGTGTTGCGTGCGTGTGTGCGTGCGAACGTTTGCTTTTTGTTTGTGCGCGCATGTATGTGTTTGTGTATCTGTGTGTGTGCGCGTGTGTGTGCGGGCATGTGTGTGCGGATACTTGTGTGGGGGCTTTTGTGTGTATATGTGTGTGTGTGTGTGTGTGTGTGTATGTGGTGTGTGTATCTGTGTGTCTGTGTGTGTGAGTACGCATGTGTGTGCGATGTGTATGTTCGTTCGGTCGTTCTTTGATTTAACGTCTTTTCACCTAGAGTGATATTAGGCGGTGGGTATGTGTACGTGTGTGTGTATGTGTGTGTGTGTGTGTGTGTGTGTGTGTGTGTGTGTGTGTGTGTGTGTGTGTGTGTTTGTGTGTGTTTGTGTGTCTGTGTCTGTGCGTGAGTGTATGTGTGTGAGTATATATACATACTTACAGATAGATAGATAGATAGATAGATAGATAGATAGAAGATAGATAGAGAGATAGAGACAGATAGATAGGTAGGTAGATAGATAGATAGATAGATATGATATGTATGTATGTATGTATGTATATATATATCATATGTAAGTATGTATACATGTATACATGTAGTATGTATGTATATCATATGTATGTATGTATGTATATATGTATGTATGTATGTATATATGTATGTATGCATGTATGTATGCATGTATGTATGTATATCATATGTATGTATGTATGTATTGCATGTATGTATGTATGTATGTATGTATGTATATATGTATTATGTACGTATGTATGTATGTATGAATGTATGTATATATGTATACTGTATGTATGTATTTTTCTGTGTGCGTGATAAATACAGCCTTGCAAAATGGGGACGTAAAAGCCATCCAATAAATTATGTGCAGAGAGAAGTCAAGCAAGAGTCCGCTGTTGAATGAAAAATGGCAACACTACATACTGACAGCCTGAAAGACAAACATTGTTAATTTATGATTATATGTATACACACACACTGCACTTTGAACATTCACACACACGCACACACTTACATACTCACACACACACACACACACACACACACACACACGCCGCACACACACACACACACACACACACACACACACAGGCTCATACACACACACACACACACACACACACACACACACATACACACACACTGACGCACTCACAGACTTTTACACACACATACACACACACACACACACACACACACACACACACACACACACACACACACATACATACATACACACACACGCACACACACACACACACACGTACGCACACACACATACATACATACACACACCCGCACACACACACCACACACACACACACACACACACGTACGCACACACATTCATACGTACGCACACACATCATACGTACGCACACATACACGCACGCGCGCGCACACACACACACACACACACACACACTCGCATAAAGAGAGGGGGAGACAGAGACTGAGGCAGACAGAGAAAGAGAGAGACAGAGACTGAGGCAGAGAGAGAAAGAGAGAGACAGAGAGAGACACAGACAGAGAAAGAGACAGAAAGAGAGAGACAGACACAGACAGAGAGAAACAGACAGCAGACAGACAGACACAGACAGGCAGACAGACAGAGAGAGAGTATCTTGCACAGACGTTAATTTCACTGTGACCAGTGCAAGTCAAATCAGTTAATTTCCGACTGAACGGAGGGAGATCCGGCTTGAAATACCAACAGGATGTGTGTCAACATTACTTGGACATACTGAGAAAACATTAGGGAAGAAAGAGAGAGAGACAGACACAGAGAGAGGGGGGGGGGGGGCAGGGGGGAGACAGTCAGACAAATAGATAAACAGACACTGACAGAGATAGATAGTGAGACACACAGAGAGACGAAAACAGATAGACAAGAGCGTGAGAGAGTGAGTGAGAGAGAGAGAGAGACAGACAGACAGACAGCGGACAGTCAGAGACAGACAGACAGACAGACAGAGACAGAGAGAGACAAAGAGAGACACAGAGAGAGACAGAGACAGAGAGAGACAGAGAGACACAGAGAGTGAGAGACAGATAGACAGACAGAGAGATACAGACAGAGACATAGACACAGAGACAGACAGAGACACAGACAGTCAGACAGAGAGATAGAGACAGACAGACAGAGAGACACAGCGAGACAGACAGTGAGACACAGAGAGAGAGACACACACACACAGATCGCACATTTCATTCTGACAAGAAGAGCTAGCAAACGCAAACAAATCCTTTTTTTTTAAATTATTTTTTATACACCAGGCTCTCGCCCTAGCAAGATTTACGGCGCATGCACACACCAAATAACGCGAATTAATTCTGAGTATTTCTGATGTTGCCTGCACGAAATAAAGGATAAATAACAATTTATTATCGAGACGTTTCACGATAATGGAACAATATGAAACGTGTGTGTGTGTGAGACAGACAGAGAGAGAGAGGGAGGGAGGGAGAGAGTGTGTGAGTGAGGTAGACACAGAAAGAGAAAGAGACAGACAGATGAAAAAGATATACGCAGAGAGAGAGAGAGAGAGAGAGAGAGAGAGAGAGAGAGAGGAGAGAGGAGAGAGAGGAGTGAGTGAGTGAGAGAGAGAGAGAGGATATATTTATTACAAGTTAGAATAAGCAAATAATTTCTTTTTCTTTTAAACGCTTTCATTTACCAAAGATAGGTCTATACGTGTAACCTAACAAATAACGCATCCATAACAATTTATCATTACAATAATTCACACTCACGAAAAACAACAACACAAGTCAGAGAGAGAAAGTCAGAGAGAAAAAGAGACAAACGGACAGACGAACAGAGACAGAGGGAATAACAAGAACATTTTTACTGACGAGGTAATAAGAACATGCCTCTCTCTCTCTCTCTCTCTCTCTCTCTCTCTCTCTCTCTCTCTCTCTCTCTCTCTCTCCCTCCCTCCTCATCTCTCTCTCTCTCTCTTTTACTTCAGCTGTTGCATTAACCCTTTGACTCCCGCACCCTATCCACCAACTGCACACACTTAACCCTTTGACTCCTGCACCCTATCCACCAATTGCACACACTTAACCCTTTGACTCCCGCACCCTATCCACCAACTGCACACACTTAACCCTTTGACTCCCGCACCCTATCCACCAACTGCACACACTTAACCCTTTGACTCCCGCACCCTATCCACCAATTGCACACACTTAACCCTTTGACTCCCATCCACCCTCTCCACCAGCTTCCCGCTTTCCTGTTTGCTTTGCTAGCATTGTTGACAATTCAGGATGCTGGTGGACGGGATGCAGAAGCCAAAGGATTAACCAAGGAGGAAGAATTAAGATAAAAACAAGTATGTTTATCCAAGAGTGGTTCATCACACTCGGACAATTCCATATACGCTCCATCAGCTAGAAGACGTTCTGAGCCTGGGCAAAACCCCACGCGCTGGCAAGGCCTTGTAATATTAACCAAAGAACATAACTCTTGAGAGAGTCACGTAGGAATTATCTCCCATGTTGCAGAACTTCACAAATCTAACACAGTTTGCGCAACCCATTCAGCTAGCATAGTAGCAGATACAAAGCACAAAAACCGTAAGCTCAGAACACTCCTCCGGGGTGGGGAAGGGAAACATGATTTATGAAACACTAACCTGACACCACCATCAGAAGGACTGAAGCATTAAGATGGGCAGTGCACACAGGTCAGTGTCTGTGTTGCGGGCTGAGACTGAATTCGAGATATCAGAGAGAAAGAGAGAGAGAGGGAGGGAGGGGGGAGGAAGGAAGAGAGAGGGAGAGACAGAGACAGTGAGACAGACAGACGGACAGACAGATAGACAGGCTGACAGACAGACATGCAGACAGGCAGACAGACAGACAGCCAGCCATGCAGACAGGCTGAAGGGGAGATGCAAAAAGATCTAAAACACAATTAACAAATAAACAATAGAGAAAATAACAACAGAAAAAAATGGAGGCAGCAGCAACCTGATAGACATCCCAATCAGAGCACCCAGTCTTCCATTTCATTACACTGTTCCCACTGACGAACACACACACACACAACACACACACACACACACACACACACACACACACACACACACACGTCTTCAGTTCATATGAACGCACACACACACCACACACACACACACACACACACACACACACACACGCACGCACGCACGCACGCACACACCACACACACACACACACACACACACACACAGAGAAGTCGTCAGTTCATACGAACACACAGACAAAGTCAGGATCGTCAGTTCATCTCATGAACACACAGACAAACAGACAGACAGACTGAGACAGATGTCGTCAGATCATATGAAATGTTATGAACACAAAGACAAACAGACAGACAGATGACAGAGACGGAAGCTGTCAACTCATATGGACACAGACAGACAGACAGACGACAGAGACGGAAGCTGTCAACTCATATGGACACAGACAGACAGAGACAGATGACAGAGACGGAAGCTGTCAACTCATATGGACACAGACAGACAGATGACAGAGACGGAAGCTGTCAACTCATATGGACACAGACAGACAGACGACAGAGACGGAAGCTGTCAACTCATATGGACACAGACAGACAGACAGATGACAGAGACGGAAGCTGTCAACTCATATGGACACAGACAGACAGACGACAGAGACGGAAGCTGTCAACTCATATGGACACAGACAGACAGACAGATGACAGAGACGGAAGCTGTCAACTCATATGGACACAGACAGATAGACAGCCGACAGAGACGGAAGCTGTCAACTCATATGGACACAGACAGACAGACAGATGACAGAGACGGAAGCTGTCAACTCATATGGACACAGACAGATAGACAGAGACGGAAGCTGTCAACTCATATGGACACAGACAGACAGATAGACAGAGACGGAAGCTGTCAACTCATATGGACACAGACAGATAGACAGAGACGGAAGCTGTCAACTCATATGGACACAGACAGACAGATAGACAGAGACGGAAGCTGTCAACTCATATGGACACAGATAGACAGACAGACAGAGACGGAAGCTGTCAACTCATATGGACACAGATAGACAGACAGACAGAGACGGAAGCTGTCAACTCATATGGACACAGACAGACAGATAGACAGATGGACAAACGGACAGATGGACGGACAGAGACAGAAGTCGTCAGTTCACAGAGAGAGAGAGAGAGAGAGAGAGAGAGAGAGAGAGAGGTCAGTTCACATGAAAACACACACACACACAAGAAAAGAGAGAGAGAGAGAGAGAGAGAGAGAGAAGTCGTCAGTTCACATGAAAACAGAGAGAGAGAGAGAGAGAGAGAGAGAGAGAGAGAGAGAGAGAGAGGTCGTCAGCTCACATGAACACAACACACAGACAGACAAACTGAGACAAAAGCCAATTTATGAATTTATCATCAAAACGAGTTAAACGACGTACAACCAGTTCCATCAGTCAACCAACAACTCAATCAACCGACCGCTCCACCCACCCCCCTCTCCCACCTGTTTTAAACAAGCCGGTGTAACAAAACTAAACATTCTTTCTTTTTTTTTCTTTTTCTTTTTTTTTTTTCTTAGCCTTTTCCTTATCACCCTTCGCGTAGCTGTGACCTTGAGACAGACACCACCTGCTTCATTTAATCAGCTTAAATGTCTCCGTTGCCATTAAACTAATCATCCGTCCCAACTGTTGGTTTTAAATGTTCTAACAAGATCAAAGGAGTCCTTGGCGAAATGTGTTCGCGTAACGTATGACCTCGATATTATTAGGCATCCACATGACGTTAACCAAAGACCAGACAGCGGTAATTAGAAATTGCCATCCACGAGGATACTTGACGATTTATTTTTCTTTTTTTTTTTTTTTTTTTTTTAATACAGAGGGAGAAGGGGATGGGGGAGAGAGAGAGAGAGAGAGAGAGAGAGAGAAAGACAGACAGAGAGAGGGAGAGAGAGCAAGAGACAGACAGAGAAAGACAGAGAGAAACAGAGAGAGAGACAGACAGACAGACTGACAGTCAGACACAGAGGAGAGAGACGAGAGGGTAAAAGAGACAGAGACAGACAGACACAGACAGACAGACAGAGGAGAGAGATGAGAGGGAGAGAGAGACACACACAGAAGGAGAGAGAGAGGAGACAGTAGAGAGAGATAGACAGACAGACAGACAGACAGACAGGAGCACCTGTCACCACCACAAGGACAAAGATATAGAATATTGCACGATCATCAAAACCAGTTTACATTGTCGCCTGATTTATATCGAGGTCATACTTTCGCGCCCGGTGCTCGCTCAGTCTCTGACCTAGTTTAATTCAACGTAATCTTGTTAACCCTTTCCCTCCCTCACAACATCCACCAGCTTCTTGCACAACCCTTTCACTCCCTCGCCCTGCAGGACTCTGGTGGACAGGGAGAGAGAGTGAAAGGGTTGACATTTGCTTGGCTGTCATGGCTGACAGTGCAGGATGCTGGTGGACAGGGTGCGGGAGTTAAAAGGTTGATTCAATGTAATCTCGTTAACCCTTTCACTCCAGCCAGCTGCATTAACTTCACTTTTCACTCCATCACTCTATCCCTGCAGAAAGCTGGTGGATAGGGAGAGGGAGTATAAGGGTTAAGTTTTTTGTTTTGCTGTCATGGCTGACAGTGCAGCATGCTGGTGGATAGGGTGAGGGAGTCAAAGGGTGAACTGCGCATTACCGGTTCCGGATTTCGCAACGGCCAACAACCAAAGCGGTTTGACACGGATCACACAGTGCAGTTTAAGTGTCACTCGCTCTTGTGCATAGTTTTTTAAACACCGGCGCTCTTTTTGATACCGTTTGAAAAAGGCTAAACTTTTACTACCCGAGGGTTAGGGGGCAGGTATGTTTAAGTGTCCATAGGTATGATTAAATTTGTATTCAGGTATGTTGGTTGTTGTTGTTTTTAATCCCCTGTGCGATAAATTGGACAGAATGGTTAACGCCACGGGCATCTTTAGATTATGTGCGCGAATGCATTGATATGTGTACTTAATTTTCTGATCCTTTTTTAACATTTTTTTTTTAACCTTTTGAAGTACTCTGTGTGTATATTGAAAGGGTTATTGCCCTGGTATGGCTCTACGCAGTCGGCTGATTGATTGATTGATTGATTGATTTGGTTCAGTTTTTACGTCGGCACCCACCTCAGGTGATATGGCCGACGGGAATAACCATCCCAAGGAAGTGGGGGAAGGGGGACCTATCTAATCCTATATGACACCACCAGAACAACAATGATGTTAAGATGAGACAGTGACAAGGCCAGTATCTATGTAGTGCACCCCGGTGAGAAGGCCAGTATCAATGTAGTACACCCCGGGATTCGAACTTCAATCAATAATAAAATTAAGGGGCAGAACCAGGATTAGGACGGAGGCAGACGGTTGGGTTGACGAGATAACAGCTCCTGCTTTCCAATTCGACAGTACGGGTTCGAGTCTATCTCGACAAAAAAAAAAAAACCCCAAAAACTTTAAACGCTCGGTTTCCAATCCAACCAGCTACGAATGAGCACCTGACCCTGTCGACGGCTTGGGTAAGGTAAAGCACTAAGGGACAGTAGACGGGCATAATGCTGACATGGAGAAAAAGCTTGAGGTCGCTATACTTCATTCTTCTACACGCTCTGTACATAAAACATTTCTTCCCCGTAACTAGGAGAATCGGCCAAGCCAAAACAGCATTCTGGAAGATGAAAAGCGTTCTTACTAACCAATGCATATTATTATTGATTAACATCAGTACGAGAGTTCTTGAGTGTTATATGGAACCGATACTATTGTACGGTTGTGAGGCGTGGACAGTCAACACGCAAAGCCAGAACAAACTTGAGGCAACTGAAATGTGGTTTCTGTGAAGAATATAGTTCCATGGACAGCAAAAACAAGAACAAAAACAAAACAAAACAAAACAAACGAGACAGTCTTGAAGGAGGCAGACAAAAGATCATTAATGAAGAAGCTTAGAAAAAGACAAGCAACATTTATAAGACATTTTATGAAGCAAGAGAAATTAGAGCATCTGGTTACAACAGGAAACCTGGAGGGAAAGAGAACACTAGGTAGACCCGGGGAGAAAATACTGGACGGACTTGCAGAATAGCTGAGGACAGAGAGAATGGGAGATGTACACAGAAACCACATTTCAGTTGCCTCAATTTTGTTCTGACTTTGCGTGTTGACTGTCCACGCCACACAACCATACAACAGTATCGGTTCTATATAACATTCAAAAACTCTCCTCCTGATGTTAATTGATAGGCCTTTGTTGGTAAGAACTCTTTTCATCTTCTTGAATGCTGTTTTGGCTTGGCCGATTCTGCTGGCTATTTCTGACGTGCATCTGCCGTCTGGAAGTGGGGAAGTGGGAAGGAAAAAAATTATAAGACACTAAACTGACACCACCGGAATGATGGAAACATTAAGATGGGCAACTAACAGGCCAGTTTTTGTTGTTGCAGGCTGGGATTGAACTCGAGATATCAGATCACACTTTAACTTAAAGTTTAAGTCCTCGGTTCAATCAAAAGACGAACCAGCCCGGACGGGACAGCCAACTGAACCGACCCATGACCGGCCAAGATGCCATTCAGATTTCTCTCCTTCCAGCAGATTTTGCCTAACGGACATAAACATTTGACGGCACAAAGACTAGTCTAACCCTAACCCTAAGCCTAACCCTAGCCCTCACCCTCGCCCCCGGGCTTAATTTACATAGCGTATGGGAGACACAAATTGACTTGGATCATCAGGATCAGGGGCAGGATTCTAGATCTGGTTTTGACCTACGATGTGTAGATTCCAGTCATAATATTTCATTTTTTGCACTGAGTCCAAATGTTGAAAGACGAGACTTGCACCTAAACTGCACTTTACTTCAAATTTTATACTGGCCCGAACTTCTTTTAAACTTCAAACCATGGACTTCACCAAAATGAAATATATTTTTAATCGAAATGGAACTTACTGACTTCCAGTTTGAATGGAAATAGATCCAACCGAAGTACACCTTCATTTCGATTTAAATTCAATGAAGTAAATTTTGAATGGAAATGGAACTCACCTCCCAAGGAGCAGACGAGAAGGCAGACGACCAGCGGCGTAATGAGAACCGGGTCAGCGGAACCCGCCGCTCCCATGCCCCCCGACTTGTCACACACGACGACGACGACGACGACGATGACAAAAGCGACCGGCAGTTACACGACCCCCACCGGCGCCCATGCACCATCTCTGTTCCAATCCCCTGGAGCGAGCGGCTAGCAATCCATGGCGTCGTCACCACTTCACCCACACGCACAGTGCACAGTCTTCTCTATCATGCTGAGCTAGTATCCCGTTCAGTATCCAGGGTAAAATCACAAAAAGTCTGTGTGGAAAAACACGAAGTCTGATCACTTCAGTTCAAGGCTGTCTGAATCCTAGTTACAATGTTCACAACTTCAATGGAAAAACACCGAGTTCTGATGTATATTGGTCTACGGGTTTTTTTATCTTTCTTTTTTTTTTTTTCTTTTTTCTTTTTTTTTTACACTGAATGACGTCGATTCTTTATCTTGATTGAAAACAGAAAAGGTGTTATTAGTTGAATCACATTCTGCATTTTTCTGCAAAACGCAGCATAAAGTGATAAACCAGACAAAGATCGAAATAAATAACCTTAATAACACGTCAACGTCTAACTAAAATTTATTTCGTCTTCCAAGCAAAACAGTCCGTCCTTGCTGAAACTAATGTAAACGTTCTAGGCCTAACAGGTTTACATTTTTAAAGGAAACTAAGAATGCAAATTTGCAAAATAAGCAATTTCAATTTGACCTACCCGGGCATACCTACCTAAAGGCGAAAACGGATATGTCAAACACACAAGTGACTGACGGCCGGTGCAAACGCAAGCAAGAAAGACGATTAGCAAAGTGGTATAATTTTGAAACGCCTGAAAGCTCAATAATTCACAGTACTAGTCCAGACTAGTGACGAATTTTAAGCTGACTGCGCTGACATCAAAAGAATTGAGGATTAATCAACAAACAGATAAATCAACGACTAGAAACCGGCAGTGCATGACTGCATAAGGCCATGCCGCCCCTTGGCGCTATCGACCGGACACTCTGAACTTGGCGAGATCGTTACGTTGGGATAAAAATGACATTTCGCCGACTGTCTCCGTATAATGCTCAATTTCAGCACGCTGCGTGATACTTCTGTTGTAATTCCCGGCAAGACACGAGAAGTCAAATAACCGATTGATAACTGACAAGACCTTGCCTACAAAAGAAAAATGTGGTTTGAAATAAATCTACGCTCAGAAAAATGCTAAAGAAAACTGACAATGAAGAGTCAGTGGCAACGTGCTCAGAGCTCAGCCGGTTCTGACAACCAATAATGTTTATGTAGTTTTCAAAGAGAAAAAACTGACACAAAACAACCGCACGACAAACACGAATCTTACTGTCATGGGGAAAAACTTTCTTTTTTTAATTAAAAGGAAAACTAAAGCTGATGTACTACAACGAAAAAGAAGGTAGTTTTCTTACTCGTCAATCCGATACAGTGTCCGTTAGTCCGAGCAGACGACAGAAGACAGGCCTTGTCCCGAGCTGTCCAACTCCATTCATCTTAGCTAAGCCATGAAGAACGAGAAGTAACACAGTTGCTCGCTGGCACCACCACCATCCTCACTGCCACAACTCTGGGCCTACGCCGGCGCTGTCTGTGTTGCTAGCACTCACACAAGACACACACACACACACACATTGATTGCAGGATCCACCGCCACGCGGCTCTTTTCTTCCTAGCCTCAAATGTCGTCTGCTGGCTTCACTTCACCAGACCGTGTTCACCCACAAACCCCGCTCCCCCGCCAAGACTCAATGCGCCGTTCTTGCGCGAGACTTTCCTCTTCTGTTGCATACAGACGTGCTGGGTGTCTGGACTGGTGTTGAGGGGTGTCTGGCTTATAATCACGGGAGCGTTTCAATTTCTCCCCAGCTGGCATTTCAAAAGGGAAATTCTTCTCCGAAAGTTTGCACTCGAATTGTCGTCCGCCACATTAGATCTGTTCAAAGACGAGATTATTAGACACACAACCGAGGCGGCCGGAATCGATAGAATTGGGTTTAAAGAGCTGTTTCGGGTGATTTGATTTTCTGGCCGGCCTGCCCATTCAGAACGGTACAGGACTGTGTTGAACAATGAACGATCTCACTTTGAGCAAAAAGCCCTGCATGCACTCAATGGTGGCCCAGCAAGGGGGGGGGGGGGAGTGCCATGCTTTAATGAGCTCCCTGCCTGCCACGACAAAAAAAAAATAATTAATAATAATAATAATAAATAAATAAAAGAAGAAAAAAAACTCACCACATACAAATTTGGGTTCTTCCCCCTTCCTTCACCCAATCACAACACACACACACACACACACACACACACACACACACACGCACACACACACACACACACACACACACACACACACACACACACACACACACACACACACTGTCAGACCTTTCAATTTGGTTCCAAAAAATTCTAGATCTGTTGATTTTTGTCGAAAAAGACTGAGCCTTCCAGCAAGTTGTTTTTTTCTTTCTTTCTTTCTTTCTTTTTTTTTTTCTTCTTTCTTTCTTCGTTTATTCAACCCAAAACAAGTGTGAGTGCCCTAAGTTCAAGCAAACAAAACACACGGACACCACCCAGACACTAAGCAACAGCGTACTGTTTTCTGAATCTAGATAACTCCTGAAAACGGTCTGAGGGTAAAAACCAATACAAAAAAAATAATCATTTTATTTTTTTCCTTATTTCTTTCTTTCTTTATTTATTTAGTTTTTTTTTTTTTTTTTTTTTTTTTTTTTTTTTTTTTACAATCTTGTGAGATTCTGAAACAACGGCAGTCAATCAAAAAAGAAATGTAGAACTCCGTCGATCCCTATTTTATTAAAATGATTGATAATTCCAACACCAATTTATAAACGATTAATTATATTTTTACCCTCAGACCAT
>CM060311.1:14649826-14657326 GCA_030674185.1 Monoplex corrugatus
AAGACTATTAATCCTGTTAGTTTTTCTTTATGTTTGTTTACAGCCCAGCCGACCTCATAGAGCCATATCAGGGCTATAACCAGTTCAAAACATACACAACACTTCAACACGAAAAAAAAATGAAAAGAAAATGAAGTACTCATATCAATGCATTCGTGCACATAATCTAAGGAATTACCCTGGCGTTGACCATTCCGTCCAGTTTATCGCACAGGGGATTTAAAAAAAATACTTGAATACAAATTTATACATAGCTAAGGACACTAAAACAGATATAAAAATGGGCCAAAGTTACCTCAAATTGCTTCTGCATATCTCCACTGTTGTTGATGATGTTGTTCATATTGGAGGTAGGTCATCTGCTCGAGATTTTTTCTGGTCTCATTTTTTCCTGGCAAAACCGTTGTCATTAGAATTGTGTTGGTGTCGTGGATTGCCTGCCTAGCCGATGTGTTTCGTTTTTCTTTTGATGATTTCTGCCGGCAGTTGACGTACACAAAATCTTCAATATGGTGATGATGATCATCATCATCATCAGGTGCCCTGCCGCATGGCGTTGGCGATCATGGACTTCCATCTGTCTCTGTCTCTTGTTGCCCCAAGCATCTCTTCCACCCTCCTCGTCTTCAGCCACCCCTCATGTCCGTCTAGCATTTTCTCCCTGGGTCTTCCTGGTGCTCTCTTTCCCTCCAGCTTTCCCGTTGTGACCAGGTGCTTCAAATCCCCCTTCCTCCTAAAATGGCCTATAAATGTTGCCTGTCTTTTCCTAATCTTCCTTATAAATGGTCTTCTTGTGTCTGCCTCTATCAAGACTGTCTCGTTTGTTTTCTTTGCTGTCCATGGAACTCTCAACATTTTTCTTAGAAACCACATCTCGGCTGCCTCAATCTTTTTCTGGCTTTGCTTGTTGACTGTCCACGCCTCACATCCGTACAACAGTATTGATTCTATATAACATTCAAGAACTCTCTTGCTGATGTTAATTGATAGACATTTGTTGGTAAGGATGGTGATGATACTGCCCTGATGCTGGGCGATATCCCGAGCATGACAAGAAGTCTGTGCAGAGTAGGTGCAAAAAGCAAGAAGGCAGGTCTAAATATAAATGCCAAGAAGACGAAAGAAATGAACCTGGAAGGAGAAGAAAGTCAGGCATATCGAGATATTCCAATCGAAAGGACTGCTTTAGAAAATGAGAGTAAGTTTAAATATTTACGCACGGTTAAAGCTCATGATGGCACCTGATAAGTTAACAAGTTAACAAGAAACACCACGAGGGTGCTGTTGGGACCCAGAGCACCAATGTCTCGCCACTCTCTGGGCAATCCCCCCCCCCCCCGTCCCCCATCCCCCAAAGCTGACGATACTATTCGATAAAAATCAAAATGACTCTAGGAATTGCAAAACAGAAAATAACCCAATAACATTTGGAAAGACAGACAAGCATACCAACAGTCCTCAAAATCAAAATTCTAAAATGTCTGATCTGGCCAGTAATGCTGTGAAGCCTGGAAATACAGAAAACGCAGATGAAAATAAGATTGCAGCAGCAGAGATGTGGTTCTACAGGCGAATTGTTAGAGTTAAAAGGCGAATTCTTAGAGTTAAATGAACCATCAAAAGAACAAATGACTGCATACTGAACAAACTGACGTCATCACTATCATCCCTATTCTCGTCATATAGCAGTGTGTAAATAATCAAGAACAAATGACAGCATACTGAACAAACTGACGTCATCACTATCATCCCTATTCTCGTCATATAGCAGTGTGTAAATTATTGTTCCACATGCCGTGACCCTTCATGCCCTGCTTTCCATGTGACCTCAATTCCAGTAGATGTGGCCAGTCGCCGTGGTGTAGTGGTTAACGCAGCGGACTACCGACTGGAAGGTTGTGGGTTCGAATCTCCATCAGTACCTTCAAAAATCAGTGTGGGATTTTTTGGCTCTAACCTGCTCCTACCCAGAGTTGAGCGTGCTATGGGCTCGTTGAGAAGACTGGGACCACACAGTCGAATCTCATCCACTTCACGGATGCGTCGTTGAGGGTGGTGCTCAAATCTTTTGACCAGCACCGCAGATGTTTGTATCTCTCAAGCCTGGTCGACGGCAGGATACATTATGATAGTAAGCGTAGAATACAGACTTGTCACGCAGTCTCAATCCAAGATGGAACTCCATAGCATCATGAATATCATCCTCATCGACATCATCATCATCGCATTGTAAAAACTGTTCCAGCTTATGTGGCCATTAAGGTGGCGTAGAAAATGGGACAAAAAAAACAAAACAAAAAAGCTGAACACAAAGGTAATATCCCTGAGTGTGATGATCCTAAAAAAAATTATATATAAACGAAAAAGAAAAAAAAGTTAGTAGATATGTGGCAGAAGCCGAAGTGAGCGGTGCGGGGTTATTCACACGGTGAGCGACACGTAAGAGGCATCAGGTGAACGTACAAGTTTTTCCCATCAGCGTGAGAGCTGTAGCCTACAGTATAACAGGTCTGCTATTACCATTGAGGAAACACGATAGCCCAGTACCTGTCTGTGTCTTCGCAGCATCTCCCATAGCTCACACAAACGACCATAGAAACAAACACAACATCTATCATCAGTAACAACAACAACAGAGCAATATTGGCAGCAGAGCCGACTGTTATTGTAACAGAAATAGAAAAACGAGAAGGAAAAACAAAAACAATGGCAGAAGTAAAAGTAATGATGGAGAAGTAGTGGAGAAATAATAGGTCACACACAAACAATGGGCAGGGGATGTAATCCAAAAAATGCAATGATGGTCAAAGACCAACAGGAAAAAAAGAGAGAGAAAAAAACATGTTCAGACAAGATATTACGAAAGAAGAAAGTGCCGGAAGAATCCAGAAGGCAGACTAGCAAGGCTGGCAGGGGCAATGGACGACGTGGGAAAATGCACTCCAAAGAAGTCTAGACTGGAATGACATGTGGCATATGGCCTCTCTCAGGATCAGTTTCATTCTCAGATCTGTATATGACCTTCTGCCCTTGAATGTAAATCTGGTGAAATGGGAGAAATCACATAACCCTGCTTGCCCGTTCTGCAGGGCAAACAGACAGTGGAACATATCCTGAGACCATGCCAATACATGGAGACACAATCAAATGCTTTAAAATATCGCACAATTAATCAGTGTTGCTATGGGGAACAACCACGCCACCAGAAGCTTCTGCAGCCTTCTATGTAGCTGGAGGCAGGAAAGTGTGGTCTGAAAAGTTTGTGACGTCCGGAGCAAGGAAGTGGGACGTCCTGGAGGAAGCAGATGACTGGGAACGCAAAGCAGAGCTTCCACAATGTAAAAAACACCCAGAAATCATCAGCAAGAATAGCATGAGAATGGATATAGTGCTCCACTCTCATTCATGATTCTGATAAACACATCGTGCCGGATGAAAGTAGAATGGAGGAAGCCCATATCTACAAGACAGAAAAGTATGCTAATCTAGCCAGCAACTTGAAGAAACCCGGCTTTCAAGCCGAAGTCCACGCCATAGAGGTTGGAGCAAGGGGGTTATTAGGCACATCTGCCTTTGACCTCATGAAATAGCTCTCCATTTGTGAGAAGCGAAGGATAAGAGCCCTAAAGGCAATGACAGAAGCAACTAAGAAAAATTGCAACTGGATCTGGTAGAGGTTTCAGTTTCAGTTTCTCAAGATGACGTCCCCGCGCTCGGAATGAATTCCATATGCACTAACGTCATAGGTGCCATGTGATGGAGAAGATCCAGAATAATCACGGCACAAGCCTTAATTAAGCCTGCAGATAAATCCACGAGCTGGCCAGGTCCTGAGATCCTACCTAGGCAGTGCCATAACCCTGGGGTCGTAGGGGAATGAGGCGGTAGAAACTTTTTCCCAGGGCGGCGCCCATCCCCTCTTCCTCGCTTCAAATTCGTATTCATATTCACATTTTTTTACCAAAACTTCAGAAAAAGAAGCAAAAAATGAGAGCATCATAAAGTTAAAAAATACTTTCCCTGTATACAACAGATGTCCCACAGCAAAATGACCTTACAAGGATGACTTGGCCTTCAGATACCCGGCCATCTTAGAGGCGGGGGTTAGACCCTCAATGGAAAACAAATGACGACAGCAAGAGGTATCAAGTATGACCTGGGTGCTGCCCTTTCCCCTTAGAGTGTCAGGAGTTAAGAACCGAAACACTGGTGTTACGGGGTTTCTCTTCTGGGGATCTTCTGCTGTCCGGCTGACCACAGTTTCTTGATACTATTTACAGTGGCATCAGTGTAAGCATCAACATCAGCAGCAATACCAACAGTACTAGCAGAAGACAAGATAGTTGTAGTAGTTTCTTTCTTCTTTAACGATTTGTCCATTTGTACCATTATGGGTGTCACGGGAACAAGATTTGGCTTGGAAAAAAAACCCAAAACCAAACCAAACCAAACCAAACCAAAACAAAACAAAACAAAAAACAACAACCAACCAACCGAACAAAAATAAGAACAAAAACAAACAAAACAAAAAATACCTCGGTTAAACAACGCATGGAAAGACAGAGGGCTTCCCAAATATTTAAAATTAAGAATCCTGAAAATTTTATTTAGCTTGTTTTTAATGTATGGTTGTGAGGCCTGGACACTAAGAAAAGACGAAGAAAATAAAATCAATTCAGCGGAAATGTGGTTCTATAGACGACTTGTCGGAGTCAAATGGACAGATAGAAGAACAAACGATTGCGCATTAAAGGAACTGAATGTTCAGTGCAAACTGCTAACAGAGACCAACAAAAGAAAGCTGAATTGTATAGGCCATGCGATCAGAAACGCCAAAACAGATTTGATATCAACGGTCCTGTTGGGAAAAGTTGAGGCGAGGAGAAGAAAGGGACGACCGCTCACCTCCTACCTCAAACAACATCGCTGATGTCTGTGGTCTGGGGATCCAGGAAGTCGCCCACAGATGTCTCCTGTGACCTGGAGAAGTCTTATGACGTAGAGCGGCTTCTACTGCCGATCCCGGCGAGGGAGAGAGATGAGATGAAGTGAGGTGAGCTCTTGTCCACGACGTAGGTCTGCCCTGTCCACATCACTGAAGAAATCCACGATAAAGACAAGAGCCTGTACAGCTTGCCACCAGCCATGTAGCAGGAGTTGACAGAACGACGCTGAGAACAGCAGTAAACCGCCTTAGAGACTTCAGCTATGAATAGCTGCCAGGTTTCATCATCATCATCAGGTGCCCTGCCGCATGGCGTTGGCGATTATGGACTTCCGTCTGTCTCTATCTCTTGTTGCCTCAAGCATCTCTTCCACCCTCCCTGTCTTCAGCCACTCTGCAAGTCCGTCTAGTATCTTCTCCCTGCGTCTACCCGGTGCTCTCCTTCCCTCCAGCTTTCCCGTTGTGACCAGGTATTCCAATTCCCTTTCCTCATAAAACGGCCTATGAATGTTGTCTGCCTTTTCCCAATCTTCTTATGAATGATCTATTTGCGTCTGCCCCATCAAGACTGTCTCGTTTGTTTTCTTTGCTGTCCATGGAACTCTCAACATCCTTCTTAGAAACCATACCTCGGCTGCCTCAATCTTGTTCTGGCTTTGCTTGTTGACTGTCCACGCCTCGCAACCGTACAACACATTCCAGAACTCTCTTCCTGATGTTAATTAATAGGCATTTCTTGGTAAGAATGCTTTCCATCTTCTTGAATGTTGTTTTGGCTTGGGCGATTCTGCTGGCTATTTCTGATGTGCATCTGCCGTCTGGTGAAATGATCGTTCCCAGGTATTTAAAACTTACCAACCTGTCTCAAGGTTGTGCCGTTTGCTGTTATTTTGCATGAGGGGATTTCATGTTTTTTACTGATCACAGTGACAGGTTTGCATGGAGGATGATAGTGAAGGTATAACCCTCATGACTCCCGCATCCTGTCCATTAGCATCCTGCATTGTCAGCCATGCTAGCAAAGCAAAAACTTAACTTTTGATTCCCTCACCCGATCCACCAGGTTCCTGAGGGAATCAAAAGGTTAAGTTTTTGCAGTTGGTAGATAGGTGCGGGAGTCCAAGGGTTAAATGATCGTGTGTGTTTAAAAGTACATGTGTAAATCACTTCTCCTGACAGTCATCATATATGGCTGATTCGTTTTTGATGACTTCTTTTTTTTGCAACATTTACACATACAACACACACACACACACACATGCACACGCACACACACACACACACACACACAACACACACACACACACACAACACACACAGACACAGACACATACACACACACATACACACGTACAGACACACACAGACACAGACACACACACAACACACACATACACTCAGACACAGACACACACACGCACACACACATACACACATACAGACACATACACACACAGACACAGACACACACATACACAGACAGACACTACACACACACACACACACACACACACACATACACACACACACAGACGAACACGCGCGCGGGTATACACACACCTATACATGGGAACGTGCGTGCCCGCATACAGACACACACACATATACGAACACAAATGCATACGAACGCGTGCGCGCATACACACACACATACATACACATACACAAACATACATATACACACACAGGCACACACACACACACTCACTCACACAAAACACACACACAACACACACACACACACACACACACATATATATATATATACAACACACACGCATGTACACTCAACTCCCCACCAAATCATCCCCACTCTCACATATGTTATCTGAGAGAAGGACAGAGACAGAGAAGACACAGAGAGAGAGAAGACAGAGAGAGACAGAGAGAGAGAAGGAATAACAAAGAACAACAGAATGAGAGAGAGAAAGAGAGAGAAGAGAGACAAGAGAGAGAAGACAGAAGAGACAAAGAGAGAACAGAGAGAGAGAAGAGAGAGACAGAGAGAGAGACAGAGAAAGAGAGAGACAGAGAGAGAGAAGAGAAACAAAGAACAACAGAAGAGAGAGAGAGAGAGAAAGAGAGACAGAGAAAAGAGAGAGAGAGAGAGAAAGAGAGAAAGAGAAAGAGAAGGAATAACAGAGAACAACAGAATGAGAGAGAGAGAGACAGAGACAGAGAGAAACAGACACAGAGACAACAGAGACAGAGACAAAAACAGAGACAGAGACAGATACAGAGACAGAGACAAAAACAGAGACAGAGACAGACACAGAGACAGACACAGAAACAGAAACAGACACAGAGACAAACGGACAGAGAGATACCCCAAAAACACGCGAACAGGCAGTTTTTCTCACAAACGTCTGTCATTTACACAGCAAAACATCTCATAAATAACTTTACTCATGGTAATTCCCCTCATTCAAACAGCAAAACGTGTAATAAACAAAATGATTGATGATGCTATGCAAGTCTTCCGAAAGTCATACAATCTGACCGCAGAGGACCCAGGACACACAACGACAACCTCAGGGGTCTAAGACAACCCCCCC
>CM060311.1:14662326-14667326 GCA_030674185.1 Monoplex corrugatus
CGAAATATACACATAACACACACTCTCTATTTTTACCCTTTAACATCATGCACACTCTCACAAAGACATCTATCTACAACATACTACACGACTGCACTAAAACAGGATGCGACAGGGTCAGTATACAAATTAATTTAAACAGGATTCACAGAAAAGACAGGCTTTAAGTTGGTTTTAAACGAGGAACTGTTAGGCAAATTTGTCACAACAAAGGGCAGATTATTCCATAGAAAAGATCCAAAATGAGCAAAGAGTGAAGGACTTGGATGATACAGCCTGAGCCACAGTCGAATGGCGTTAAGACTGAAGCAATGTTACAATTATTATGGCCCTCCTAGGTGCTTACATTTCTACAATACAAATACACGAAATATACACATAACACACACTCTCTATTTTTACCCATTAACATCATGCACACTCTCACAAAGACATCTATCTACAACATACTACACGACTGCACTAAAACAGGATGTGACAGGGTCAGTATAACAAATCAATTTTTAACCGCACGCACACACACACACACACACACACACACACACACACTACACACACACGCTCACACGGGCGCGCGCACATACATAGAGACAAACGCACGCACGCACACAGACATATACGCACACAGACAGACAGATAGACAGACACACACATATACACAGACATACAGACACGGACACACACACACACACACACACATACACATACATGCACGCGGGCGTGTACACACACACACACATATATACACACACACGCACGGAAACACACACACACACACACACACACAACACACACACACACACACACAACACACACACACACACACACACACACACACACACACTGTCAGTATTCATAATCATCACAAGATTCCTTTTCGCGTCCATTGAATACTTTTGGTTCAACATTCAGTCTGAAAAGCAACGGAGACATTATTTTAATCTATCTTTTCATATAAGAATAATGGCAAAAAGACAGTCAAGCCAAACTGTACATCTCCCTTCACACATGCTGTGCAATAACTTCCTTTTAAAGGTCATAACCTTAAATCCGTGTCTACATACTGAAAGAACTGACAAAATCAGTAAGCTGGTACTATTAAACTCCATTTGTATACGTATCATACAAAATTCATCTTGAAAATTGTGATGGACTCATTAACTTAATCCCTACTTTCATGCTGAAATTGTGAGGGATTTTTTAAAATGGCCAAGCCATACCATAAAACTCTTCTTGTACTCTCTGAGGACGTTTCGTGCAATATTCACCTTGAGCTAAAAAGAAAAAAAAAAAAAAAAAAGAAAAAGAAAAGTGGACACATCAACTTAATCCCTGTCTTTATGTTGGAGTAGTGAGAAAAACGACGGCCAGTCTGTTCTTTTAATGTCCCTTTTGACACTCCCTTAACACATTTCGTGCTGTATTGATCTTAAAAATCAGTTGATCTTTATGAATCTTTCGCGGTGAGGTTCCCAGAAGAATTGAACATTTGATTTTGAGACAGACAAGGCTCAGGTACATCGCCTTATCAACACTTTACTCTAAAAGACTGGACCATATTAGTTCAGGCTTGAGACATTCAACACTGTCATGAGAGGTTGGGTTACGTGTGAGGTCCACATTCGGTCATCCATCCGTTGATAATTGATCTAGAAATCCTTAGATTTCGTGTCTGGAGTTCAGTCCGGGCCCGCAACATTAAAAACTGGCTTGTTCACTGCCCGTCTGTATGTTCCAATCATTCTGGTGGTGTCAGCTTAGTATTCTGTATGTTCCAATCATTCTGGTGGTGTCAGCTTAGTGTTCTGTATGTTCCAATCATTCTGGTGGTGTCAGCTTAGTATTCTGTATGTTCCAATCATTCTGGTGGCGTCAGCTTAGTGTTCTGTATGTTCCAATCATTCTGGTGGTGTCAGCTTAGTGTTCTGTATGTTCTAATCATTCTGGTGGTGTCAGCTTAGTGTTCTGTATGTTCCAATCATTCTGGTGGTGTCAGCTTAGTATTCTGTATGTTCCAATCATTCTGGTGGCGTCAGCTTAGTGTTTCATGAGTCCTGTTTCATACCCCCTACCTCCCCCCCGCCCCAGCTTCCCCCAATTTTCAAGACTTTGTCAGCGCTTACAGTTTTGCACGTGCTCAAACATAATTATTGGTATATCCTGATGTGGAGCGCATATGGAATTGTCTGAGAGTAATGGATCCCTCTTGAATAAACTCAAAACTTCAAGGAATCCTTCCTGGCACTTGTCAGTTTGTTTGCGTATTTGTGACCTTCACCTTTGAACGATACTCAGTGAAACTTGCAAGTTTGTTTAGCGACACATGTTTTCAACAAATTTAGTAAACCTTTCCCCTGAAATAGCCGAAATATCTTCAAGAAAAGGATCTCATGTCTTGGACACTCCTGATCCAACACACATACGTGTGAGAATGGTTTTAACTGTTGTCTTGTCTCTTAACCTGGTTGTCGTTTTTGACGTAGTGTTAACCCTGATATGGCTCTAGTAGTCGGCTGGGCTATAAGCAGTATGAACCCGAATCAAACCTGAAGACACACATACATACAAGGAACCTACGTAAGTACGTATGTATGTGCAAACTTCAAATTGCCAAACACTTTATAACTCAAAGATTGTAACATTCGGTCCCACTAGACCTGTCTTACAGCCAGTCCTTGGAATTTTACACATATGAAATAAGCATACTGACACAAAGAAACTAACAAAGAATCAAACAAAGAACCAAACAAAGAAACAAAGAAACAAAGAACCAAACAAAGAAACAAAGAAACAAAGAACCAAACAAAGAAACAAAGAACCAAACAAAGAAACAAAGAACCAAACAAAGAAACAAAGAAACAAAGAAACAAACAAAGAAACAAAGAACCAAACAAAGAAACAAAGAACCAAACAAAGAAACAAGAAACAAAGAACCAAACAAAGAAACAAAGAAACAAAGAACCAAACAAAGAACCAACCAACCAACAAACCTACCGACCGACCGACCGACCGACCAACCAACCATCAACCAACCAACCAGCCAACCAACCAACCAACCAAACAAACAAACAAACAACAGAACAACAAAAACTTTAAGACGAAAAACATTGATTAATAATAAGAAGAATGAAATTTATAAAGTGCCAAGTCTTGATACAAATCAAACCAGGCCACACTCTCACATTCACCAAAACTTCACCAACAACGACCACAACTCCAGACACAAAGCACAACAACTGGAGGGAGGACAGGAGCATGGGCAAAAATGTGTATGTAGAGGGGAAATCACTGCTGGACAAAAAGGTATGTCTCAAGCTAGACTTGAAAGAAAACAAAAAGTTGTATGGACCAACACAGAAAAAGAGTGCGACGACTGTGAACATCTTATTGAGGACTTGTAAACAACTATATCAGAAGCAGACGGAGAGGTCAGCAGAGGTGTACATTAGAAGGTGACAGACAGATAAACAGAACAGTACCAATGATACACGTGTGCACACTGTACTGATTTGTATCAAATTCTTTGAGAAACAGGCAACCAGTGAAGAAAACGAAGCAAGGCAGTGACATGATCATGCCTCTTTTTGCAAAGGACAAGACGGGCTGCAGAATTCTGAATACGCTGGAGGCATGCAACAGAAGAAGCAGGCAAACCAGAGAGCAGAGAGTTGAAAATAGTCGATGCGAGACAAGATCAGAGAAGTCGTAAGTTTAGATGTTGCTGAAGTTGAAAGATAACAGCAAATAGAACTGAAACTTTGCAGTTGACGATAAGAAGACTGACAGGTTTGGGTGATGAAGTTCTGCATAGAGAGTTGAGGATCAAGAACATTTTGCACCTTTATGTATAGATTATATCAGCTTCAGAGTGTTGTGGCAACCTATTGATAATTCATTATTAATTGTTATATTATATTTATGCACGAGACTCTTCAATGTTTGAATATTCAGTGGTGTTAAATAGTCTGAATCTGTTGCATATTTTCACTTCAAAATTTTCAAGGTCATATAGGTGCCATCTGGATTAAAAAAAGCCAACAACATTATGTATTCCTTTTTCAAACATGATTTATGAATTATTGACATTATTGTACACCAAAACTGAGCAGGTCTATAGCTATGTATGACTACACTGAAACATACCAATTGGTATCTTATGCCGTAGTCAGGACAAGCAGTTTAATCAATGACAATCAGACAGAGAGACAGACAGACAGACAGACAGACAGGCATGCATGCAGGTAGGTAG
The DNA here is from genome assembly GCA_030674185.1 of Monoplex corrugatus. Lineage (NCBI taxonomy): Eukaryota > Metazoa > Mollusca > Gastropoda > Littorinimorpha > Ranellidae > Monoplex > Monoplex corrugatus. The sequence continues at coordinate 14,666,576 of CM060311.1, forward strand.
AAAGACAGACAGACAGACAGGCAGGCAGGCAGACAGACAGACAGGCAGACAGAAACAGGTAGACAAGACAGACAAGACAGACAAGACAGACAGACAAACAAGACAAACAGAGAGACAGACAAGACAGGCAGACAGACAGACAAGCCACCCTGTCAGTATCAAACAATCCTCGCTGATCTTAATGGAATAACAAAAACAAAACAAAAACAAAAAAAAGAACGCTACATAAAAAGGGGTATCCGAACAAATAATTGAAAAGAGGGTGGCTCCATTCACTGAGAAAAAGCAGTCACAATTACACTGATTTCGTCTCCCGGGTAAATACTCGCCTCGACCTCTATATACAAAAGGGGCGGGGAACTTGGTTAAAACTTGGTGTGACCTGAACAAAGGGGTGGGGGGGCCAAGCTGTTTTCTAAAAAGCCAGGACAAAGAGGTGGAAAAGGCTGATAACTGACGCGGCCCATTAAGCAGGATTAACACTGGTCGTGCCGAGGACTTTTTGGTCTTCTTCTTTTAACACGTGAGCAAATCGTTCAAAGGATGGGAGGTGCGGAGATAGAATCATTTACAACTCTACGGGCTCATCGTGATAACACCATGACCACCGGCTGGCGTTTATGACGATAACATCCTTTTACGGCTGTTGGAGCCACTGTGATAAATATCATTACGACTTAACGGTCACCAACTCATTGACACCCTTTCTAGTCCCATACCCTTTTTTTTTTTTTTTTTTTGTTTTTTGTCA
>CM060311.1:14674826-14679826 GCA_030674185.1 Monoplex corrugatus
TCTTTTCACCTATTTCTTTGTTTGTCCATGTCTTTGTCATGTGCAGTCTTTTCTCCTTTTCCTTTGTTTGTCCGTATATTTCATTGTTTGCTCTTTTCTCCTTTTCCTTTGTTTGTCCGTATCTTTCCTTTGTTTGTCCTTTTCTCCTTTTCCTTTGTTTGTCCGTATCTTTCGTTGTTTGCTCTTTCTCTTTCCTTTGTCTGTTCCTTTTCCTTTGTTTCGTCTTCTGTTTGTTCCGTGTCTTCTCTTTGTTTGCTCTTTTCTCCTTTCCTTTGTTTGTCCGTGTCTTTCCTTTGTTTGCTCTTTTCTCCTTTTCCTTTGTTTGTCCGTGTCTTTCCTTGTTTGCTCTTTTCTCCTTTTCCTTTGTTTGTCCATGTCTGCTTTTGTTTTCCTTTTCCCCTGTTTGTTCATGTCTTTCTTTGTCCGCTTTTTTCTCTTTTTCTCTTGCTCTCTTCTTTGTTTGGCGATCTTCAACAGTCTGCTGGATGTGGCCAGGCAACTTGCCCCCAAAAGCCGGGATTAAACATAGTCGAGCGTGGTTGCCAAAAGGACAGATGAACAGGTTCCCCTGCTCTGGCTTGACAGAACACACGGCAATAGTCTACCCTGCTGAAAATGGGTAGCGTTTTTTTTTTCTCTTTTTTTTTTCATTTTGGTTTGCCTTGTTTGTTTATTTGTTTTGCTTTAGGTGTCTGTTCTTCAGGAACTAAAATTCGATTTTTTTTTGCGTCACTACGAAATTTTCCGTGTGAAACGCAGACAGCTGATCCCGGGGAGACACGTTGCCATAGTACGGCGCCACTGATATTTTTCTTGTAGTATGTAGTTTTGTTTTTAACCCTTTGACTCCCGTACCCTATCCACCAGCTTACTGCAGGAAGCTTGAGGGAATCAGAGGGTTAAGTTTTTGCTTTGCTAGCATGGTTGGCAATGTAGGATGCTGGTGGCCAGGATGTGGGAGCCAAAAGGTCAATGTTGCAGGCTGGAATTGAACTTGAGATGGCAAATCTTGAATCCACGGCTCCATCTAACAACCAACCAACCAACCAACTAACCAACCAACCAACCAACCAACCAACCAACCAACTAACTAACCAAAACAACCAACCAACCAACCAACCAACCAACCAATCAACCAACCAACCAAACCAACCAACCAACCAGCCAACCAACTAACTAACCAAACAAACAAACAACCAACCAACCAACCAACCAACCAACCAACCAATCAATCAACCAACCAACCAACCAGCCAACCAACCAACCAACCGATCAGTCAACCAGCCAGCCAGCCAACCAACTAACCAACCAGCCAATCAACCAACCAACCAACCAGCCAACCAACCAACCAACCAACCAACTAACCAACCAACCAACCAACTAACCAACCAACCAATCAACCAACCAAACCAACCAACCAACCAACTAACCAACCAACCAACCAACCAGCCAACCAACCAACCAACCGACCAGTCAACCAACCAGCCAGCCAACCAATTAACCAACCAGCCAACCAACCAACCAACCAACCAACAACCAACTAACCAACCAACCAGCCAACCAACCAACCAACCAACCAACCAGTCAGCCAACCAGCCAACCACAACCAAACCACCAACCAGCCAACCAACCAACCAACCAACCAACCAACCATCCAACCAACTAACCAACCAGCCAACCACCCAACCAACCAACCAACCAACCAAACCAACCAACCACAGCCAACCAACCAACCAACCAACCACAGCCAACCAACCAACCAACCAACCAACCATCCAACCAACCAACCAACCAACCTACTAACCAACCAACCAACAAGCCAACCAACCAACCAACCAACCCGCCAACCAACCAACCAACCAACCAACCCGTATAGTGGAGGACGAAGCAGACAGAAGGTAAAGCGCCGAGGGAGAGGAGATAACCATCACCTTACTTACTTTAACCCTGGGAGTTTGGGGATCGGAGTTTGGGAGTTTGAACGAGAGGAACTCATCGCACTCGAAGACAATGCCATATGCGCTCCTCCCTAATCTAGAAGTGGAGGTTGTCTTAACACACCACTTCACAACGATCGTGAGAAAAGTTTTACCCTCACGTGTTTTGGTTGTTGTGTTTTTCTTCACAGTAACTTAGCGTGTGTTTCAAACACAAAAGAAAAACGTATCGAGTATCAGTTTATACCCTCCCCGTACTTAGGCAGTGTGTGGGTAAACGGCCGCTCCACTTGTGACCTGATATGTCTTGAAGTCAGCAATAAAACGCCAAGTTTGATTAAAAACCAATTTGGAGCAGTGAGATAACATCCACTTCATCCTCCTTCAATTGGGATACAATCCCGCCGTGACCTTCACCGCTAAAAGGGCGGTAATTCTTTCACGCCCCCTCCACCCTACCAATTAACCCTTTCACACAGTTAACCCTTGCTCACCCTCACCCTCACCCGTCACCAAGTCACCCGAAAACATCATCGACTTCGACAGTTGCCGCCGCAGCCGATGCCACAACTTTCCTCCACATATTCTGTACGTTATATGGAGTTCATACGTAAACAATGTCTTTTGACTATTATGTGTATAAGTTTTTGTTATCTTTCGTTACCACATCGTGTTTTGATGTCCGTTTGTTGTGAAGCAAAAGACGAATAAAAAAAAAGTTATCAAAAAAACCCTCTCTTCTATTTACTTTGGTTTTTGCCTTCTCATGCTGATGTTGGTGATATTGTCTATAAAGGAGGTGAGTGGTCTGGATTTCCTTTGGTTTCAACTTTTCCCCGCAAAAACTTTTGTCAGGGTTGTGTTGTGTTGCAGATTGCATGGCCATGTATTTAACTTTTCTTTCTGTCATTTCTGACAGCAACTGACGTTGGACTCTGAGTTTGTTCAAAATGTGTTGTTGTTCTGTAAATTTTAAAGTCCTACCACTCTCAGAGTATACGAGGACTAGCGAAAAAAAATGTTCAAAGAAGCCTTAAAATGTTTTAGTGCATTGTGAGAGACCGATGCTTTTTTCGGTTCTCCTGATCCACCAAATGGATAAATGATGATAAATCTATATGCTTGTTCAAAATGCTTTCATTTGTTCTTTTATTGGTCCATTTGACTCTCAGAAGCTGCCTGTAGAACCATATCTCTGCAGCTTCAATCTTATTTTCATCTGCTTTTCTGCGTGTCCAGCCATACATCATCACTGGCCAGATCCAATATTTTAGGATTTTGATTTTGAGGGCTGTTGGTTTGCTTCTGTCTTTCCGAATGTTGTTGAGCTGGATCATTTTCTGTTTTGCCACTCCTCTGATTTTGATGTCTTTAGTACAAATCTCACCACGATCTTTCACCGAGCATTAATGTTTAAAATTACTCACAATTTCTAATGCAGTCTTGTTAATTTGAATACCTCGACTTGACTTTCTTCTCCTAATTGCATTACTTTTGTCTTCTTGACATCTAGGTTTAGACCTGCCTTCCTGACCAATGCATCTGCTCTATACAAAATTCTTTTCATGCTAGTGATATTGCCAGGCATCTGTGCAGTATTTCGGCATACTGTAGATATGTGATGTTTCGACCATCAATTTTTATTCCCTTGTCTTCAATATCTGCTTCTCTGAAAACATGCTCCGTGTACGTGTTGAAGAGATGAGAGGAGAAAATCAGCCCTGACGGACTCCTTTGTTTATGCTAAAATATTTCTCTCAGTTTTGGATGGTCCATCCAGTTTTTGCGTTTTGGTCGTTGTAAATGGCTGCGATAGTAAAAATTAGATGTTTGAGGAAGCCCATCTTTTTCGTGGTATTAAAATGTGTAAGACATTGTCAAACGCTTTGAAGTAATCGATGAAAATAATGACGGTCTCTTGCTCGCTATTTCTGATTTTGCAAAACCAATATCATGTCAGTAGTTCCTCTGTTGGCCCTGTGACCTACTTGACAGTTTGACAGCTTCCTATCCACATGCGATGTCAGTCCGTACAGTATTATGATGGCCAGGATTTTTACCGGTGTGACTGATGAGAGCAAAGGTTCTGTAGTTGTTACAGTCGCTGATGTTTTTGCTCTCGTGCAACATGACAAGGTTTTATAGTTTCCAGTCTGGTGGCCATTCACATGTACTCCATATCTTACAACACAGGTGGTGCAATGCTTTCACATCTGATTTTCCAATGTTTTTAGCAGTTCTCCAGGAATGTCATATAGTCCGGGTGATTTTCCAATTTTCAACTTTTTGACGGCTGCTGTCACTTAACTTAGGAGAAGTTCTGGTTCAGGATGCCGAAATAAAGGCAGGGAGTACCTTATGGACGTGTTGCTGTCGTGTCATAGAATAAGTCTTTTTTTTATTTTAGCATATTGGTGTCATCTTGTAAAAAGGTATTCTGTCTCGGTTAAAGTGAATTATCTTTGCTGTTGGTACACTGATTTTGTGATTGAAATGTAGCAGTTTTCGTTTTCCTACTTTGTTCAGACAATCCACCTCCTTTGATTTTCTGAGTTGCAGTGGGAGATTTTAACACAGTGTTGATCAACAACGCACTCTTGTCTCTTCTGGCTTTGGTTTGTAGTTCTCTTTTCAGTCTCTTGTAGTCTTCTTGGTTGTAATTTTCATGTGCTTGGCTTTTCTTTTTTTCCAGTTCTATTACTTCGTCAGGGGAAGCGCTCAGTTGGTGACCAAATGAAACGTTTTAAAGATTACCAAAGAAATAAGAGGGAAGCAGGGAGAATTTTTATAATCGAAAGCTGATCACCGGAGCAAGAGAGGAGTGTTCTGAGCTTACAGTTTTTGTGCTTTGTATCTGCTTCTATGCTAGCTGAATGGGTAGCGCAAACTGTGTTAGATTTGAGAAGTTCTACAATATGGGAGATAATTTCTACGTGACTCTCAAGAGTTATGTCCTTTGATTCATGTTTTAAAGATTGCCTCAAAGTATCCATCAACTACCTGGGCATCAATCCCAATGCCTGGGAGACGCTTGCACTAAATCGAAAGCTGACCATCGGAGCA
>CM060311.1:14694826-14704826 GCA_030674185.1 Monoplex corrugatus
AAAAAGAATAAGGAATCAGAACGCGTATTTAATACAACAAGACAAGACAGGCGTAATTTTCGGCTAAATGGCCCTTGTGAAGCGTAAGACTACAAACAAACAAGCACCAGATACAAAACTCAGGAGAAAAAGACTGAAGCTTCCCTGCTGCTCCGTCCAGTGTGAGAAAAGGAATAAACTGACTAAACTCCTGATTTTTGTATCTGGTGTTTGTTTGTGATCTTACGCTTGACAAAGGCCAGTTAGCCGAAAAGTTGCGCCTGTCTTGTCTGGTTGTATTAAATACGAGTTTTTATTCTTTTTTCGTGTTTGTTTTTTTCTGGTTCTTGTCTGCTAGAACGCGGGCATTCACACTTGTTTTGGATTCTGTGTTTATGCATACTTTCTCTATAGGCCTACATCTTTCGTTGTTTCCAAAAACACTGACGTCACAACACACCACCACCATCACCACCACTCATCCCACTCCTTGTGTACCGTGCTGTACGTGCTGCGTGAAATTCCTGGAAGTCTGGCACATAGTCTGACAGGAGATCATGGTCTTCCTTGTTCCACATGTAGTTGTTATGGTTATGCAGACATAGGAGTAATGTGCCAAATTTCATACGTGAATAGAGAAAAGAAAAATGAAAGAAAGAATTGTAGAAAGAAAGAAAATAACAACAACAACAACAAAATCATAGAAAAAAGAAAGAAAGAACACGCACGACGTGGTAAAATCATAATAACAGTGTGTCTCAGTTCAATTCAATTCAAGGGTCCCTAATTAATTCACAACAGAAAATGAAATATGAATACACTGGTCTCACACCTCACGTACATCAGTCTAATATCTACATAAACGTTTGAAAAACTAAATTAGAGATTTGGAGGGCAAGGGGCAGGTGGAAGGAGAAGCGGAACCAGTCGCCGTGGTGTAGTGGTCAGCGCAACGGACTACCGACTGGAAGGTTGTGGATTCGAATCTCCATCAGTCCCTTCAAAAATCGTTGTGAGATTTTTCGGCTGTAACCGGCTCCTACCCAGAGTTGGGATGCTATGGCTCATTGGGAAGACTGGGACCACACAGTCGAGTCTCATCCATTTCACGAATGCGTCGTTGAGGGTGTTGCTCAAATCTTCTGACCAGCACCGCAGGTTTCTGTTTCTCTCAGGCCTGGTTGACGCCAGGATATATTATGATAGTAAGCGTAGAGAACAGCCCTGTCACGCAGTCTCAATCCTAGATGGAGCTCCATAGCAACATGATTATCATCCTCATCGACATCATCATCATCGCATTGTTAAAAACTGTTCCAGCTTCTGTGGCCGGCCATTGATGTGGCGTAGCAAATAGGACAAAAATACAAAACAAAACAAAACAAAGGAAGGAGAAATGGACAAGAGAGGGGTAGGTGGACGCAAGGTATGTTACTGTTCATGAAGACGGGGGGGTAGAGCGGTGTGTGGTGGTGATCATCAGTGTACCCACCAGACAACAGGCCTGACGGTCAGACGGTCATTTCACGCCACGCACAGAAATAGCCAGCTTACGATCGAAACGTCCCGCCAGGTGGCGCTGTTGCCGCCTGCCTATTAAGTGTCTAGCCCGCTGGGCTATCTGCGGGCGAGTGCCCCGTCGAGGTTGAATTGCAGCCAACATGATGGGTCCCCTGGGAGTTTGGGAGGGGTGGTGGTGGTGGTACACGAGAGTGTTGGCCGTGTTGGTGGTGTGTGAGGTTAGTGATAAGGGACAGTGTCGATGTCTGAAGGTTAGTCAGTCTGTAGGGAGATTCCATCGTCTGTGTCCACTACAAATGTGATTAAGTGACATTTACTGAACAATGAATGTGTTGGGTACAACTTGATAATACGCTTTGCTGTGGTGATCACAATAATTTACGTTGATGTGTTAATCAAAATAATTCAGTTTGATGTGGTAATCAGCATATGGTTAGATGTATAGACAAAAATGTCACACACAAGCTCTGTAAAGCTGGTCCTCTACAACAACACCCTCCCAAAACCTGTACCAACGTCATTCGTGCCGTAGGAAAAATATTTGGATTATGAACGAGATAAACACAAAAATAGAATCGGAATGAAGCAGCAGGGAAGGTTTAGGTCTTTTTTCCTGTAATTTTGATTTGTTGCTTGTTTGTTTTGTTTGTTTGTTTGATCTTACGTTTATGCTTGACTGAAGGTCAGTACATGCAGGAGAAAAAATTCCATCCAACGTCTTCGGGCATAAGTAGGCCTAAAGATTGGCCACAAAATATCTAGAAGCACGCTCACTATCTTACTTTGTACAGCGTTTTGGCACCACCAAACACTTTCAGTTTGAGGATCATCATCATCATCATCATCAGGTGCCTTGCCGCATGGCGTTGGCCATTATGGACTTCCATCTGTGTCTGTCTCTTGTTGCCTCAAGCATCTCTTCCACACTCCCTGTCTTCAGCCACTCTGCAAGTCCGTCTAATATCTCCTCCTGGGTCTACCAAGTGCTCTCCTTCCCTCCAGCTTTCCCGTTGTGACCAGGTGTTCCAATTCCCCTTTCTTGAGGATCATAGGGTGTGTGAAGCTTGATTACGTGCAAAGCTGATCTGGTGCTAAAGATTCACATCAAAATGGCGATATGCAAGGTTCGCAATTTTATACTGACAGCGAGACTTGATCGATAACCAGTGAAGTTCATTGACTAATGGTGTTATATGATCATGTTTCATTTTTTTTTCATGATGCATTGTTTTATACCGTTCACTGTAGAGAAATGTGTTCTTCTGGTACGCCATGTAGCACTAAGTGCATATTTGCTTCTAAGGAAATGAGATATGTGAAAGTAATTTTAGGTGATTTATGCCTGTTTTATACATGTTTTAGTGTCCTTAGTTATGTTAAATTTGTATATGCGGTATGTTTGTATAAACCTCTGGTGTGATAAATTGGATGGAGTAGTCAATGCCAGGGGCATCTCCTTAGATTATGTGCACAAATGCATTGATCTGTGTACTTAGTTTTCTCTTCTTTTTTCATTTTGAAGTATTATGTGTGTATTGAAACAGTTACAGCCTTGACATGGCTCTAACCAGTCGTCGGGGCTTTAAACAAAAATAACAATAACAATAATAATACCAATAACAATAGCACAGAATTACAATAGTCTAACCAAGAAGTTACTGTAACAGAGACAGGTCGTTTACATGCTGTTTTAGACAGATATGGTCTAATGGAGTCTAATTCCAACTAGGGCAGATGTTGCTGATGAGTTTTTGCATGGACACATTTCATCAGTCTTGATCCTAAAATATTTCTGATAGGCCTGGAATGAAAATCAGTACTAATAAAGAATGAGGATAATAATAATGATAATGATACTACTTCTACTACTACTACTAGTAATGATGATGATGATACGACTACTACTACTATTACTATTACTACCACTAATGATGATGATGATGATGATGATGATGATGATGATGATGATGATGATGATGATGATAATGATGATGATGATGATGATATTAACACTAATACTACTGCTGTTAATGATTATGATGATGATGACGACGACGACGACAACAACAACAATATTAATGATAATAATAATAATGATAATGATAACATAATAATAATAATAATAATAACAATAATATAAAAGAATAATAATAATTATACTACTACTACTAATAATAATAATAATAATAATAATGACAACAACATTTCTAATGCACCAATTCTTGATACAAAAATCAAATAAAATCGCTGACTCTCACCATTCACCAAAAACATTCACCCAACAACAACCACAACTCCAGGGAACACAGCACACGCAAACTGGGAGGAGGAGGACACGAGGGCAATGGGGCAACAGGATGTGCAAACAAAAAGTGGAGATCACTGCTGGGCTAAAAGGTATGACTTCAAGTTAGGCTTGCAGTAAGACAGAGTCTGTGACTGTGGAATAGATGGGGGAAGATCGTTCCAGTTGTATGGACCAGACAGAAGAATTGTGGCGACTGACTGTGGAGTGAGTGAGTCAGTAAGTAAGTAAGTAAGTAAATAAGTATGCCAGTAAGCATGCAAGCATGAATGTAAGTAAGTAAGTAAGTAAGTAAGTAAGCATGCATGTAAGTAAGCATGCAAGTAAGTATGCAAGCATTCATGTAAGTAAGTAAGTAAGTAAGCAAGTAAGCTAGCAAGCAAGCAAGCAGGCAAGAACATAAGTAAGTAAATAAATAAATAAGTAAATTAAGTAAGCAAGCAAGCAAGTAAGCAAACAAACAAGTAAGCAAGTGAACTAGCAAGCAAGCAAGCAAGTAAGTAAGTGAGTGAGTAAATAAGCAAGCAAGCAAATAAATAGGTAAGCAAGCAAACAAGTAAATAAGAAAGCACGCAAGCAAGCAAGCAAGTACACCATATCTGGCCAGGCTTTGGAAAACCTGTATTTATTTGAGTAAATAAGCAAGCAAGCAAGTAAATAAGTAAGCAAGCAAGCAAGTGAATAAGTAAGCAAGAAAGCAAGCTCGCAAGCAAGCAAGCAAGTACACCATATCTGGCCAGGCTTTGGAAAACCTGTATTTTCGCCAGTAGAAACATAATCAGAGAATACAAAAGAACATCAGCAGGTGTGAATTTTGCTGACAGCCCAAAGCAGACCTGTTATGATGATCAGTGTATCAGGTGGAAACCAGGTCTGGCGGTCACACGGTCATTTAACGCCACCAACACGAACAGTGAGGAAGGGGTGAGGGGAGAAGGGGGAAGGGAGGGAGGGAGGGGGACTGAGATCGAAGTGTCTGGCCACATACCAGGCCGCTATTTGCCAGCCCGGGGGGGGGGGGGATGGGGGGGGATAGAGGTGGCTGGAGAGTCAATTTGCCTGTCAAGGTTGAAGTGCAGCCAGGCTGATGGGTCCCCTGGGAGCTGGGGAAACACGAAAGGAGAGTGCTGGCCCACACACTGTGTTAGGTGTCTGGTGATGTCCCCGTGGCTAAAGGTTAATCAGTCGGTGTGCATTAACCCTTTTCTCTCTCTCCATCACTTTTGTCTACCAGCTTTCTGCAGGAAGAAAATGAAAGCGTGAGAAGTTGGTGGATAGGTGAAGGAGTGAAAAGGTTAATGAAGCTGATGGAGAGGGTGAGGGAGTGGAAAAAGCTGTGGAGAGGGTGATTTGGAAAAGATTAGGAAGCTGGTGGACAGGGTGAGGGAGTGAAAGGGTTTGGAAGCTGTCAGATAGGGTGAGAGATGGAAAAGGTTAGGAAGCTGGTAGATAGGTTGAAGGAATGAAAGGGTTAGGAAGCTGGTGGACAGGGTGAGGGAGTGAAAGGATTAGGAAGCTGTCAGATAGAATGAGAGATGGAAAAGGTTAGGAAACTGGTAGATAGGTTGAAGAAATGAAAGGGTTAGGAAGCTGGTGGACAGGGTGAGGGAGTGAAAGTGTTAAAATGCTGGTGGAGTTTGGAGTTGTGGGGAGGGTGGAAGGGGGAACAGGACAAGAAAAAACAAACAAAACAAACTTAAAAAGAACAGAACATGAGCAGGTGTGAATTTTGCTGACAGCTCAAAGCAGATCTGTTATGATGATCAGTGTATCAGGTGGAAACCAGGTCTGGCGGTCAGACGGTCATTTCACTGGGGGGGGGGGGGGGGGGGAGAAAGGGGGAAGGGAGGAAGGGAGGGGGACTGAAATCGAAGTGTCTGGCCACATACCAGGCTGCTATTTGCCGGCCGGGGAGGGAGGGGGGGGAAGAGAGGTGGCTGGAGAGTCAATTTGCCTGTCAATGTTGAAGTGCAGCCAGGCTGATGGGTCCCCTGGGAGCTGGGGAAACACGAAAGGAGAGTGCTGGCCCATACACTGTGTTAGGTGTCTGGTAATGTCTGGTGCCTAAAGGTTAATCAGTCTGTGTGGATTAACCCTTTCTCTCCATCACTCTTGTCCTTCAGCTTTCTGCAGGAAGAAAAGTGAGTGTTAGAAACTGGTGGATAGGTGAAGGAGTGAAAAAGTTAATGAAGCTGGTGGATAGGGTGAGGGAATGAAAGGGATAAACTGCTGGTGGATAAGATGAGGAGGAAAAGAATAAGGAAGCTGGTGGATAGGGTGAGGGAATAAAAGGGTCTGGAAGCTGGTGGACAGGGTGAGGGAGGGAAAGAGTTATAGCGTGACTGCATCTATAAAATAGGTGATGTTAGAAAGATACAATACTGGACATGGAATTAAACTTCAACAGGTTCCCATGTTCGATTCTCCATGGAACAGGTGGAAGTTTCAGCAGATTGTTCATTGTGGAATTTTTCAGCTCCAACCGGCTCCTACCCAGAGTTAGCGTGCTGTGGGCTCATTGGGAAGACTGGGGCCACACAGAAAAGTCTCAATCACTTCACGGACGCGTCATTGAGGGTGTTGCTCAAATCTTCTGACCAACACTGCAGGTGTCTGTATCTCTCTGGCCTGATGCCAGATCATGTTATGATATTAAGCGTAGACTACAGCCCTGTCACACAGCCTCAATCCTAGATGGAACCCCATAGCATCATGAATATCATCCTCATCGTCATAAACATTATCGCATTGTAAAAGTTGCGACAGCTTCTGTGGTCATAAAAGTGGCGTAGAAAACGGGAAAAAAAAAGTGAGCTTGAAGAAAATCTATAGAGAAAGATAAATGGTAAGACGCAGGACAGAGACACATACAAACAGAGAAAGACAGAGGCAGTGGGACAGAGACACAGACAGACAGAGAAAGACAGAGGCAGTGGGACAGAGACACAGACAGACAAAGAAAGAGGCAGTGGGACAGAGACACAGACAGACAGAGAAAGACAGAGGCAGTGGGACAGAGACACAGACAGACAGAGAAAGACAGAGGCAGTGGGACAGAGACACAGACAGACAGACAAAGAAAGAGGCAGTGGGACAGAGACAGACAGACAGAGAAAGAAAGAGGCAGTGGGACAGAGACACGGACAGAATTTAAGTACTTTTTTTCCTTCGGGCGGTTTACAGACTTTTTCAATCACCCTTCTCCCTGCTACAACTTCTAATTTCATTTGTTGGTAGTTTAACATGATTATACTACAGAGAAACAGAGAGACAGACAGACAGACAGACAGACAGAGACAGAGACAGACAGAGACAGACAGAGACAGAGAGAGAGAGGACAAAGAGAGAGAGACAGAGAGACAAAGAGACAGAGAGAGACAGAGAGAGCGAAAGAGAAAGAGAGAGGGAGGGAGGGAGACAGAAAGACAGAGAAAGAGACAGAAAGAGACAAAGAGAGAAAGAAAATGAAAGAGAGAGACAGAAAGGGACAGAGAGAGAGAGAGACAGGCAGATATATGTATATATTTTATTATATGACACTGGAAAAATCCCCAAAGATATGTCAAAATCAATTTTCATTGCACTTCCAAAGAAGACAGGGGCTATAGAATGCGAACTCCATCGCACAATCAGTTTGATGAGTCATGTAACAAAAATCATGTTAAGAATAATCATGATGAGGACAAGGAATAGAATCAAAAGAGAAATAGCAGAAGAACAGTGTGGATTTGTGGAAGGGAAAAGTACTATTAATGCCATATACATCACAAGAACTATCATAGAGAGGTCAGTTGAGATGAATAAGGATTTGTATTTATGCTTTGTTTACTATACCAAGGCTTTCGATCGGGTACGACATAAAGAATTGATCAACCAACTGGAGAGACTCAATGTCGATGGAAAAGATATACGAATAATCGGGAATATGTATTGGGAACAAACAGCTGCAATGAGAATAGAAAACAATATAAGCTCTTTCCAAAACATCAAAAGAGGAGTCAGACAGGGTTGTGTTTTGTCACCAGATCTGTTTTCACTATATAGCGAAAACATCATGAGAAACCTAGAAGAACACCCTGGATTAAAGGTTGGAGGGAAAATGATAAACAACATTCGGTACGCAGATGACACCGTGCTAATTGCAGAAAATGAAAGGGACCTACAAAACCTTGTGAATATACTAGAAATAGAAAGCAAAGGTAAGGGGTTAGAACTAAACAGCAGAAAGACTGAAGTCATGGTGATCAATAAAAAACATGAAATCCCCTCATGCAAAATAACAGCAAATGGCACAACCTTGACACAGGTTAATAAGTTCAAATACCTGGGAACGGTCATTTCATCAGACGGCAGATGCACATCGGAAATAGCTGGCAGAATCGGCCAAGCCAAAACAGCATTCAAGAAGATGACAAACATTCTTACCAACAAATGCCTATCAATTAACATCAGAAAGAGAGTCCTTGAATGTTATATAGAACCAATACTGTTGTACGGATGCGAGGCGTGGACAGTCAGCAAGCAAAGCCAGAGCAAGATTGAGGCAGACGAGATGTGGTTTCTCAGAAGAATGTTGAGAGTTCCATGGACAGCAAAGAAAACAAACGAGACAGTCTTGATGGAGGCAGACACAAGTAAATCACTCATAAGGAAGATTAGGAAAAGACAAGCAACATTTATAGGCCATTTTATGAGGAAGGGGGATTTGGAGCACCTGGTCACAACGGGAAAGCTGAAGGGAAAGAGAGCACCAGGTAGACCCAGGGAGAGAATGCTGCTCGGACTTGCAGAGTGGCTGGGGATGAGGAGGGTGGGGGAGATGCTGGGGGCAACGAGAGATAGAGATGGTTGGAAGTCCATGGTCGCCAACGCCATGAGGCAGGGCACCTGATGATGATGATGATGATATATATATATATATTATATATATATATATATAGAGAGAGAGAGAGAGAGAGAGAGAGAGAGAAAGAGACAGACAGACATACAGAGACAGGCATACACAAGACAAACACACGGACAGGCAGGCAGACAGACAGGCATGCAGGCAACAGGAAGGCAGGCAGGCAGGCAGAGAAAGATAGACAAGCAGGCAGGCAGTCAGGCAGGCAGGCAGGCGCGCAGTGAGAGAGAGAGAGACAGACAGACAGACAGACAGACAGACAGATAGAAAAAGTAAAAAGAAAGTCAGAGAGACAGAGACAGAAACAGAGAGACAGAGAGAGACAGACAAACAGAGAAACAGAAAGACAAACAGATAGACAGACAGACAGACAGACAGACAGTATTTCAGGACCTTTCAGATATTATGGACTAATGGAAGGTCGATAAACACAACATCGATTGGGTCTCAGCCCCAGTGATGTGCACACGTGTGTGTGTGTGTGTGTGTGTGTGTGTGTGTGTATGTGTGTGTGTGTGAGAGAGAGAGAGAGAGAGAGTGTATGTGTGTGTATGTGTGTGTGTGTGCGTACATGTGTGTGTATGTGTGTGGTGTATGTGTGTGTGTGTGAGTGTGTGTGGTGTGTGTGTGTGTGTCTGTGTGTGTATGTGTACGTGTGAGTGCGTGTGCATGCTTGTGTGTATGTGTGTGTACATGTATTTGTGTATGTGTGTGTATGGTTTGTGTGTATGTGTGTATGGTTTACACAAACTCACACACACATACACACATACTCATTTACACAAACTCACACACACATACACACACATGCACACACACGCACTCATCCACACACACATTTTTACATACACACGTACACACTCATCCATACGTACATAAACACACACACCCGCATGCATGCACTCACTCACACACTCACTCACACACACACACCACCACACACACACACACACACACACGCACACACACACACATACACATGTACACACACACACACACTCTCACAGAAAGAGAGAGAGAGAGCAAGAGAGACACAGAGAGAGAGAGATAAAGAGAGAGACACAGAGAGAGAGAGAGACAGATAGATAGATCGATAGACAGGCACACACCACCCACCCACCCACACACACACACACACACACACACACACACACAACACACACACACACACACACACACACACACACACACACAGACGAGAGAGAACGAGAGAGAAAGAGAGAGAGAGAATGAGCGAGTTTGTGTGTGCGTGGCGTGCGTGCGTGCGTGCGTGTGTGTGTGTGTGTGTGTGT
>CM060311.1:14709826-14712326 GCA_030674185.1 Monoplex corrugatus
GGTGAGGGACGGTAGGGGTGGAGGTGGGGGTAGGGGTGGGGGTGTGGGAGAGGAGTTCAGGGAGAGATTTGTGGAGAACGGCCTTGAGTAGCAGGGACCAGGGCCAGACTTTTATGTCCAGGTAGCCGGGGATTTAGGAGATCTCTCCACGCTGCGGTCCTATCCTACCACCGTGTCCGTTTTAACGGAACTTTAACGTCTCAATCACTCCACGTCCGAGACAGAAGATGGCGGGATGGTGGTGATGGTGGTGGGGGTAGGGGTGATGGAGGTGGTGGGACTAATGGAGTTGGAGAGGGGGAGGGAGAAGGGTGTTGGGAAGAGAGGGCGACGTTCTGGATATGTTTCACCATTGTTCGCCATTGTTCGTTAATACCCCTTCAGCTTTAACTGCCCACTGTTCCATTGTTCGGTAGCGGAGTGGTTAGGTTTTTTTTTGATAGAGCCACGGACTCCAGATCTGATGTCTCGAGTTCGGTCCTAGCCCACAACATGAAGAACTGACCTGTTTGTTAATGTCCATCTTGATGTTTTCATCATTCTGGTGGTGTCAGCTTACTGTATCATAAGTCCCTCTCTATCCCTATCCCCTTCCACATTTCCTATTCATTCATTCATATTCATTTCTTTTGTCACAGTAGATTTACCATGTAAAACTCTGTCTGTTCTCCCCTTTGAGAGGGCGTCGCCGCAATGAAACGCCACTTATTATTTTTTTTTAACCAAGACTAGTGTGACTTTATTCGTATTCATATCCAGAGCATAGGGTTTTGAGCCGGCTCGTGACGTCTGTCAGATAAGTCAGTCGCCGTGGTGTAGTGGTTAGCGCAACGAACCACCCACTGAAAGATTGTGGGTTCGAATCCCCATCAGTCCCTTCAAAAAACCATTGTGACATTTTTCAGCTTTAACCGGCTTCTACCCAGAGCTGGGCGTGCTATGGGTCATTGGGAAGACTGGGACCGCACAGTGGAATCTCATCCACTTCGCGTCATTGAGGGTGTTGCTTAAATCTTCTGACCAGCACCGCAGGTGTCTGTATCTCTCAGGCCTGGTTGACGCCAGGATGTTTTATGATAGTAAGCGTAGAGAACAGCCCTGTCGCGCAGTCTCGATTCTGGATGGAACTCCACAGCATTATGAATCATCACAACATCATCATCATTGCATTGTAAAAACAATGCCAGCTTCTGTAGCCATTAAGGTGGCGTAGAAAATGGGACGAAAAAAAGAAAAAGGGTGAGCACAAAGGTAACCTCCCTGAGTGCTGTGATCCTAAAAAAAAAGATGGTTTTTAGGGCCATGATGCCATACCATGCGACATGGCACATGATGATGGATGGTGACTATAATTGGAGTTCAGGGTTTAATCAAGATGGATTCTTCATGCTCAGATAATTCCATACAGGCTCCACCCAACTTACCGTCTATTATTAGCAAAGTCTCTCAGCCTGCGGAATACCCTGTGTGTTGGAGAAGTCTTGAACTGGAGAGGGTGGGGTGTGTGGGGACAGGGACAGCACCTACAAAACACTGAGCCGACACCACCAGAAT
The DNA here is from genome assembly GCA_030674185.1 of Monoplex corrugatus. Lineage (NCBI taxonomy): Eukaryota > Metazoa > Mollusca > Gastropoda > Littorinimorpha > Ranellidae > Monoplex > Monoplex corrugatus. Next base: position 14,711,381 of record CM060311.1, read on the forward strand.
GAGACCAAAATGAGCAGCAAAGAGACCAGTTTTAACCCTTTGATTCCCGCACCCAATCCGCCAACTGTAAAGATTTTATCCTTTGACCCCCTCACCCTATCGACCAACTGAAAACAAACAAACAAAACAAACACAAAAACCTTAACCCTTTGACTCCCGCACCCTATTCACCAACTGCAAAGACTTAATCCTTTGACCCCCTAACCATAACCACCAATTGCAAAAACTTAACCTTTTGACTCCTGCACCCTCGCCACCAGCTTCCTGCAGAAAGTTGGAGAATAGGTTGAGGCATGCAGTCAAAGGGTTAAGTTTTCGCTGTGCTAGCATAGCTGACAATGAAGGATGCTGGTGGACAGGGTGCGGGAGTCAAAGGGTTAATGTTGGAAGCTGGGATTGAACTCGAAACGTCAGGCCTGGAATGCACGCCAGTACAGCAGAAAGAGTTGTTAACCCTTTGACGCTGGCGCCCTAATTACCAACTGCAAAAACTTAACCCTTTGACTCCCTCACCCTATCCACCAGATTCCTGCAGGAAGCGGTGTGCTGTTGATTAGTCACGGACACAAACGATGAGGATGTAGAGGGAAAGGCCAAGATGTCTGACCGGGGGTCACTCAGTGAGCAATTAGCCCGGCTTGAAGCTGGGTTTATTTGATCAGAACAGTCTGCAATGGCTGGACACTGACACCAAGGAACTCTCCGTCAACAGTCAGGAATGGGTTCAGTTAATTAACAGTTCACACTCAAACCAGACGCAAGAACGATGGAATTCTCCTTCTGTCTTCCTCTCTCTTAACTCCGTGAAAAATCATTACAGCACCGAACTAAAGAACTGTTCAACAGATTCCACCAGCTCTGTCGGCTGTCTAACAATGCCTGGGTCTCTGCAGATAGTTTGTTGTCTGTTCTACAATGTTGTCAAGCCACCGTTTTTCTTTCTTTC
>CM060311.1:14714826-14717326 GCA_030674185.1 Monoplex corrugatus
CGTCCCTGTTGCTTCATCCAGTGGGAGAAAATGACTACATAATGTAGTTGGTGTCTGTTTCTCTCGGGCCTGAGATATTACGAAAGTAAACACAGAGTACAACCCTGTCATTTGGTTGATCAGAAATAAAACCCCATAGCATCTTCATTGTCATCTTCATTCTCATCATCATAATATTGTGGGGGAAAATGTCGTAGATAGTGTGGCCCTTCATGATGAATTCAGTGTCGGTGGGTTTTGAATGAGTGAGTGAGTGAACTGAAATGAGCGGTGTGGGGATACAGATAAAAGAATTTTAAAAAAAGAGGAGGGAGGGAGGATGATTACAACTGTCATCATCATCAGGTGCCCTGCCGCATGGCGTTGGCGATTATGGACTTCCATCTGTCTCTATCTCTCGTTGCCTCAAGCATCTCTTCCACCTTCCCTGTCTTCAGCCACTCTGCAAGTCCGTCTAGCATTTTCTCCCTGGGTCTGCCTGGTGCTCTCTTTCCTTCCAGCTTTCCTGTTGTGACCAGGTGCTCCAAATCCCCTTTCCTCATAAAATGGCCTATAAATATTGCCTGTCTTTTCCTAATCTTCTTTATGAATGATCTTCTTGTGTCTGCCTCCATCAAGACTGTCTCATTTGTTTTCTTTGCTGCCCATGGAACTCTCAACATTCTTCTTAGAAACCACATCTCGGCTACTTCAATCTTGTTCTGGGTTTGCTTTACAACTGTACAAATACAAAAAGAATGTCAGAGATTTTCATCCTCTCACGAACTACTGCATGTACTACTTCTACTCCTCTTCTTACTACTACTACCACCACCACCACTACCACCACCACCACTACCACCATCACCGCCACCACTACCACCACCACCACCACCACTACTACCACCACCACTACCACTACTATTACTACTACTTCTACTACTACCACTACTGATGACGACGACAACGACAACGACAACGACGACAATGAGGATGATGATGATGATGATAATGACGATGTCTTTTTGCACGTCATCTCATAAGAGCCTTGAGAAACGCTCAGCTGACATCAGTAATAATTACATGAGAGAGAGAGAGAGAGAGAAAGGGGGAGGGAGAGAGAGAGAGAGAGAGGAGAGAAGAAAGAAAGCGAGAGAGAGAGAGAGTGAGAGAGAGAGACATACTGGGAGAGAAAGAGAGATAGGGAGACAGAAAATGAGAGAGTGAAAGAGAGACAGGCAGACAAAGACAGACAGACAGAGACAGACAGATGTACACAGAGAGAGAGAGAACAGACAGACAGGGACAGAGACAGAGGGACAGACAGACAGACAGGGACAGAGAGACAGAGATAACGGACCAACAGAGGCAGGGCCTGAACTTAAACTGATGGTCACTCTGGACTGGAAACCCCCAAACCTCAAGGCGTGGAAGGTGTTATCTCTACACTCACCCCCAGATCAATTCTACCACCTGGACAAAACTTGTCTGCACGTCTGGCACAGAGAGGGGGGATGTTTATACTGGGAGGTGTTGTCTGTCAGGGAGAGCTTCACGGCCCTCTCCTCCATCAACACACCTGTTGACGTTAACCTCTGACCCGTCTGCACGGCGCGTGCATCTCTTGTCCTTATTAACCCTTGAAGTCCCCAGTCGTAGAACCAAGCAATCGCGGTAAACTCGCTAAGAGGTATTATTTATTTTATTTATTTATTTATTTATTATTTGTTTATTTACTTATTTATTATTTATTTATTTATCTATTTAATTATTAATTTTAATGACTTATTCATTTATCTATTTATTTATGTATCTATTCATTCATTCATTTGTTTATTTGTTTGTTTATTCAACCATTCATTTATTTATTATTTTTTGCTATCGAGCGAATATGGTTGGATGATTCAGTTCATTTCAACAAAACATTTTATTGTCAAACTAACTGATGTTGCATTTATAAGAACATTAACAAGATATTTCATGATGAATGGAAGGATAAAGCAAAAGGAACAAAGACAACAAAAATGATAGGGCAAGGAATCATTGATGACGTCAGCTGTAATGCATGTTGATGGAGTTTTATGTTAAATTATACGATACAGAAATAAGTAATATGATTGACAGAAATAATATTTGGACTTTATGTCTTTGAATTTATGTATTTATATCTTTGCTTATACCTCTATCTATATCTTTAGTCTATGTCTATGTCTATGTAGTTATATATCTACATATCTAGCTATATATATCGGTACAACCTTGAGACAGGTTGATAAGTTTAAATACCTGGGAACGATCATTTCACCAGACGGTAGATGCACATCAGAATAGTCAGCAGAATCGGCCAAGCCAAAACAGCATTCAAGAATATGACAAGCATTCTTACCAACAAATGCCTATCAATTAACATCAGGAAGAGATTTCTTGGATGTTATATAGAACCGATAATACTATACGGTTGTGAGGCGTGGACAGTCAACAAGCAAAGTCAGAACAAGATTGAGGCAGCCGAGATGTGGTT
>CM060311.1:14722326-14729826 GCA_030674185.1 Monoplex corrugatus
CCACCTTCTGGAAATTCTGTGCTAGAAATTTCCTCTTTACGGTCATTAACTTTGTTTCTGTCTTGTTCCTTTTCTTTCTGTTATTTCTTCCTATCGTTTTTTGCCTTGCTGGTCCATTCACCTGTATGTATTTGAGAAAATCTTACGTATTTTTTTCTTAGGATTGATAATTGGGTACATGTATTAAGCGCATTTTTGGCTCTAGGGAGGTGAGATATGCGGAAGCAATTTTAGGTAATTTATGCCTGTTTTTATATATCTTTTGGTGTCCTTGGGTATGCTTAAATTTGTATTCAGGCGTGTTTTATAAATCCCCTGTGCGATAATTTGGATGGAGTGGTCACAAAGATAAAAAGGTGCAGTACCATTAATACACTTGTAGCTTAATGTAACACCACCACCACCACGCCACCACCACCCCTCCCCCGCCATTGATTCTGTATGAATTTTTTTACACAAAGATAAAAAGGTGCAGTGCCATTAATACACTTGTAGCATAATGACACCCCCCCCCCCCTCATTGATTCGGTATGAATTTTTTTACACAAAGACAAAAAGAGGCAGTACCATTGATACACTTGTAGCATAATGAACCCCCCCCCCCCTCATCATTGATTCTGTATGAATCTTTACACAAAGACAAAAAGGTGCAGTACCATTGATACACTTGTAGCATAATGACACCCCCCCCCCCCTCATCATTGATTCTGTATGAATTTTTACACAAAGACAAAAAGGTGCAGTACCATTAATACACTTGTAGCATAATGTATCACCCCCCCCCCCCATCCCCCTCATTGATTCTGTATGAATTTTTACACAAAGATAAAAAGGTACAGTACCATTAATACACTTGTAGCATAATGTACCCTCCGCCCCGTTGATTTCGTATGAAATTCTTTGACACAAAGATAAAAACGTGCAGTACCATTGATACATTTGTGACATAATGTAGCCCCCCTCCCCTCTCCCCCCCTCCCCCCCTCACCCCCCCCCCCCCCCGGCTCATTGATTTCGTATGAAATTCTTTGACACAAAGATAAAAAGGTGCAGTACCATTGATACACTTGTAGCATAATGTATCCCTCTCCACCACCCCCATCCCCCCACCCCCCATTGATTTTGTGTGCAATTTTCTGAGAAACAGACAACGTGTGCGCAAAGTGAAGCAAGGGAATGACACGATCATCATCATCATCAGGTGCCCTGCCGCATGGCGTTGGCGACCATGGACTTCCAACCATCTCTATCTCTCGTCGCTCCTAGCATCTCCCCCACCCTCCTCATCCCCAGCCACTCTGCAAGTCCGTCCAACATTCTCTCCCTGAGTCTACCTGGCGCTTTTTTTTCCCTCCAGCTTTCCCGTTGTGACCAACTTTTTATGAAGGAACCAGAAAAAAAAAACACGAAAGAAGAATACGAACGCGTATTTCATACAACAAGATAAGACAGTCGCAAATTTTCGGCCAACTGGCCTTTGTCAAGCGTGAGATTACAAACAAACAAAAACGCCAGATACAAACATTTTGAGAAAAAGACTATATTGGTTGTCTTGGTATTCTTCTTCCGTGTTTTTTCTGGTTCCTGTTTGCTTGAACTCGGGCATTCATGCTTGTTTTAGATTCTTTTTTATGAAGAACAAGATGGGTAGCAGAATTCTGAATTTTGTATGTGTATGTGTGCGTGTGTGCGTGTGCATGTGCGCGCGCGCCCACGTGTGTGTGTGTGTGTGTGTTTGCATGTACGTGTGTGTTTGTGTGTGCGTTATGTGTGTATCCGTTTCCGTGTGTGTGCCTGTAGGTGTGTGTGTGTGTGAGCATGTACGTGTATGTGTGTTTGTGTTTGTGTGTGCGTGTGTGTGCGTGTGGGTGTGTGTGTGTGTGTGTGTGTGTGTGTGTGTGTGTGTGTATGTATGTGTGTGTGTGTGTGCGCGCGCACGGGCGCGTTCGTATATGCGTGAGTGCATGTGTATGTGTGTGTGTGCGTGTAAGTTTACGTATGTGTGTGTTTATGCGTGTGTGTGTGATTGTGTGTGCGTGTATGTGTGTGTATGTGTGTTTATGTACGTGTGTGTGTATGTGTGTGTGCGTGCGTGTAAGTGTATGTATGTGTGTGGGTGGGCGTGCATGCGTGCGTGTATGTGTGTGCGTGTAAGTGTATGCGAGTGTATATATGTGTGTGCGTGTGTGTGTATGTATGTGCGCTCGCGTGTGCGTGTATGTGTATGTGTGTGGCCGTCCGGTTCCCAGGAGGCATACCGGTGTTATCAATTATTGATACCCGCTTGACAACTGTTCCAGGCACGGAAGAAGCCACTACCGGTGTCACTGTATTCTGTTCCCTGCCGCTAAATGTTCCCCGGGGAAAACTGTCGATAGCACTTCAGTTCTCCACATCTCCCTCTTCTAAAACTTTAATGAGGATCCAATGCGTACATGATGTATTGTATTGCCAAGTGGTGGTATTCCATTCTGGGTTCTGTACAGTCTGTCTGTCTGTCTGTCTGTCTGTCTTTCCGTTCATCTGATGGTCTCTTCATCTCTCTGTTCTCCCTTGGAGTTTAACAATAACGAGAACATCAAGAACAACAACAGGAACAACAACAGCAGGAGCAGCAACAATAATAATAATAAAAAGAAGAACAACAGCAACAACAACAGCAGCAGCAACAACAACAACAACGACAACAACAACGACAACAACAGCGACAACAATAGCTGCAGCAGCAGCAGCAGCAACAGCAGCAGCAGCAACAACAACGACAACAACAACGACAACAACAGCGACAACAACAGCTGCGGCAGCAACACCAGCAACAGCAACAGCAACAACAACAACAACAGAAATGGTAAATGGACTCTCTCGTCAACTGACAGATACATTGATGTACTGGTCCTTTATCACCTGGTGCAGGTGTTCCGACGTACTTTTTCCTGTTGTTATATTGTTTTTTCTATTTGATGTTGTATGTTGATTGCGTCAAGCTTTGTTTCTTTGTGGTCATCCTGTAGGAATACCAGACCGATCTTGGAGACATGTTCCTCCACAGACGCTTCATGAGGAGTCCTGCGGCCCTGGGTTTTGCTCCCTCCTGACAGTCCTTTTCCTGTTGGAATAAACAGCTGTTCTGTGCTGTTAAAATGTGATTGTACCCTGCGTGCACTACTGTCACCAGCTTACTGTGTCACTGGCAATGTCTTCCCTGTTGGTGGTGTTGATGCCACAACTTATGATGTTCAGCTTCGGAGTGTCTGCTGTATTCATGCTTCAGCTCTCCATACAGAAGCATCTTTGGGATGCTGTTGTCTTCTATACGGACACCATGTCCTGTCCAAGGACGCTGACATTTGATGAGTAGACACTCTGTACTTGGCAAGACACACTTCTTCAGAACTTTGAAGGCTGTACATACCATCTTGCCACGTGATGGTCTCTACACACCGCGCAGATATCGGTAGCAGCAGTAGCAATTGTATAGGAGTAATAATGGTAGTAAGCTTTATATATCAGTAGTAATAATGGTAGTAAGCTTTATGTATCAGTAGTAATAATAGTAGTAAGGTTTACATAGCAGTAGTAATAATTGTAGTAATGCTTATATATCAGTAGTATTAACAGCAGTAAGGTTCATATGTCACTAGTAATAATAGTAGTAAACTTTATATAGCAGTAGTAATAATAGTAGTAAGGTTTACATAGCAGTAGTAATAATAATAATAATTACAATATTTATATAGCGCAAAATCTTGATAAAATCAAATCTAAGCGCTGAAACAGACACACACGCACGCACGCACGCACGCACGCACGCACGGACGCACGCACACACACGCACGCACACACACACACACACACACACACACACACACACACACACACACACACGCATGGCTATAAATGGGGAGAAAGAATAAAAGCAATAAAAGCAAGAATAAAAGCAATGGAAAATTATAGAGAGCATATCATATACAATTATATATTATAACAATGTGATTCCCCTCCGAGCGGAGACAGGCTGCAGAGGGGGGTTGAGTGAGGTTAGGATTTTATGCAGAGGAGAAAAGGTGAGTTTTGAGAGCGGACTTGAAGGAGACAAAAGTAGGTTGCTGACGGACTGAGAGAGGAAGTTTGTTCCAGGAGAGTGGACCAGAAACAGAGAAGGCTTGGACCATAGGTATTGAGCTTAGTGCGTGGAAAGCGAAAAGTCAGAGGATCGGAGGCAGAGCGGAGGGTACGTGAGGGAACATAGATCTCAAGTAGGCTTGACAGGTAATCGGGGGCTGCGTTATTGAGGCTTTTGTAGCACATGGTGTCTAGTTTATACTGTATGCGCTTTGATACAGGGAGCCAGTGAAGTTGTGCCAGGAAAGGAGATATGTGGTCAGCTCTTTTCTTTTTGAGTACAAGGCGTACAGCATTGTTTTGAATGCGCTGTAGGATGTGAATGGTGGAGGCAGGAAGACCAGACAGGAGTGAATTGCAATAGTCAATGCGAGACATTATGAAGGAGAGAACGAGTTTTGCAGTTGTTTCGACAGAGAGATACTTCCTGATCAGGCTTATACGATGGAGATGATAGTAGCAAGATCTGGCAGTTTGAGAAACAAAGTTGTTCATGGAGAGGGTAGAGTCAATGCAGACACCAAGGTTTTTAGCTGAATCAGAAATTGGGACTGATGTGTTACATAATGGGAGAGAAAGAGGAGGCAGCTGAGAAAGTTTCTGACGGATGCCAATGAGGATAGCTTCTGTCTTGTCGTCATTAAGCTGAAGTTTGTTGAACGTCATCCAGTTCTTAATGTCCGAGTAACACTCAGTGGTGCGAGTCAACAGGCGCTGTATATTATCAGGTGAGTCACTGTCTTGAAGTTGGGTGTCATCAGCATAGAAGTGGTGTTTTATAGAGTGGGAGTTGATGATGGTGGACAGGGGGGAGGTATAAAGAGTGGAAAGAACAGGGCCAATGACAGATCCTTGTGGAACACCACAGGTCAGGTATGCAGGTTGAGAGTAAGTGCCATTGATGAGAACAGTTTGTTTTCTGTTTGATAGATATGAAGTGAACCAGGAGAGAGCAATGTCAGAGATCCAAAAGTATGATGAAGTCTAGAAAGGAGAATACCATGGTCAATGGTATCAAAGGCTGCAGACAGATCAAGGAGTGTGAGGAGAGAGACTTTGCCAGTATCAGTTGCAAGGAGGAGATTGTTGAGAATGTGTAGTAGGGCAGTTTCAGTGCTATGGCACTGGCGGTAGGCTGACTGGAAAGGATTGAGGAGATTGTTGGCAGACAGGTGAGAGTTCAGCTGGTTGAGGACGACTTTTTCAAGGAGTTTTGACAAGAAAGAGAGATTAGAGATAGGCCGGTAATTTTTCAGTTCATTTGGGTCTAAATTGTGTTTCTTGAGGAGAGGGTGAACAATAGCAGACTTGAAAGAATCTGGGACAGTTCCAGTTTGAAAAGAAGTGTTGATGATGTCAGTGATGAATGGGAGGAGAGTAGGGAGACAGTCGGAGTAGAGAGAACCTGGAAAAGGATCCAGTTCGCAGGTTTTGAACGACATGGATCTGATTGTGTTGAAAATTTCTTCTTGTGAGACTGGGGTAAAAGTAGTAAGAGGTGTGCCAGAGAAGGAAGGGTCAGGTGGGCATGGTTGACAGGGTGTCCTGTCAAGCCTGTCACGAAGAGTTTGTATTTTGGTGGTGAAATACTTGGAGAATACAGATGGGAGTTCTTCATTTGTATGTTTTCTTGGGAGAGGTAAATCTTTTCGTGTGCCAAGGAGATGATTCATGGTTGTAAAGAGTTCTTTTGAAGAAGAGGCATTCAGGATTTTGGTTTGGAAATAGCTTGTTTTTGCAGATGCAATGAGGGTGGATACTTTTGTTTTAGAGGCTTGGAAAAGTTGCCTGTGTACAGTGAGTTTGGATTTGCGCCAGCGGCGCTCTGCTCTGTGGCGGGCACGTTTTGCACAGGCAATCTCATGAGTGAGCCAGGGGGTAGGGGGGCGGTCAGGTAAAAGACGGGTTGTGGCTGGAGCATGAGTGTCCAGAAGATGGTGGAGAGTAGTATAAAATTCATCGGCAAGGTTATGTGACTTTTCAGAAAGGAGACGGGAGGCATCAGATGAAAATGTGGAGAGGTCGATAGATTTGAGATTGCGTCGAGTCACTGTGCGCGTGGTACGGGAAGGAGGAGAAATGTCAAGAGAACAGAGAATTGCAGAGTGGTCAGAGAGTTGATGATATGTCTTGTGTCATAACGGTGAGTGTTGTCATAGTGGACATTGATGTCACCTAGAATGATGAGATTTCCAGGTAAGAGGCAGTAGTGGTCAAGCAGTTGGTCAAAGTCAGAGAGAAACGTGGATGTGGTGAGTTTGTTGACAGAGCTAGGTGGAGGTCGATAGACACAGGAGAAGGTGATGGGGTGAGGGGTGGATTGAAAGGATACTTCAACGTGCTCGAAAGAAGGATGGGAGAAAGGCAGAGACTGCGAGAAAGATAGGCGGGAATGGAGTGAGTCGTTGTAGAGGAAGGCGATATCGCCACCTCGGGATGAGCGATGGAAAGAAGCAAGCCTGTAACCACTTGGAGTGAGGCTAGCATGTATAGGTTCATGACCAAGGGGGTTAAGCCATGTCTCTGTGATAAAAGCAATGTCAACATGCTCATCTGCGATAAAATCAGCAATAGTAGTAAGCTTTATATAGCAGTAGTAATAATAGTAGTAAGGTTTACATAGCAGTAGTGATAATAGTAGTAAGGTTTATATAGCAGTAGTAATAATAGTAGTAAGCTTTATATAGCAGTAGTAATAATAGTAGTAAGCTTATATAGCAGTAGTGATAATAGTAGTAAGCTTTATATAGCAGTAGTAATAATAGTAGTAAGCTTTATATAGCAGTAGTGATAATAGTAGTAAGCTTTATATAGCAGTAGTAATAATAGTAGTAAGCTTTATATAGCAGTAGTAATAATAGTAGTAAGCTTTATATAGCAGTAGTAATAATAGTAGTAAGCTTTATATAGCAGTAGTAATAATAGTAGTAAGCTTTATATAGCAGTAGTAATAATAGTGGTAAGCTTTATATAGCAGTAGTAATAATTGTAGTAAGCTTTATATAGCAGTAGTAATAATAGTGGTAAGCTTTATATAGCAGTGGTAATAATTGTAGTAAGCTTTATATAGCAGTAGTAATAATTGTAGTAAGCTTTATATAGCAGTAGCGTACAGCAAGTACAACAACAAACAGTTCAGACATACTGAGGTTGGTCCAGTCTTTGATATTTACCACCCAGCTCTTCCTCTGTCTGTGGGGTACAGCAACAAACAGTTCAGACATACTGAGGTTGGTCCAGTCTTTGATATTTACCACCCAGCTCTTCCTCTGTCTGTGGGGTACAGCAACAAACAGTTCACACATACTGAGGTTGGTCCAGTCTTTAATATTTACCACCCAGCTCTTCCTCTGTCTGTGGGGTACAGCAACAAACAGT
>CM060311.1:14734826-14737326 GCA_030674185.1 Monoplex corrugatus
ACACACACACACACACACACACACACACACCACACACACACACACACGCACGCACACACACACACACGCACACACACACGCACACACACACACTCTCTCTCTTTCTCTCACTCACACACACACACACGCATACACACACACACACACACTCACACACACGCACACACACTCACACACTCACACACACACACTCACACACACACACACTTACACACACACACACTCCACACACACACTCACGCACACACACACACACACTCTCTCTCACTCACACACACACACACTCTCTCTCTCTCTCTCACACACACCCACACACACACACACACACACACACACACACACACACACACACACACACCTCTCTCTCTCTCTCTCTCTCTCTCACACACACACACACACACACACACACGCATATACGCACAAGCACACGCACACACACAGCTCTTACACCATTTAATTTCCTCTGTACGTGTGTGACGGTGAGATGATGATAGGAGCACTGTGTGACAAAACAATCATTTTATTCCAAAGAAATAAGAGGGAAGCAGGGAGAATTTTTATAATATTAACCAAAGAACATAACACTTGAGAGTCGCGTAGGAATTATCTCCCATGTTGTTGAACTTCTCAATTCTAGGAATGTTCTGAGCTTACGGTTTTTGTGCTTTGTAGCTGCTTTTACTATGCTAGCTGAATGGGTAGCGCAAACTGTGTTAGATTTGAGAAGTTCTACAACATGGGAGATAATTCCTACGTGACTCTCAAGAGTTATGTTCTTTGGTTAATAATCGTTTTATTCACTTAGGGGAAAAACACTCAGAGATCCTTAACCCTTTTACTCCCGCACCCTGTTCACCAGCATCCTGCATTGCCAACTATGCCAGCAAAGTGAAAACTGAACTCTTTGATTCCCTCATTCCCTACAGGAAGCTGGTGGATAGGGTGAAGGAATCATAGGGTGCAAGAGTCAAATGGTTTTTGATTGATTTGGTTCATTTTTTATGTCGACACTCACCTATGGTGATATGACCGACGGGGATAACCATCCCAGGGAAGTAGGGTAATGGGAACCTAACTAATCCTATACTGACACCACCAGAACAACAATGATGTTAAGATGGAACAGTGAGAAGGCCGGTTTTAATATAGCGCACCCCGGGATTCGACCCCACGATCATTAGCGTGTGAATCCGGCGCTCAAACCAACTGAGCTACTGGGCCCGCCGTCAAAGGGTTAATGTAGCTATATACATATAATTCATATTCATTTGTTGGTCGGTTAGCAACAGTCCATCTTTTGCACAGTTCTTGTGCCACCCCCTCGCCCTTCCACACCACTCATTCCGTCTCTCCAACACATCTCTAAGCCCACTGACACTGAGGACATCATGACAGCAGGACATGAAGGGCCACAGAATCTGGGACAGTTTGTGACAATGCTGTGATGACGAGAATGGGGATAATAGTGATTGTGCTATGGAGTTCCTTTGCATATTCAGGCTGTTAATATTCGTTCTGTTACTGTGAGTGAGTAAGAGAGAGAGAAGAGACAGAGACAGAGACAGACAGACAGAGAGAGAGAGACAGACAGACAGACAGACAGTCAACAGACATAGAGACAGACTGACAGAGAAAGACAGAAAGAGACAGAGACAGACAGAGACAGAGACAGACAGAGATAGAGAAAGAGACAGAGACAAACACGAGACAAAAGAAGACAGAGAGACAGAGAGCGACAGAAACAGAGAGAAACAAAGAGAGAGACGGAAACAGACAGACAGACAGAGAAACCAACAGACAGAGATACAGAGACAGAGACAGACAGACAGACAGGCAGACAGACAGACAGAGAAAGAATGAGAAAGAATGAAAAAGAATGAGGGGAAGTCACTCACCGTTTGCAATGCTCTTTAAAAGTGGCGATAAGAGTGGTGCCCTTGTACAGACAGATGTTGGTACCATGGGAACAGGCGAAGTAATCCTGACTGCAGCTAAGGGAGAGAATCCCTGCAGTGCCGCTGACACGGACCCTCCCGACACACTCTCCCCTTGCCCTGTTCCACAGGCGGACGGTCTGAGAGAAAACAAAACATTTGGATTGTCTTGATATTCATTCGATTGTGTGTAACTGTGGGTGTTTGTATGTGAGGTTTGCAAAGGTGAACTGAAGTCATGGAAATGCAAGAAACTTAAACATCAGATACACGGACATAACCACACTACACACAAAACAGGTCACCTTGAAAATGAAACTGAAACTCAACAGAACCAAGCGCCCCAAAACAAAACAAAAACTGGTGGTCCACACAAAACAAATAAAACAAAACAAAAATCAGTGGTCCACACGAAACAAAACAAAAATCAGTGGTCCACACAAAACAAAATAAAACAAAACAAAAATCAGTGGTCCACACACGAAACAAAACAAAAATCAGTGGTCCACACAAAACAAAATAAAACAAAACAAAAATCAGTGGTCCACACGAAACAAAACAAAAAT
>CM060311.1:14744826-14764826 GCA_030674185.1 Monoplex corrugatus
TGGGTCAGGAAGTCCACGTGTTGTCTGACCTATAATCATATGCACATCTCATTATCTACACAAAAACACTAAAGTTTTATTATCTAAACATTCACTATATACACAAACACATTAATTTCATCATCCTCACAAACACATTACAGTTTCATTATCTAAGTATATTTCTCTATCTACACAAACACATTAATTTCATTATCTCAACCCATTTCATTATCTTCACGGACACATTAAAGTTTCATTATCTACACATATTTCATTATCTGCTCGAATACATTAAAGTTTCATTATCTAAACATATTTCATTTTCTACACACATTACAGTTTCATTATCTACACATATTTCACTATCTACACAAACACATTACAGTTTCATTATCTACACATATTTCAATATCTACACAAACACATTACAGTTTCATTATCTACACATATTTCAATATCTACACAAACACATTACAGTTTCATTATCTACACATATTTCATATCTACACAGACAATTACAGTTTCATTATCTACACATATTTCACTATCTACACAAACACATTACAGTTTCATTATCTACACATATTTCACTATCTACACAAACACATTACAGTTTCATTATCTACACATATTTCACTATCTACACAAACACATTACAGTTTCATTATCTACACATATTTCATATCTACACAAACACATTACAGTTTCATTATCTACACATATTTCAATATCTACACAAACACATTATAGTTTCATTATCTACACAGATTTCACTATCTACAACAAACACATTACAGTTTCACTATCTACACATATTTCACTATCTACACAAACACATTACAATTTCATTATCTACACAGATTTTATTATCTGCACAAATACACTAAAGTTTCATGATCTAAAATATTTCATTATCTACACAAACACATGAAAATTTCATTACCTATACATATTTTATTAACTGCAAAAAACAACTAAAGTTTCATGATCTAAACATATTTCATTATCTACACAAACACATGAAAATTTCATTACCTATACATATTTTATTAACTGCAAAAACACACTAAAGTTTCATGATCTAAACATATTTCATTATCTACACAAACACATGAAAATTTCATTACCTATACATATTTTATTAACTGCAAAAACACACTAAAGTTTCATGATCTAAACACATTCCATTATCTACACAAACTCATTTCATCATTTCACAAGCGGTGTCACTATGTAAATAAACACATTTCTTTATCTATTCAAACATATTTCATCACCTACTTAAACACATTTATACAAGCATCTCTCATTATGTACACAAACACATTCCATTATCTACACAAACACATTCCATACACATTTCATCATTACACACGCAACTCTCACTATGTATATAAACACATTTCATTATCTACACAAACATGCTTCAACACCTACTTAAAAAAACATTTACACAATCATCTCTCACTGTGTACACAAACACATTTCATTATCTATACAAACACATTCCATACACATTTCATCATTACACGAGCATCTCTTCCTATATACATAAACAATTTCATTATCCACTCAAACACATTAAAGATTCATTACGAGCGTAAGTACAAATATGTCATTGTTTACAGTTACAGTTTCGTTATCAAGACACATTGTGTAATCTACATTAACACGTAACAGTGTTATATTCAAACATCTTTGATTATGTACACAAAGACACTACAGTTTCATTATCTAAATATATTTCATTATCTCCAACACACAAGATTACACTATCTTACAGAATCAATTATGTAAACATTTACTCATACATTTTTATATAGATATTTCATTACCTATGCAACGCATTACACTATTTACATATGTTATTACATATGCATATTGATTATCCATGCAAGCACATTTCACTGTCTACATATGCACATTTCATTATAAACACATTTCTACTCATATGCATGTTATTTTATAGACATTTCATTATCTATGCAAACGCATTACACTATTTACATATGTATATTACATATGCATATTGCATTATCCATGCAAGCACATTTCACTGTCTACATATGCACATTTCATTATAAACACATTTCTACTCATATGCATGTTATTTTATAGACATTTCATTACCTATGCAAACGCATTACACTATTTACATATGTATATTACATATGCATATTGTATTATCCATGCAAGCACATTTCACTGTCTACATATGCACATTTCATTATAAACACATTTCTACTCATATGCATGTTATTTTATAGACATTTCATTATCTATGCAAACGCATTACACTATCTACGTAATGTAGGTGCATTTCATTATATGTATGATTGTATTTCATTACAATCCAATTTTCATGTTAATACAATTCCACAGAAACACTTTTCATTATCTGTAGATCTGATTACCCACACATACACATTTCATTTTTATTTGTTCATCTAGATTGAACAGTTATTCTCTTTTTTTTATTAATTTTTTTTTTTAGTAGATCGAAAATGGAAAATTTTATGGAAAGCCGCACGAATTTCGAGACAAACAGGTTCAATATATATATATTATTATATATGTATGTATATATATATTATTATATATAGTATGATATAGTATTAGTATTTATGTATATGTATGTGTATGTATGTATGTATATGGGTCACTCTCACGAAACATGGTCAATATTGTGAATAGATACTAAAAAATCAAACCTATTGTTTTGAATTGAATTTATGTGGAAATAATAGATAAAGGCCATGCTATTTAGAATATGTAAAGGAAAAATCAGCACTTGCTTGGAAAGTGGTATTAGTAGGGATGAAATTATGCCATCAGCCGACATCTTATGTATAACTAAGACACCATACAGACACTATTTTTTTTGATTAAAACAGCAATGTTTTGCTAAATATGAAACCAATTTATAGTTTTTGCAAAAATAAGACCCAGTGTTTGCATTGCAACACATTTGGTTCTTTGATTTATGATGTTTGAGCATTTTAGGTTTCATTTACATACCGCTAATTTTGTACATTCCATTTGTTTTACTAATGAAAACATCCAACCTGTGAGGATAAAGGTCTTTACTGATATCAGTTATGTTTCGCAATGCTATCAAACACAGACATTGTTGGAAATTCTCACATCAACTGAAAAAAAGGTATTTGAATTAATCTGAAAAAGATCTTATGTGCAACGTGGACACTGCACTTGATGAACAATGGCTGGTTATAAACTAAACCAAGACAAAGGGTAATAATCTGCTGTCCAGCTGATATGACGTAGACAACCATTTACAAAATAGCATAACTGATAATATAAAACACTTGAATTACATCATTTAAATATTATTATTTTAGTCTGTTGTACATAAAATAATGACGAGTGAAGAAAAATAAAATTGTAGTCATGACATTCTTTCTCATGCTGTTCACACAAGCACAAAATAAAACTTGCTCTCAAGTATTCAAGAATATGGTTTATTTTGTTTCTAGTAGCCAAAAGAAAAAAACAACAACACCACTTTGCACACATCAATGTAGGTAGTACACATCCATGACATGCTAAGGAAAGTTCAATCAACGAAGTTCAGTTGAAAAATCCATCGACTTTCCTTTCCCGGACCCGGAACCTTCTGGAGACAGGATGCGAGTGGACAGAACAGAAAACAACCATGTCTGCTGACACAGTCTGAATGTGTTCCACCTCTGGATAAACAAAAAGTCTTTCCTGCTTGTCTGGGGCTGCAAGACCTTTACTCTCAATTCTGGTTCAACAGCAATGACTCCTGGAAAAGAGAGCAATAGGCTACAAAATGTGCAGTTTTATCTATCTTCCAAATAATTCTGAAACAAAATGTACGTATAATACTGCTACTTGTGTAAAACATTTTGTTTTACATCAAAGTAAATAATTTTTACCGTCACATCATGATCTTTTAAGTCTCAGATTCACCACAAATACTTCACTGGAAGTCATGGTGCAGAAGGCAGCATCTGAGAATCATTCAGTTCCAAACTGAGAAAGCAAGAGCCCAAAGCTATTCTAAAGTTGTTTCTTATATAGCTTCATTGATGAAAAATACAAGGAAGCGCAGGTTTAAACTAAAAATAACCAAGACAACAAACAAAAAAACAAACAAACATCGCTAAGTCCAATTTGGCCAAGGGCATGGAGCATTCTCAACAACCGGGATCTTCCCCGAAATTCGATTTTAAACACATGGTACATAGATAGAGTACTCGATTAGTGCAATTATCTTCAAAGAATGCAATTATTTTCATTTTATTGCATATTTGTGGATAACAAGCATTAAAACTTACCTTTCGTACGCTTTCAGTGGCTTACAACAGGTGACAGAATCTCGCGCAACAGCCAATTGAAACTCAGACACCGTATTTTGTTTCCTTAACTATACGTTACAAAACTACTAAAAATACATGTAGATTGAAACAAAGCCTTTGACCTGCACTTTGGTGGATTCATACGCCAAGAAGCCGTTTGTGAGTGCGAGGGTTGAGAAAATAGATCGATTTTTGTCTCAAACGCAACACGTTTTCCGGATACCACTACGTCATCTGGACGGAAACATCATGAAAATAAGCTGTGAATTTATCAGATGGGTTATAATACTTATAAAACTAGATAAAAATAGTTGTTGTAATTATACAACACATCATTTTTTTTCATGTGTGGTTTGTAGATGAGAACTATGTCTGATAAACTTGTGACTCGGGAAGATGTCTGTTCTGCATTTCTGGTAAAGAAAGGCGAGCATTTATGTTGCATTTTTTCATGTCACGAAATGGCCCACCAAACTACTAAAAATACAGCACCAAAGACTCTCTAAACGAAACAGCAACATAACACAATGGTGAAATATGATTTCGTTGTTAGTCATACCAAATTGAAGTCTAGATATGATATGATTATCACAGTTCAGCTAATTTTGTTCATTCAGCATTGATTTTGTAAGCCTACCATCAATGACCCTGGTTTGGTGAGAGTGACCCATACACTGTTTGATTTGTTGAACTAGGTTGAAAATCTGCAAACTACGTTTTGTTTACAACTTATATTTTTTTAATTAAGTGAAAAAAATATGGAACGCTTCACGAATTTGCGTGTCATCCTTGCGTCAGGGGCCATGCTAATCTTCTCTGTATCGTTCCAATTTTAATTTATGTACTGCGCGAACAGTACGTCAAATCGTATTTACCTGTCCTACTTTATAGCCTACAATTGTAACATATTCAAAATCAGTGGTGTTTTGTCTTCCAGGGCGCTGGGTAATTTCTAAATTTTTTGAACGAAAAAAACATGTTAATCAGGTAGGCTATGATAGCTGATGGGTCTTTTATTATTTTTTTCAATAAATGTGAAAAAAATATGACATCACTGCATATTATTGTTACGCAATGCGCGCGAGCATAGAGAGTGATGCTAAACGGAGTTACCATTGCCTTCGCGTACACGGCGGCCAGAGATATAAATAGTAACGACGTTTACAGACGTTCGCGGTCATTAGGTCAAAGGAAAGACAACTCTTCCCCTCACATTTCCCTCCACGAACGGTGCGGGACAAGCGTGGTTTTACTTATTTCTGGCAGTCAAACGGAAGACGTATCTAATTATTAAATGTGACGAACCTCCGACAAAGCGAGTGCAATATGTTTACCAAGAGCGATCACTGGCGTTAGCGCGTGCTTCGCGAGCTGGTCCCGCCTGCCGCGTCATGTGGCCACTCCCTTCTACGGGCGCTAACCACACAGTGTCTGAGTTAGGGCACACACACACACGCGCGCGAATTCACACAGCCCTGAGCAATCTGATGAAGGCTCATCGTTCTAATGTTCGGATTGCTTTTCTCTTGTTCGTTTAAGTTGTTTGATTTTACCTTATATAGTACAATCCCTTTATGATTTCATAGATTCAATCACCCTATAGACACCTCTTTATCTTATCTATTTATTTATCTATTTATTTACTTGGCTGGTTATTTCTATTTTATTTCATCATTTATTAATTTATTTATTCATTCTTTTTTTCCATCTAAAAGCACATTAATGTGAATAGACGTTAAAAGAAATAACACACACCACACACACACACACACACAACACAGGGATCTATAAAGACCGGTTACTGTTCTTACATGTCTGTCTGGTGTTATCACCAGTTCTGTTCCACCCGTAAGTGTCATATCATTTGGGAAAGATGTCCTTGCTGTGTAAAATGAATGCGGGTTTTTTTGTTTTTTGTTTTTGTTTGTTTTGGTTTTTTTTAGGTATTATTATTATTATTTTATTTTTCGTGTGTAAGGGATTTAAAACTTATTTTCACACATGTATTAGATGTAGACAATCCATTACCATCACGCAAGTTGAAACACCAGTGTAAACAGATCAGATTGACTGCAGTTAGAAACAACTGCTTTGTTGTGGAAACTGTTCAAAGCGTTCCTTACACTTAAAAACAACAAACAAGAGTGATACTTCAAATATATTTGGGAGATAACTGCTGCCTCCTTCGGAAGTGGCAATTACAGGAGTTATTTCCCATTGATTGTTTTGTTCACAGCTGGGTTTTGGGCGGTCACTGTAACATTAATTATGACTCGTTCTTGTACAGTGTTATTCTCTTAACTCATTTGGAATCACTCATATGATTATAATCAGACGTTTTAGCAGAGCACACATGACCCAATATTTTTCTTGAAGTTTTTCTTCAGTCTTGATTTCGTTGTATCTAATACAATTATCACGGAAATCAAAATAATCTTCAATTACCCCACAAAATTGATGTAATTTTCTGTCTTTTCATGTGATGTTTGCATAATTGTCTCCCTCTTTCTGTTCAAAGAGCATGTGCATTGACTCAAAATCTGCATAATAATTTTCTATGGTCATATTGTTTAACATCTATTAATCACATTCGTCTAAGAGCTGACCTCAACAGTGCCTGCTTCTATTCTGGTTGACAGAACAGAGAGACAGGGGGGAGGGGGAAGAGAGAGAGAGAGAGAGACAGACAGACAGACAGACAGACAGACAAAGACAGACAGAAGCAGAAACAGGGAGAGACAGAAAGACAGAAAGAAGAGAGAGAAAAAGAGAGTGAGAGAGAAGACAGAGACCAGACAGACAGAAGAGAGAAAGAAATTAGAGGAAGAGCAGGAGAATGTTTTTTATCTTTGCAAATTTTGTGATTGTTTTTCTCTAGCAAAAAAAAAATGTTAAAGTGAATAACAACAACAACAACAACAACAACACTCTACCACCACCACCACCAACAACAACAACAACAACAACGTAATGCCGTCGGCAGGTCAAGAACAGACAACTCACCAACAGGAAGGTGGAGATAGAGTAATGTTCCCTTGGGTCAAGGATCAACAAGAGGTGATGAAGAAAGGTATTCTTCTCTTCGTCTGTATGTCCCCCGTTCACACACCGTTCATGTAACGCATACAACAACAACGTAACACACACCATATGATATTATGCCCATCGAAGACTGAACATGTAAGCTGCGCAACAACATATCGCCTGCACACGTTGTGAGCAAAACAACGTGATTTCATGCATTAAAAAAAATCCCAAAACAAAAAACAAAATCTTAAAGGAAAAAAAAATAAGAGAGAGAGAGAGAGCTCCAAAAAGCTTAAAAAAGAACAACAACAACAACAACACAACAAAAATCACGATCAACAAAAAAGATAAAGGTCACCAAAGAATGCAAACAAAATTACCCCCCCCCCCCTTTTTTTTTTTTTTTTTTTTTTTAACCAGGAAACAATTTTCAGGCAATTCAAAATTTGTGGGATACGATAACAAACACAGTTTATTCATAGCCTAAATTGACGGGCAGAAGCATTGACAACAGCGTAAATATGAAGGACAGACAGCTGAATGTGTTGACTGATTTGAGGACATAACCAGAACACACACGGGTTTTTGTTTTGTTTTTTTCTTTTCTTTTCTGTCTCATGTTCCCCAGCAGCTCTGTCACCATCCTCACGACACTCATTCTGAATTCTCCAACACATCTCCACACCACTAACACTAAGATCATCATGACAGCACAGCACGACGTTTCTGTGTATCTGTGCTCTAAACACACCGACCAAAACTATCATCCTTCAAAACACCCTGGAAGAAGACAGTCGCTGAAATCCACAGAGAAAGAGCTTGGTGGTAAATATAGACTGAACCAACCTCAGTATGTCTGAACTGTTTGTTGCTGTACCCCACAGACAGAGGAAAAGCCAGGTGATAAATATCACAGACTGACCAAACCTCATATGTCTGAACTGTTTGTTGCTGTACCCCACAGACAGAGGAAGAGCTGGGTGGTAAATATCACAGACTGAACCAACCTCAGTATGTCTGAACTATTTGTTGCTGTACCCCACAGACAGAGATGGAGGGTCCTATCTGCTGTCGTGTCCATCAGTATTCCCAACCGCCACACTGGATATGGTATTAGATGATGATGATGACGATGATGATGATGATGAGATGATGATGATGATGATGATGATTGATGATGATGAGATGATGATGATGATGATGATGAGATGCGACGATTCTATTCCATCCCATTACATCCCATCCAAGTCCAAACAATCCAACCCAGAGCAACCATCCAATTCAATTAAAACCTCCAACCCAATCCACCAACTTAATGCAGCCCAATCCATTCCAATAATCCAACCAAAAAATCCATTCCAAAAATATGCATTTCATTATAACTCAATCCAATCTAATTCAAACCATTTCAACCCCAGCCAATCCAACCCCAGCCAGTCCAATTCAAACCAGTCTGATACGAAATCAATTCAAGCCAATCTAAGTCAAACAATCCAGTATAATCATAAATCCAAGCTATTCAATCCAATCCAAATTATTACAAACCAAACCAAATACGTACCGTTCCAGTGTTTGAGATACCAACTGATGAGTTGTCTGGCTTCTTGGGGCAACGTGTGTTGGTTGGTAATACTGTAGGTCTGTTCAGCAATACAGATAATAGATTATCGTCATCGTCATCATCGTCGTCATCATCATCAATCATCATTGTCGTCGTCGTCGTCGTCGTCATCATCGTCATCCACCGCACCATCTCATCACATCACCACCTTCACCACCATCATCATCATCATCGTCGTCATCATCATCATCATCACCATCACCACCACCACCACCACCACCACTTTCACCATCACCATCACCATCACCCTCACGATGACCTTCATACTTACCTTCATCGTCGTCATCATCAATGTCATCATCA
Organism: Monoplex corrugatus; assembly: GCA_030674185.1. Lineage (NCBI taxonomy): Eukaryota > Metazoa > Mollusca > Gastropoda > Littorinimorpha > Ranellidae > Monoplex > Monoplex corrugatus. Next base: position 14,754,103 of record CM060311.1, read on the forward strand.
TTATCATCATAGTTCGAATCCACAACCATTAGCATGTGAATTCAAGACTCTATGTTCCTATTATGTCCCTGTTTCTTATTTATTCATTTTTTTATATACCTTATTCATTTCTCTGTTTATCTATTTATTTATTATCATATTTACCTGACTCGTTTTGTTTCGTTGTTGTGAAGGGGAACAACTGCTAACGCCCGTCGTTACTGTGCTTCTGAAATCGTTCTCTGACTCTCGCGGGCTGCTCTCGTTCTGAATGTGTCGACGCACATGCGTGTGTGCCACTTCCGTTAAACTGTAGACATACGATTTTAAAAAAATTGAGATCTTGGCAGCCTGCTGACAGACTTGCAAACCAAGTTAGAACACACGTGCTTGACAATTGAAACAACCACAGAGACAGCATGAAATCTGAAGTCTAGAACTTGTTCAAGAGAGATTCATGGCGCTCGGGCAATTCCATATGCGCTCCAACCCAAATCTGCAAGCAGTTACTTAGTAATAACTCCTTGAGTATGGGCATAACCTTACGCACAGATAAAAGGTCCTGATGCAGAGGAGGGGGAGAAGGAACCTACTTAAACACAAAGCTGACACCACTCAATGTCCTAGCATACAGACCAGCAGCCAACAGGTCAGTTTCCATGTTGTGGGCTGGGATTGAACTCGAGATTTCAGATCTCGAATCCATGGCTCTGTGGAAAGAACCAACCAGCCTGAGCTTCATCATCATCATCATCATCATCATCATCATCACCAGGTACCTTGTCGCATGGCGTTGGCGATCATGGACTTCCATCTGTCTCTATCTTTGTTGCCCCAAGCATCTCCTCCACCCTCTCGTCTTCAGCCACTCCGCAAGTCGGTCTAGCATTTTCTCCCTGGGTCTACCTGGTGCTCTCTTTCCCTCCAGCTTTCCCGTTGTGACAAGGTGCTCCAAATCCCCCTTCCTCATAAAATGGCCTATAAATGTTGCCTGTCTTTTCCTATCTTCTTACGAGTGATCTACTTGTGTCTGCCTCCATCAAGACTGTCTCGTTTGTTTTCTTTGCTGTCCATGGAACTCTCAACATTCTTCTTAGAAACCACATCTTGGCTGCCTCAATCTTGTTTTGGCTTTGCTTGTTGACTATCCACGCCTCACATCCGTACAACATATTGGTTCTATATAACAGTCAACAACTCTCTTCCTGAGCTTAAAACTTGAAAACTCTCAGAATTTGAAATTAACAACTTTTAGGGCATTAGAGCACCCGGTCACAACAGGAAAGCTGGAGGGAAAGGAACACCCAGGTAGACCCAGGGAAAAAATATTGGACGGACTTGCAGGGTGGCTGAGGACAGAGACGGTGGAAGATATGCTTGCGGCGAGAAGGGATAGATGCATATAGAGGGCCATGATCGCCAACGCCATGCGGCAGGGCACGTGATGATGATAAAAACTGAAAGGGCCTTCAAAGCAGGACAACATGAGTGCAGATCTGTCAGAGCCTATACCCCCGTAGTGTGCATACACAATTGAGAATATCAAATGACTATGCACGTTAAAGATCCTGTAAGTCATGTCTGTGGCTGGCTGAAGAAACCATGAATACACCCAGCTTGTAAGACCACCGAGGATGCAGATAGATAGTGGAATGTGATCAGCTGGTCTGGCAGCTTAAGTTCTCTGTATTCCACGAAAAAGTCTGATTATGTGTGATGTGCAGTGAGGCCAAATGTGTCTGGAGTATAGCGCTATGCAAGAATGATTAATAACAACAGTAATAACAATATTGATGATAACAAAAATTATCATAATGATAAGGATGATGATGACAATGGCAATGATGATGATGAATGATGATGATATTGACAATAATAATAATAATATGATAATAATAATAATAATAACGTCAGGAGTTCCTGAGAGAAAGCTGTTCACACTCTGTCCCAACATTCTTTTGGTCCACATGATCTTGACCTTGGTGTCATGAGTTCTGAAAGTACATATTCGTGACTTCTTAACAGTCCACACTTTTGAACCAAACTTGTTAAAGATCCATCTGAAAACGGCCGAGAAAGTCTTGTCCACACAGTTTTGACACAGACACACAGACTGACACACAGCTCTCTCAGAGCGATATGAAACCGTCTTCCATCCAAGCCAGTTTTCTTTCTTTCTTTCTTTCTTCTTTTCTTTCTTTCTTTTCTTTTTTTCTGTTCTTTCTTCTTTCTATTCGTTACTTTCTTTCTTGTCTTTTCTTTCTTTCTTTCTATTTTATTTCTTTCTTTCTTTCTTTCTTTTTTCTTTATTTCCTTTCTTTTTTCTTTCTTTCCTTTCTTTCTTTCTTTCATTCTTTCTTTTCTTTTCTTTCTTTCTTTCTTTTCTTTCTTTCTTTCTTTCTTTCTTTTTTTTCTCTTTCTTTTTTCTCTTTCTTTTTTCTCTTTCTTTCTTCCTTCCTTCCTTTCTTTCTTTCTTTCTTCTTCTTTTCTTTCTTTTTCTTTTCCTTTCTTTCTTCTTTCCTTTCTTTTCTTTTCTGTTTTTCTGTCTGTCTTTTTGTATTTCGTTCTTTTTTCTTTCTTTCAATTTTTCTTTCTTTCTGTTTGTCTGTATGTCTATTCGTCTTTCTGCTGTCTTTCTGTTCTTTCTTTCTTTTGTCTGTCTTTTTTCTTTCTTTTTTTTTTTTTTTTTTTCTTTTATCTTATTAGGCAGATTGGATAAGGACTGAAGGTGAGATATGGCATACTTACTGAGTACTGAGTGTCGGGGAACCACAGACCAGTGACTGAGACATCGTGATGGTGGGTAGCTTCCTGCTGCTGTTGTTGTTGCTGTTGTCGTTGTTGTTGTTATTGTTGTTGTTGTTGTCGGTGGTGGTGTGGTACTGGAATGAATGGTGGTGACCTTGGTAGTAGTTGGAGAAGCATTCTTGTAGATATCTTTGTTCTTGTTGCTGATGTTTGCGTTTTGGGTTGTTGTTGCTGGTGGTGGGTGGTGGGTGGCTGCGGCGGCGGCGGGGATGGTAGAATTATTGCTGCTGTTAATGACGTTGTTGTTTTTCTTGGTGTTTTTGCTGGTAGTAATGGGTGCGGTGATGGGATTGTTGCCGTTGTTGTTACTGATGTTGTTGTCGTTGTTGTTGCAGATGGTGGTGATGGTGGAGGGTGTCATGGAGTCAGCAGTGTGGAGGTAGGAACTGGTCAGGCGGTAGTAGGACGTGTCCAGCTCCAGGCTTGACATCCTGGCCTGTCTCACATACACAGTGTGACAAACTTCACACTTCAAAACACTGTATCACTGAAGGGTAGAAGCATTAGGGTCCACACGGGACCTGTCTTACGCCTGGTCTTTGCAACATTTCACGAATTTCTAACAACTTCAAAACACTTTTTTTATTGAAAAGATAGTAGCATTAGGTCCCCATACTGACCTGTCTTACGATTAGTCTTTGTTACCTTCGTGAATTTCTAACTTCAGAACACTTTATTACTCAAAGAATAGTAGCGTTAGTCCCCTAATCGTAATACAGGTCAGTATGGGACCTAATGCTACTATCCTTTCAATAAAAAAGTGTTTTGAAGTTATGTATTCGTGAAATGTAGCAAAGACCAGGCGTAAGACAGGTCCTGTGTGGATCCGAGCCGATCCTTGCTACAAAAACTTCAAACTGCAAAACACTGCAGTACTCAAGTACATGTATGGTAGCGTTAGGTCCTTCTGGACCTGTCTGCCTTCTAGTCGTTGCTACATTTCACGAATTTGTAACTTCAAAATACTTTATTGCTCAAGGATAGTAGCATAAGTCCCACTTGACCTGTCTTACACAAAATCTTTGCAACACTTTACGAATCTCTAACTTCAAAACACTTTATTACTCAAGGATAGTAACGATAGGTCCTACTGGATCAATCTTTCAGCCCTTGCTACTCCACACAAACTTTTTAAAGGCAAAACATTTTGTAACTCAATGATAGTAGTATAAGGTCCCACCGGACCTGTCTTACATCTAGGTCTTTGTGTGCATTTCACGATTTTCTAACTTCAAAACACTTTTCTACTCAAAGATAGTAACCATAGGTCCTACTGGATCAGTCTTTCAGCCCTTGCTAGTCCACACAAACTTTTTAACCTCAGAACACCTTATTACTCAAAGAATAGTAGCATTATGTTCCTCTGAGTTCCATGGACAGCAAAGAAAACAAACGAGACAGTCTTGATGGAGGCAGACACAAGTAAATCACTCATAAGGAAGATTTGGAAAAGACAGGCAACATTTATAGGCCATTTTATGAGGAGGGGGGATTTTGAGCACTTGGTCACAACGGGAAAGCTGGAGGGAAAGAGAGCACCGGGTAGACCCAGGAGAAAATGCTGGACGGACTTGCAGAGTGGCTGGGACGAGGGGGTTGGGAGAGATGCTTAGGGCAACGAGAGATAAGACAGATGGAAGTCCATGATTGCCAACGCCATGCGGCAGGGCACCTGTGATGATGATGTCCCTATGGATCCCAACCAATCCTTGCTACACAAACTTCAAACTGCAAAAACACTGCAGTACTCAAGTATGGTAGCATTAGGTCCTTCTGGACCTGTATTACACCAAGTGTTTGCTGTATTTCACGAATTTTTTTAACTTCAAAACACTTTATTACTCAAGGATAGTAACGATAGGTCCTACTGGTTCAAACCTTTAGCTAGTACTTGCTCATCATCATCAGGTGCCCTGCCGCACGGCGTTGGCGATCATGGACCTCCATCTGTCTCTATCTCTCGTTGCCCCTAGCATCCCCCCCCACCCTCCTCATCTCCAGCCTCTCTGCAAGTCCGTCTAGCATTTTCTCCCTGGGCCTACCTGGTGCTCTCTTTCCCTCCAGCTTTCCCGTTGTCACCAGGTGCTCCAAATCCCCCCTCATAAAATGGCCTATAAATGTTGCCTGTCTTTTCCTAATCTTCCTTATGAGTGATCTACTTGTGTCTGCCTCCATCAAGTACTTGCTACTCTGTACAAACTTCTAACGCCAAAACATTTTATTATTCAAGGATATAGCATTAGGTCCCACTGCATCCCAGCCAATCATTGCTACTCTACACAAACTGCAAAACACTGCAGAACTCAAATAGGGTAGCATTAGGTCCCACTGGATCTATCTTACAGCCTGTCCTTTCTATACTTCGCGAATTCTAATATCAACAATACTTCATTGCTCAAGGATGTTTGCATTAGGTTTTTCTGGACCTATCTTACAGCTAGTCCTTGCTGCTCTACTTGAACTTCAAACTTCAAAACACTATACTCAAGAATAGTTGCATTAGGTCCCACTGCACCTGACTTACTGCTAGTCCTTGGTACTCTACATATATAACACAAAACTTCAAAACAGAGCATTACTCAAAGATAGTAGCAATAAGTTCTATTGGATCTAACAGCTAGTCCTGGTTACACTTCGAAACTTCTGATTTTAAAACACTGTAGCACCCAAGAACGGTTAGCATTAGGTCCCTCTGGATCTGTCTTACAGGAAGTCTTTGCTACATGAACTTCAAACTTCAAAACACTATACTCAAGGATGGTAGCATTAGGCTCCACTAGACCTGTCTTGCAGCTAATCCTCGCTACTCTACACATGTAACAGAAAATTTCAAATACTGTGATACTGAAGGATATAGCATTAGGTCCCTCTGGACCTAGTCTCACGGCTAGTTCAAGCTAGTCTACACAAACTTCAAATTCTAAAACACTTCACGACTCAAGGACAGTAGCACTAGGTCCCTCTGGGCCTGCTCTACAAGCTAGTCAATTTATTCTATACATACAACATAAAACTCTAAAACACCTTATTACTCAAGGATAGTGGCAAGCAATCGCACTGGACAAGCTATCCTTGTTACTCTACACTACTGTACTCTATACAAAGTTCAAACTAAACATTTTGTGACTTAAGGATAGTAGTACTAGGTCCCTCTAGGTCCGTCTTAGTCCTTTCCACTCTACACATATACACAAAACACCAAAATCCTTTATTAACTAAAGACAGTAGCACTGATCTGTCTTGCAGGTAGTCCTTTCTATTCTCCACATATAACATAAGTATATCGAAAAACAGTTGAACCACAAAACGTACAATGTGATAGAAGATATGAAAATGAACTATAATAAAATTTTGACTTTTATGTGTCAATTGATCAAGTGCTTCACAGAAGCTAAGGATATCAAGCCATCATTTTTTCTTCTTCTATTTCTTGATTTATCTATTGTTTTACTTGTAATATGTACGGTGTAAGGAGCATACTTTGAACTGAATGCTTGTATGCGTGTTTGTGTTTTATGTGGGTATGTACATCATGTGTGTGTGTGTGTGTGTGTGTGGCGGGGCGCGCGCGCGCGCGCGTGTGTGTGTGTGTGTGTGTGTGTGTGTGTGTGTGTGTGTGTGTGTTTGTGAGTGTTTGTATGCCTAATATATATATATATATATATATGTGTATGTGTGTATGTGTCTAGTTTGAGATAGAGAGACAGGCAGACAGAGAGTGACAGAAACAGAGACAGAGAGAGACACACACAGAGGCAAGGAGAGACAGAGATAGAGAGAGACAAAAGAGAGAGGACAGACAGACAGACAGACACACACACACACACAGACAAGACAAGACAAGACAGACAGACAGAAGACAGAGAGAGACACAGAGAGAGACAGACAGACAACACACACACACACACACACACACACACACACACACAAGACAGACAGACAGACAGACAGACAGACAGAGAGAGACAGGGAGAGAGAACGTGGAAGAACTAAAAACAAACCAAAAGAGTTTTCAGTCCCACCTTGAGTTGTCTTGAAACGTGAGTGCTGATTGGCTGAAGGTGGAGTGTGGGAGTCAATGTGTAAGCCCGGTACATCAGATCACGGTGTAACGAGGGCTGTGTCACAGTGAACAGGAACCGGAACTGCACGTAGTCACTGCTCCTCAAGATGGCTTCCAACACGGCACATCTCTGTTATGTTTTAAACAGTTCACATTACATTTCTTTTACATTCTATTCTTCAGTTTAAAGATCTGTAAGATTTGAAATAATTTAATTTAGTTGTGTCACATTATAGCCATCAGACCGATGAAGAAAAAAAAAAAAGGGGGGGGGGGGGGGAAATCAGGAACGATCTTTGTTTTTGTGACGATGTAAAATTGCAAATTACACTGTTACAAAAATAATCTTTATTCGTTTCTGATTCCTTGTACTTACTCTCTCTCTGTCTGTCTGTCTCTGTCTCTGTCTCTCTCTCTCTCTCTCTCTTCTCTCTCTCTCTTTCTCTGTCTGTTTGTCTCTCTGTCTGTCTGTCTGTCTCTCTCTCTCTTTCTCTGTTTCTCTCTCTCTCTCTGTCATTGTGTGTCTCTCTGTCTATCTGTCTCCCTTTCTCTCTCTCTTTGTCTATCTCTGTGTCTTTGTCTCTGTCTTTCTCTCTCTCTCTCTCTGTCTGTCTGTCTCTCTCTCTCTCTCTCTCTCTCTCTCTGAGTGCTTCTCTCCTCACCTTTGTCTGTCTGTCAGTCTCTCCCCTTCTCTCTCCCCGTCTCCTTCCCTGTCTGTCTGCGTCTTTCTCTCTCACTCTTTGTCCCCCCCCCCCTCTCTCTCTCTCCCTGTGTGTCTGTCCTTCTGTCTCTGTCTTTCTCTGTCTCTGTCTCTCTCTTTATTTCTGTCTCTGTCTCTCTCTCATTTTCTCTCTCCCTCTCTCTTTCTGTCTCCTTTTCTCCCTCCTCTCTCTCTCTCGTGTGTTCGTTCCTTGGTTTAACGTCTTTTCACTATAAGTGATATTAGACGGATAAAAATGGCATGGAGGATGATTTTTTTTTGGGGGGGGGGGAGGGAGGAGGGGAAAGAAGGGAACAGAGTAAGAGACGGAAAAAAGATTAAAAGGAACCGGCAAGGTCTTTAGAAAAATGATATGGATGATCAGAGAAATGAAACTAGAACAACGCTAACATCAAATGTAAAAGAAAAATCGTCATAAAAAGCAAAACAAAACAAAATAAGATAATGATAATTAAAATAATAACCTTAAAGTAACGCATTAACAGGACTGTGAACCAATGATTCTGAAATTTTAACTAACAGAACTTGATCTGATATCACTTCTTTAAAATGCTTTTCAAGATAGTTTCCTTGTGTAAACATCTTTGGTAAAAAATAACCAAGCTTTCTGCAGTAAAACAAACAGTGATACAATGTGAATTGTTCACCGCAAATACATAAAACGTTTTTACAATATTTTGTTTTCAAAGCGTTCAGTTGAATACGAAAATATGTGGTAACAGTTAATCTCAAATGATATATCGAAGAATACTGCATTTTTTTACAGATATTTTGAACTGAAAGTTTGATTCTTTTTTGAGACACAAATTTTTCATTTAAATGTTCATGAAATCGAATCCATGATGCTAATTCTAGCGAGTTGTAAGCTTCTTTTACCGAGGTGTTAACATGTAATTCTATGGAATTTTCAAAACGGAGTGCACCGGATTTAGCTGCTCTGTCAACTACGTTGTTGCCGTGAAGACCAACGTGAGAAGGCACCCAGCATAAACTGATTTCCGAGCCATTTATCTTTAAACAGTGTATTAGATGATTTGCCTCAATTATTAAATCAGGTCTTGTGTCTGTATCAAAAGACTGTAAGGCATATAATACAGGTTTTGAATCAACAAACAGAACTACTTTGAAAGGCACAGGCCGAAGGCTTATTAAATAATGCAACGCTTGAACAACAGCAACCAATTCTGCTGTATATATAGATACATTTGCCCCAATGAAAAAAGACTTTTTAATGTTAAATTTTGGAACATAAAACGCTGCTCCAGCGCTCTGATTTGCTAAGACTGACCCATCAGTAAAAATGTGGAGGTGGGTACGGTACTTTTCATCGATGTGTTCGCAAGCTGTGGATAGCGTAATGTTGACATTATCATCTTTTTTAACGTCTGCATAATCGAGATCAAACGTGGCCTTTAGCATTTCCCATGTAGGGATAGGCGTTAACATTGGTTTTTCGGCTATTTCATCCATAGTTATGCTGGATTGTTTGATCAGGTCAGATATGTAAGTTGCGGTTGTAATTTGTGATGAAATGTTTTTTGCTCGTTTTGGAAAGTCAATATCAGACCTGATTTTAATTTCTTTGCTCACAAAATTATTCGCTTGTGAAGTAGTTCTAATTGCAAACTTTGCTGTAGCTAGCTCACGATGGTTGTTTAGAGGTAGAATTCCAGCAACTTTGTACGTTTCCAGAGTAGAAGCATGAGTTGGTACACCTAGTGCAATTTTAAGACTTTTGCAGTCCAAGTTCTGAATCTTTTTTAGTAAATATTTAGGTGCATTGAAAAAAACTTCTTGCGCGTAGGATAATTTAGACCTGACCAGCGCTGTTGACAGATGAATCAGTATATTTGTATCCATTCCCCAGGGTAATTTGCTTATTATCTTTAGAAAATTTAAGGTTTTTCGTGCTTTTGTTAAAATATAATCAAAATGAACATTCCAGCTTAATTTCGAAGTGATGTAAACTCCCAGAAATTTTACGACCTGTTTGTAATTTAACACTTCACCAAGCAGTTTGAAAGTAGGCAAGTTATTTGAGTTACCACCAGGATCAAACAGCATCATGTTAGTCTTTTCTGCCGACAACGACAGACCATTTTCTAACATATAGTTTCCAAGATTATCAAGATCAATTTGATACAATTTCCTGATGTAATTCCGTGTTCTCTGTGGAGTTGTCTTTTTTAAAGTGATATTCATCCAAGTGCATATATCATCAGCATACTGTACTAAAACAACACGATTTGAAAAAGCTTTAGGAAGATCCTGTATAAGGATATTAAATAAAATAGGTGCTATCACTGAACCTTGTGGAATCCCCATGTCGAGGTGCCGTGAAGTAGAATAACTAGCTCCCACTCTAGCCTGTATTGTTCTATTAGCTAAAAAAGATTTAATGTAATTGTACATATTGCCAGATAAACCAACAGATTTTAGCTTGAACAATAAACGTTTATGCCAAACTTGATCATAAGCTTTTTTTACATCAAAGAAAGTAGCTAAAACACTTTTTCTGCGGGCAAACTGTTGTTTGATCTGAGTCGTAAGTTTAACCAGGTGTTCAACTGCGGATCTCCCTTTTCTAAAACCCGCCTGGTTTACCGGAATAACGTTATTTTTATCACAGTAGTGTAAAAGTCTGTTTAAGATCAATCTTTCCATTAGTTTGCTCGTGTGGGACGTCAAAGCAATGGGTCTGTAACTGTTTTTATCAGTTTTCGATTTTCCTGCTTTTAATATCGGTATAACTATAGACTTTTGCCAGATTTGTGGTACAGTTCCGCTAACCCAGCATTTCTGCAAAATTTTGTGTAGGAAAATAAGATAGTTTTCAGGGAGATGTTTAATCATTTCAGTCGAAACTGCATCAATACCTACCGAACTCATTTTGTTGTGTAGAAACAGTATTGTGTTTTTTAGCTCTTCTAAGGTGATTGGAGAATTAAACCAGAGATCATTCTGAGGTATTGGATCAGTGTAGATTGAGTTGTTATCTTCCATTTCTCTGTGATGTTTGCAGTCTGGAGATAAACCTTCAACTTTACTGTTTTTAGCAAATAAGTCCACAAAGGTTTCTGCTTTGTCCATGTCTGAAGGAAATGTGTTACATGTTTCTATCATTATCGGACACCTAGGTAAGTTGGTTCCATT
>CM060311.1:14774826-14787326 GCA_030674185.1 Monoplex corrugatus
TCTCGGCTATTTCATCCATTGTTATGTTGGACTGTTTGATCAGGCCAGATATGTAAGTTGCGGCTGTAATTTGTGATGAAATGTTTTTTGCTCGTTTTGGAAAGTCAGTATCAGACCTGATCTTAATTTCTTTGCTCACAAAATTATCCACTTGTGAAGTAGTTCTAATTGCAAACTTTGCTGTAGCTAACTCACGATGGTTGTTTAAAGGTAGAATTCCAGCAACTTTGTACGTTTCCAGAGTAGAAGCATGAGTTGGTACACCTAGTGCAATTTTAAAACTTTTGCAGTCCAAGCTCTGAATCTTTTTTAGTAAATATTTAGGTGCATTGAAGAAAACTTCTTGCGCGTAGGATAATTTAGACCTGACCAGCGCTGTTGACAGATGAATCAGTACATTTGTATCCATTCCCCAGGGTAATTTGCTTATTATCTTTAGAAAATTTAAGGTTTTTCGCGCTTTTGTTAAAATATAATCAAAATGGACATTCCAGCTTAATTTGGACGTGATGTAAACTCCCAGGAATTTTACGACTGTTTGTAATTTAACACTTCACCAAGCAGTTTGAAAGTAGGCAAGTTATTTGAGTTACCACCAGGATCAAACAGAATCATGTTAGTTTTTTCTGCTGACAACGACAGACCATTTTCTAACATATAGTTTCCAAGATTATCAAGATCAATTTGATACAACTTCCTGATGTAATTTCGCGTTCTCTGTGGAGTTGTCTTTTTTAAAGTGATATTCATCCAAGTGCATATATCATCAGCGTACTGTACTAAAACAACACGATTTGAAAGAGCTTTAGGAAGATCCTGTATAAGGATATTAAATAAAATAGGTGCTATCACTGAACCTTGTGGAATCCCCATGTCGAGGCATCGTGAAGAAGAATAACTAGCTCTAGCTAATCAAGATTACAGACATTATGAAAGTGAAAATGTAGACATTATGTTTTCTAAATTCCAAGAGTCAATTTTAGCCGCTGCAGACCTATCGATTCCGAAACTTAAATCTTCTAGATCAAATAATCGATTGGGTAATGTTTGGTGGACAGAGGCATGTGAGAAAGCAGTTCAATATAAAAGGGAGAAATTCAAAATCTACATCAAAAGCCGGAAACCTGAGGATCATGTCGAAATGAAAAAAGCTAACATCCAATGTAACAAAATCATTGCTGAAGCAAAGAAAGATTATTGGGCATCATTCTGCACAAAAGAAATTTCAGATTTCAAAGATTTCCATAAAGTCTGGACGAAAATGAAACAAATGAAGGATGGAACCAACTTACCTAGGTGTCCGATAATGATTGAAACATGTAACACATTTCCTTCAGACATGGACAAAGCAGAAACTTTTGTGGATCTGTTCGCCAAAAACAGTAAAGTTCAAGGTTTATCTCCTGACTGCAAACATCACAGAGACATGGAAGATTACAACCCAATCTACACTGATCCAGTACCACAGAATGATCTCTGGTTTAATTCTCCAATCACCTTAGAAGAGCTAAAAAAAAACACAGTACTGTCTCTACACAACAAAAAGAGTTCGGTAGGTGTTGATGCAGTTTCGACTGAAATGATTAAACATCTCCCTGAAAACTACCTTATTTTCCTACACAAAATTTTGCAGAAATGCTGGGTTACCGGAACTGTGCCACAAATCTGGCAAAAGTCTATAGTTATACCAATCTTAAAAACAGGAAAATCGAAAACCGATAAAAACAGTTACAGACCTATTGCTTTGACGTCCCACACAAGCAAACTAATGGAAAGATTGGTCTTAAACAGACTTTTACACTACTGTGATAAAAATAACGTTATTCCGGTAAACCAGGCAGGTTTTAGAAAAGGAAGATCCGCAGTTGAGCACCTAGTTAAACTTACAACTCAGATCAAACAACAGTTTGCCCGCAGAAAAAGTGTTTTAGCTACTTTCTTTGATGTGAAAAAAGCTTACGATAAGTTTGGCATAAACGTTTATTGTTCAAGCTAAAATCTGTTGGTTTATCGGGCAATATGTTCAATTACATTAAATCTTTTTTAGCTAATAGAACAATTCAGACAAGAGTGTGTGTGTGTATGTGTGTGTGTGTGTGTGTTGATGTGTGTTTGTGTTGTGTGTATGTGTGTGTGTATGTGTGTGTGTATGTGTGTGTTGTTGTGTGTTTGTTGTTGTGGTGTGTGTGTGTGTGTGTGTGTGTGTGTGTGTGTGTGTGTGTGTGTGTGTGTGTGTGTGTGTGTGTGTGTGTGTGTGTGTGTGTGTAGATGTGTGTTTGTGTGTGTGTGTTGATGTGTGTTTGTGTGTGTGTGTATGTGTGTGTGTATGTGTGTGTGTATGTGTGTGTTGTTGTGTGTTTGTTGTGTGTGTGTGTGTGTGTGTGTATGTGTGTATGTGTGTATGTGTGTGTATGTGTGTGTGTATGTGTGTATGTGTGTGTGTATGTGTGCGTATGTGTGTGTATGTGTGTATGTGTGTATGTGTGTGCGTGTGTGTGTGTGTATGTGTGTGTGCGGATGTATGTGTGTATGTGTGTGTGCGGATGTGTGTTTGTGTGTGTATATATGTGTTGATATATGTATGTATGTATGAGTGTGTGTGTATGTGTGTGTGTGTATGTGTGTGTATGTGTGTTTGTATGTGTGTTTGTATGTGTGTGTGTATGTGTGTGCATGTGTGTGTATGTGTGTGTGTATGTGTGTGTGAGAGAGAGAGAGGGAGTATGTGCGTGTATATTGTATGTATGTATGTGTATAGTAGTTGGTGCAGTGTGCGACTGTGTGTATGATGTGATGTGAGTGTGAGACAGAGATGACAGAACAGACAGACAGACAGAAGAAGAAATAGAATAAGAGAGACAGACAGAACCAGAGAGAGATCCAGAGAGAGAAAGACAGAGTGGTGATAGGGAGGAGTCAAAGGGTTAAAACGCACCTAGAAACTGTACGATCCAGACCAACCAGGTTTCTACTGTAACAGTGTCACATAGCACACCAGTGTAAAGTATGAGTTGACAGTGTGTGGTGTGTGATGTGCGTGTGTGTAGTTTTTGTAGTGTGGTGTTGTGGTGTGTGTATGGTGTTGAGGTGATGGTTTGGTATGTTAGTAGTGTTTGACAGTGACGTGTGATCGTTGACAGTGGTTGTATGTGTAAGGTAGACGTGGTGTGAAGTGGGATGTGGTGGTGATAGTGTGTGGTGGTGGTGTAGTGGTGTGTGTGCGTGGCGGTGCTTTGTGATATGTTCGGTTTGTTGTAAAAGGTGTTCTTGGAACAGTTGGATAAAGTGATGATGTCCTTTGACAGTGTGTGTGTGTAGTGTGTGTGTGTGACGTGTGTGGTGTGTGTTGTAAGTGATGGTGTCTTTGACAGTGTGTGTGTATGTAGTGATGTTGGTGTCTTGTGACAGTGTGTGTGTGTGGTGATGTGTGTTAAGTGTGTGTGTTGTGTAAAGTGACGTGTCCTTTGACAGTATGTTGTATGTAAAGTGATGTTCCTTTGACAGTGTTGTGTGTGTGTTTGTAAGTGATTTTGTGTCGCTGTGACGGTGTGTTGTGTATGTGTTAGTGTGTGTGTTTTGCGTGGTGTGTTGTGTAGTGATGTGTGTGTCTTGCAGTGTGTGTGTGTGTGTAAAGTGATGTGTGTCTTTGACATGTGTGGTGTATGTGTAGAGTGATGTTTGTCCTTTGACAGTGTGTATGTGTAGAGTGATGTTTGTCCTTTGACAGTGTGTATGTGTAGAGTGATGTTTGTCCTTTGACAGTGTGTATGTTGTAGAGTGATGTGTGTCCTTTGACAGTGTGTATATGTAGAGTGATGTGTGTCCTTTGACAGTGTGTATGTGTAGAGTGATGTTTGTCCTTTGACAGTGTTTTTAAGTATGTGCTTAGTAGTGATGTGTGTCCTTTGACAGTGTGTATATGTAGAGTGATGTGTGTCCTTTGACAGTGTGTATATGTAGAGTGATGTGTGTCCTTTGACAGTGTGTATATGTTAGAGTGATGTGTGTCCTTTGACAGTGTGTATATGTAGAGTGATGTGTGTCCTTTGACAGTGTGTATATGTAGAGTGATGTGTGTCCTTTGACAGTGTGTATATGTAGAGTGATGTGTGTCCTTTGACAGTGTGTATATGTAGAGTGATGTTTGTCCTTTCACAGTTTGTGTGTATATGTAAAGTGATGTGTGTCCTTTGACAGTTTGTGTTTGTATATGTAAAATGATGTGTGTCCTTTCACAGTTTGTGTGTATATGTAAAGTGATGTGTGTGTCCTTTGACAGTTTGTGTTTGTATATGTAAAATGATGTGTGTCCTTTGATAGTGTGTGTGTGTAGAGTGATGTATGTCCTTTGACAGTGTGTGTGTGTGTGTGTGTGTGTGTGTGTGTGTGTGTGTGTGTGTGTATGTAAAGTGATGTGTGTCCTTTGACCAGTGTGTATGTGTAGAGTGATGTGTGTCCTTTCACAGTTTGTGTGTATGTGTAAAGTGATATGTGTCCTTCACAGTTTGTGTGTATATGTAAAGTGATGTGTGTGTGTGTATATGTAAAGTGATGTGTTGTGTTGTGTGTATGTAAAGTGATGTGTGTCCTTTGACAGTGTGTATGTATATGTAAAGTGATGTGTGTCCTTTGACAGTGTGTGTGTATGTGTAAAGTAATGTGTGTCCTTTGACAGTGTGTGTGTATGTGTGAAATGATGTGTGTCTTTTGACAGTGTGTGTATGTGTAAAGTGATGTGTGTCATTTGACAGTGTGTGTGTGTGTGTGTAGAGTGATGTGTGTCCTTTCACGTGTGTGTGTGTATGTAAAGTGATGTGTGTCCTTTCACAGTTTGTGTGTGTGTAAAGTGATGTGTGTCCTTTCACAGTTTGTGTGTGTATGTAAAGTGATGTGTGTCTTTTGACAGTTTGAGTGTATGTGTAAAGTGATGTGTGTCCTTTGACAGTGTGTGTGTGTGTATATGTAAAGTGATGTGTGTGTATATGTAAAGTGTGTGTGTGTATATGTAAAGTGATGTGTGTCCTTTGACAGTGTGTGTGTATATGTAAAGTGATGTGTGTCCTTTGACAGTGTGTGTGTATATGTAAAGTGATGTGTGTCCTTTGACAGTGTGTGTGTATATGTAAAGTGATGTGTGTCCTTTGACAGTGTGTGTGTATATGTAAAGTGATGTGTGTCCTTTCACAGTGTGTGTACATGTAAAGTGATGTGTGTCCTTTGACAGTGTGTGTATGTGTAGAGTAATGTGTGTCCTTTCACAGTTTGTGTGTATGTGTAAAGTGATGTGTGTGTGTTATATATGTAAAGTGATGTGTGTGTGTATATGTAAAGTGTGTGTGTTGTGTATATGTAAAGTGATGTGTGTGTGTTATATATGTAAGTGATTGTGTGTCCTTTGACAGTGTGTGTATATATGTAAAGTGATGTGTCCTTTGACAGTGTGTGTGTATATGTAAAGTGATGTGTCCTTTGACAGTGTGTGTGTATATGTAAAGTGATGTGTCCTTTGACAGTGTGTGTGTATATGTAAAGTGATGTGTCCTTTGACAGTGTGTGTGTATATGTAAAGTGATGTGTCCTTTGACAGTGTGTGTGTATATGTAAAGTGATGTGTGTCCTTTGACAGTGTGTGTATGTGTAGAGTGATGTGTGTCCTTTCACAGTTTGTGTGTATGTGTAAAGTGATGTGTGTCCTTTGACAGTTTGTGTGTATATGTAAAGTGATGTGTGTCCTTTCACAGTTTGTGTGTATGTGTAAAGTGATGTATGTCCTTTGACAGTTTGTGTGTATATGTAAAGTGATGTGTGTCCTTTGACAGTTTGTGTGTATGTGTAAAGTGATGTGTGTCCTTTCACAGTTTGTGTGTATGTGTAAAGTGATGTGTGTCCTTTCACAGTTTGTGTGTATGTAAAGTGATGTGTGTCCTTTCACAGTTTGTGTGTATGTGTAAAGTGATGTGTGTCCTTTCACAGTTTGTGTGTGTATGTAAAGTGATGTGTGTAATTTGACAGTGTGTGTGTATGTGTAAAGTGATGTGTGTCCTTTTGACAGTGTGTGTGTATATGTAAAGTGATGTGTGTCCTTTGACAGTGTGTGTGTGTGTGTGTAGAGTGATGTGTGTCATTTCACAGTTTGTGTGTGTGTGTAAAGTGATGTGTGTCCTTTCACAGTTTGTGTGGGTATGTAAAGTGATGTGTGTCCTTTGACAGTGTGTGTATGTGTAAAGTGATGTGTGTCCTTTAGACAGTGTGTGCGTAATGTGTATAAGTGATGTGTGTCCTTTGACAGTGTGTGGTGTGTTGTGTGTAGTAGTGATGTGTGTCCTTTGACAGCATGTGTGTATATGTAAAGTGATGTGTGTCCTTTGACAGTGTGTGTGTGTGTGTAAAGTGATTGTGTGTCCTTTGACAGTGTGTGTGTATATGTAAAGTGATGTGTGTCCTTTGACACTGTTGTTGTGTTGTTGTAAAAGTGATGTGTGTCCTTTGACAGTGTGTGTGTATGTGTAAAGTGATGTGTGTCCTTTCACAGTTTGTGTGTATATGTAAAGTGATGTGTGTCCTTATGTGCAGTGTGGTGTTGTGTTAGAGTGATTGTGTGTCCTTTGACAGTATGTTGTGTGTATATGTAAAGTGATGTGTGTCCTTTGACAGTTTGTGTGTGTGTAAAGTGATGTGTGTCCTTTCACAGTTTGTGTGTATGTGTAAAGTGATGTGTGTCCTTTCACAGTTGTGTGTGTATGTGTAAAGTGATGTGTGTCCTTTGACAGTGTGTGTGTTGTGTAAAGTGATGTGTGTCCTTTGACAGTGTGTGTGTATGTGTGAAATGATGTGTGTCTTTTGACGTGTGTGTTATGTGTAAAGTGATGTGTGTCCTTTGACAGTGTGTGTGTATGTGTAAAGTGATGTGTGTCATTTGACAGGTGTGTGTGTGGTGTGTTGTTAGGTGATGTGTGTCCTTTCACAGTTTGTGTGTATGTAAAGTGATGTGTGTCCTTTGACAGTTTGTGTGTATATGTAAAGTGATGTGTGTCCTTTCACAGTTTGTGTGTATGTGTAAAGTGATGTATGTCCTTTGACAGTTTGTGTGTATATGTAAAGTGATGTGTGTCCTTTGACAGTGTGGTGTGTGTGTAAGTGATGTGTGTCCTTTGACAGTATGTGTGTATATGTAAAGTGATGTGTGTCCTTTGACAGTGTGTGTGTTGTTGTAAAGTGATGTATGTCCTTTCACAGTTTGTGTGTATGTGTAAAGTGATGTGTGTCCTTTCACAGTTGTGTGTGTATGTAAAGTGATGTGTGTCCTTTGACAGTGTGTGTGTGTATGTGTTAAATTTGATGTGTGTCCTTTGCAGTGTGTGTTGTGTATATGTAAAGTGATGTGTGTCCTTTGACAGTTGTGTGTGTATGTGTAAAGTGTGTGTGTTCCTTTGACAGTGTGTGTGTATATGTAAAGTGATGTGTGTCCTTTGACAGTTTGTGTGTATGTGTAAAGTGATGTGTGTCCTTTACAGTTTGTGTGTGTATGTAAAGTGATGTGTGTCCTTTGACAGTGTGTGTATGTGTAAAGTGATGTGTGTCCTTTGACAGTTGTGTGTTATGTGTAAAGTGATGTGTGTCCTTTGACAGTGTGTGTGGTGTAAGTGATGTGTGTCCTTTGACAGTATGTGTGTATATGTAAAGTGATGTGTGTCCTTTGACAGTGTGTGTGTGTGTTAAAGTGATGTGTGTCCTTTGACAGTGTGTGTGTATGTGTAAAGTGATGTGTGTCCTTTGACAGTGTGTGTGTATATGTAAAGTGATGTGTGTCCATTTGACAGTGTGTGTGTGTGGTGTGTATAAGTGATGTGTGTCCTTTGACAGTTGTGTGTATGTGTAAAGTGATGTGTGTCTTTGACAGTGTGTGTATGTGTAAAGTGATGTGTGTCCTTTGACAGTGTGTGTGTGTATATGTAAAGTGATGTGTGTCCTTTGACAGTTTGTGTGTATGTGTAAAGTGATGTGTGTCCTTTCACAGTTTGTGTGTGTATGTAAAGTGATGTGTGTCCTTTGACAGTGTGTGTATGTGTAAAGTGATGTGTGTCCTTTGACAGTGTGTGTTATGTGTAAAGTGATGTGTGTCCTTTGACAGTGTGTGTGCGTGTAGAGTGATGTGTGTCCTTTGACAGTATGTGTGTATATGTAAAGTGATGTGTGTCCTTTGACAGTGTGTGTGTGTGTGTGTGTAAGTGATGTGTGTCCTTGACAGTGTTGTGTTTGAGTGTGTGTGTTGTAGAGTGATGTGTGTCCTTTGACATGTGTGTGTTAGTGTGTGTATAGTGTTAGTGATGTTGTTGTGTCATTTGACAGTGTGTGTGTGTGTGTGTAAAGTGATGTGTGTCCTTTCACAGTTTGTGTGTATGTGTAAAGTGATGTGTGTCATTTCACAGTTTGTGTGTGTATATGTAAAGTGATGTGTGTCCTTTGACAGTGTGTGTGTATGTGTAAAGTGATGTGTGTCCTTTGACAGTATGTGTGTATATGTAAAGTGATGTGTGTCCTTTGACAGTGTGTGTGTGTAGTGTGTGTGTGTGTGTGTGGTGTGTGTGTGTGTGTGTGTGTGTGTGTGTGTGATGTGTGTGTGTGTGTGTGTGTGTGTGTGCTTGGTGTGTGGTGTGTTTTGTGTTTTAGAGTGATGTGTGTCTTTGAAGTGTGTGTGTATGTGTTGTGTGGTGTGTTGTGTATTGTGTGTGTTTAGTGTGTGTGTTTGTGTGTTTGTGTGTGTTTGTGTGTGTGTGTTGTGTAGAGTGATGTGTGTCTTTTGACAGTGTGTGTGTATGTGTAAAGTGATGCTGTGTCCTTTGACAGTGTGTGGTGTATGTGGTAAAGTGATGTGTGTCCTTTGACAGTGTGTGTGTTATGTTGTAAAGTGATGTGTGTCCTTTGACAGTGTGTGTATGTTGTAAAGTGATGTGTGTCTTTTGACAGTGGTGTGTGTTATGTGTAAAGTGATGCGTGTCCTTTGACAGTGTGTGTGTATGTTAAAGTGATGCGTGTCCTTTGACAGTGTGTGTGTGTATGTGGTAAAGTGATTGCGTTGTCCTTTGACAGTGTGTGTGTATGTGTAAAGTGATGCGTGTCCTTTGACAGTGTGTGTGTATGTGTAAAGTGATGTGTGTCTTTTGACAGTGTGTGTATGTGTAAAGTGATGTGTGTCCTTTGACAGTGTGTGTGTGTATGTGTTAATTGATGTGTGTCTGTTTGACAGTGTGTGTATGTGTAAAGTGATGTATGCATCTAAGTATGTGTATGTCTATCTATCAATCTATCTATCTGTCTATCTATCTATCTATCTATCTATCTATCTATCTATCTATCTATCTATCTATCCATTTGTGTATGTATGTATGTATGTATGTATGTATGTATGTATGTATCTACCTACCTACCTACATACATACATAGCTACTCATCTATCTATCGGCCTACCTATCTATCTAACCGTGTGTGTGTTGTGTGTGTTGTGTGTGTGTGTGTGTGTGTGTTTGTGTATGTGTGTGTTGTGTATGTGTTGTGTGTGTATGGTGTGTGTGTGTTGTGTGTGTGTGTGTGTTGCGTGCGTGTATGTGTTGTGTGTGTGCGTGCGTGTATGTGTGTGTGTACGTGTGTGTATGTGTGTGGTGTGTGTGTGTGTGTGTGCGTGGTGTGTATGTGTGTGTGTGTGCGTGTGTGTGTGTAGTGTGCGTGTATGTGTGTGTGTGTGTGTACGTGCGTGTATGTGTGTGTGTGCGTGTGTGTATGTGTGTGTATGTTTGTGCGTGTGTATGTACGTGTGTGTATGTGTGTGAGTGTGTTGTGGTGTGTATGTGTGTGTCTTTGTGCGTGTTTGTGTGTATGTGAGAGAGAGAGAGAGAAAGAGAGGGAGTGTGTGTGTGTGTGTGTGTGTGCGCGCGCGCGCGTATGTGTGTCTGTGTGTCTGTGTGTGTGTGTGTGTGTGTGTTGTGTGTGTGTGTGTGTGTGTGTGTGTGTGTGTGTGTGTGTGTGTGTGTGTGTGTGTGTGTGTGTGTGTGTGTGTGTGTGCGCGTGCGCGCGCTCGAGCGTATGTGACGAAAATCCCGCAGTTCAGCTATGCTCTTTGTATTTCTCCTCGGCGCTGATTTACTGTTGTTTTAATTTAATGTGCGCTGTTTCCTCTCCTGATGTTTATGTCTTTTGGTGTCTACAGTTTTGTCACGTGTGACTGAGCATTCTTCTGCACTAGCTCTGTTGTCTTGTGTTGTTGTGTTGTGTTGTTGTGTTGTGTTTTGTGTTGTGTTGTGTTGTGTTGGTGTGTTGTGGTTGTGTTGTGGTGTGGTGTGGTGTGGTGTGGTGTGGTGTGGTGTGGTGTGGTGTGGTGTGGTTGGTTGTGTTCTGTTGTGTTGTGTTGTGTTGTGTTGTGTTGTGGTGTGGTGTGGTGTGGTGTGGTGTGGTGTGGTGTGGTGTGGTGTGTTGTGTTGTGTGTTGTGTTGTGTTGTGGTGTGTGTTGTGCTGTGTTGTGTTTTGTGTTGTGTTGTGTTGTGTTGTGTTGTGTTGTGTTGTGTTGTGTTGTGTTGTGTTGTGTTGTGTGTGTGTTGTGTTGTGTTGTGCTGTGCTGTGTTGTGTTGTATTGTGTTGTGTTGTGTTCTGTATTGTGTTGTGTTGTGGTGTGGTGTTGTGTTGTGTTGTGTGGTGGTGTGTGGTGTGGTGTGTTGTGTTGTGTTGTGTTGTGTGGTGCTGTGTTGTGTTGTGTTGTGTGGCGATGTGATGTGTTGTGTTGTGTTGTGTTGTGTTGTGTTGTGTTGTGTTGTGTTGTTGTGTTGTGTTGTGTTGTGTTGTGTTCTGTTGTGTTGTGTTGTGTTGTGTTGTGTTGTGTTGTGTTGTGTTGTGTTGTGCAATGTTTTGCTGTGTTGTGTTGTATTCATTGTATTGTATTGCATTGCTCTGTATTGTATTTTGTTGTATTGTGTTGTGTTGTGTTGTGTTGTGTTGTATTGTGTTATGTTGTGTTGTGTTGTGCTATGTTTTGATGTTTTGCTGTACTGTGTTGTGTTGTATTGTATTGTATTGTGTTGTGTTGTGTTGTATTGTGTTGTATTGTGTTGTATTGTGTTGTGTTGTGTCGTGTCGTGTCGTGTCGTGTTGTGCTGTTCTGTGCTGTTCTGTGCTGTGCTGTGTTGTACTGTGTTGTGTTGTATTGTACTGTACTGCATCATTTTGTATTACTTTGTTTTATATTGCGTCATACTGTAGTGTAGTGTAGTGTAGTGTAGTGTAGTGTAGTGTAGTGTAGTGTGGTGTAGTGTGGTGTAGTGTAGTGTAGTGTAGTGTAGTGTAGTGTAGTGTAGTGTAGTGTGGTGTGGTGTGGTGTGGTGTAGTGTAGTGTAGTGTAGTGTAGTGTTGGTGTGGTGTGGTGTGGTGTAGTGTAGTGTAGTGTAGTGTAGTGTGGTGTGGTGTGGTTGTAGTGTAGTGTAGTATAGTGTAGTGTGGTGTGGTGTGGTGTAGTGTGGTGTAGTGTAGTGTAGTGTAGTGTAGTGTGGTGTGTGTAGTGTAGTGTAGTGTAGTGTAGTGTAGTGTAGTGTAGTGTAGTGTAGTGGGTGTAGTGTAGTGTAGTGTAGTGTTGTGTGGTGTAGTGTAGTGTAGTGTAGTGTAGTGTAGTGTGGTGTAGTGTAGTGTAGTGTAGTGTAGTGTAGTGTGGTGTGGTGTAGAGTGGTGTAGAGTAGTGTAGAGTAGTGTAGTGTAGTGTAGTGTTAGTGTAATGTAGTGTTAGTGTAGTGTAGTGTAGTGTAGTGTAGTGTAGTGTAGTGTAGTGTAGTGTAGTGTAGTGTAGTGTAGTGTAGTGTAGTGTAGTGTAGTGTAGTGTAGTGTAGTGTAGTGTAGTGTAGTGTAGTGTAGTGTAGTATACATTCTCTTCTTCTTCTTGCCCCCACTCCTCCTCCTTCTTTTCCTTCTTTTTTCTCAGTATCATTATGAAAATGATAATGATTATGATCATGATGATGTTTGTATTCGTCTGTTTGTTTATTGTCATTTCATAGAATGAGAGAGAGAGAGTGTGTGTGTGTGTGTGTGTGTGTGTGTGTGTGTGTGTGTGTGTGTGTGTGTGTGTTGTGTGTGTGTGTGTGTGTGTGTGTGTGTGTGTGTGGTGTGGTGTGTGTGTGTGTATGTGTGTGTGTGTGTGTGTGTGTGTGTGTGTGTGTGTGTGTGTGTGTGTGTGTGTGTGTGTGTGTGTGTGTGTGTGTGTGTGCGTGCGCCCACGCCATTAAAAAAAAAAGATACTTACGTCAATTGTCATGAATATAAACACCCTAATTGACTACAACTTTTTTACATAAAATCTTGATAACTAAATAAAAACAAACAAAATAGCTAGCTAGCTGGTTAACTAATGTGTTTAATTTGTTTATGAATGGATAGATACGGGATAGACAGAAGAATAGACAGAAGATAGATAGATAGTAATAGATATTGATAGATAGATAGATAGATAGATAGATAGAGATAGA